>VDFB02168118.1:59336713-59390090 GCA_007258455.2 Sequoia sempervirens
ACCGTGGAGACTACATTTCTTTTTAGGGCATTTTTTCAAACAATTCACTGCTTTGTCTATGTCATTGCTTACTATATTATGCTTTGGTAGATTTTTTCCAAGCATCCATAGCTTGTTCGAAGGCACTTGTTTTAGGCTTTTACCCATAGCATGAAGGCGTTGAACTGTTTGATAAAATGCTTTGGTAGACATGTATGAAAAATGTGGTAGCATAGAAAAGGTAGTGAACTATTTGAAAAAATGCTTCAAAGAAATGTGGTCTCATGGTGATGGAATGCCATAACTAATGCCATGACAAGCAAATTTCTATGGATTGTCATGGCATTCCATCACCATGAGACCACATTTCTTTGAGGCATTTTTTGAAACAGTTCACTGCCTTGTCTATGCTATTGCTTACTATTATGCTTTGATAGATTTTTTCCAAGCATCCAACTTGTTCAAAAGCACCTATTTTAGGCTTTTAGCCATAGCAACAAGGCAGTGAACTATTTGATAAAATGCTTTGGTAGACATGTATGAAAAATGTGGTAGCATAGACAATTGTCACCATCTGATATTTATGTAGTTGTGGTATGTTTTGTGCAATGTAATCAGCGATATGAATATAACCAACAAAAATCTATTTTCTATAATTCATGGATTGAACTCTGTATTTTATTTGCTCTCAATGTCTGTATGCTATGGAAATGCCATTAAATTTTTTTAAAAGTAGTTTTTGACTATATTTTTCTTTAAATTTTTGTGTTTTTTTGTAAATCAGATTTTTTCTCGATCTTTTCTCGATTTTTTCTTGATTTTTTCAAAAAATCCTGAACTTTTGGTTTGTCGATTTTTTCCCCAAATGATTAATGCTACTATGTAAATTGATACTATCAAAAATGTAACTATATACTGATTACTCTTTCTTTTTACATAATCTAACGTATTTCAAACTTTTCATAGGCTGCCCAACACATCGAAGGCAACAAAGGCAAGACTAGAAAAGCACGGGCAACACAAACTTGGCTCTGGTGGTTATATGAAATTAGCCGCAGAATTGTGTATCAATAAATGAAATATTGCATCCAAATTATAATAAATTGAAAACAATTTTGGTTTTATCACACCATAGAAGCAAAATTCATGATCTTCTGCAAAAATGTAGGGCTCTGAATTCAACAGAGTTCCCACATAAGAGGACCTGAAGATTGCCTTCCAGCAAGGCTATGGAGCCGTGGCTGAACACCTAAGAGTCTTGACTGGGCAAACACAATCTTCCATTGCATCTGACACGTAGGTAAATAAACTCAATAAAGTTTATTTAAAATTGAATACTTGTGCAATCTATTCAATATTAATTTCCACCATAAAGTAATTACATCCTATTTGTTTTAAACATTCAAGCAATGATAATACACCGCATGACATTGGAATGCAAACTCCTGTGAGGGTGGAGCACAACGTGTAGATGAAGGTCATGGTGTGCATCCCGATACTTTAGAGCATGTAGAGCGTGGATCGCTAGAGAAGATCAGGAATATGATGTGGCCCCATGTAAAGAGGACCACTCTAAAGTTCTTTTAAACATTTAATTGCAATTGGTGTATTAATTAATGTAACCTTGTTTCAACTTTAGAGCATGTAGAGCGTGATCAATGTGTTGAGCATGATCAGGCTAGAGAAGATCAGGAACATGATGTGGTCCCATCAGGTAAAGAGGACCACCCTCATGTTCTCTTAAACATATTTAATTTCAATTGGTGTATTAATTAATGTAACCTTCTGTGTTTCAACTGCAGATCAAGATTTAGAGGGTGTTCAACATGTTGAGCATGAGTCTTTAACAAAAGTTTAGGAACATGATGTGGAACCATCAGGTAAAGAGAACCACTCTAATGTTCTTTTAATTAATGAAATACTTGTAACAAAAATAATAAAACATATCAGTTTAACATTTCTTTCTTATTACAGCAGACCCCCCTTGCAGCGGCATCCACGTCATGAGCAGATGACTGGGTGTACATTAAGATCATGAGCAGAGGGAAGAACAACTAAAGGGGGGAAAATATTGATTTAGAAAATGATACTCCACTTCAGCTTTATGTAGCTTTAAAAAAGAAACAAAAAAAAAGTGATTGTAATCATATCATGACAACCATATTTTTGATAATATGTAAAAACTGAAAGAATGAATATACTATGTTAATGAATGAATGTGAATATGTTAATTAATGAATGTTATATGTTAATGAATGAATGTTATATGTTATTAATGGATGAATGAATGATTAATGTTATATGATTGGGTATGGGGAATTGAGAGTGATGTGAGGGAGGTGAGGGGCCAAATGAGCTTCCACTATCACGTGGTTGGCCCTGTTAAGTAGAGAATATTAAACTATTCTCGAAACAAAGAGAAGCTCAATAAGGTAATGCACTTTTAAATATAAGAAATGCATTGTTTGAAGCATCAAACCAATATGCAGTCTGTATGTATGATCAGTCATCAGTCTCCGATGGTACATTTCCACGAATATTTTTTTTTTTTAAAATTGCATTGCTTCGTCGCAATTTCGATGAAACCCACTGATGAATCACCGAAAAGGTTCGAAGAAGTTGCTATAGCTGTGACGAAGGTTTCACCATAACTCCTTACCCATTTTGTCGCACTTTCGATGAAATTTTGGTGTTGTTTCGATGCTACTACTTGCCCATTTCGTCACAATTTCGATGACCTTTTGGTGTTGTTTCGATGCTACTACTTGCCCATTTCATCGCACTTTCGACGAACTTTTGGTGTTGTTTCGATGCTACTACTTGCCCATTTCGTCACACTTTCGATGAATGTTTGGTGTTGTTTTGACGCTACTCTTTTCCCATTTCATCGAAATGACGACGAACGTCTGATGTTGTTTCGACGCTACTCCTTTCCCATTTCGTCGAAATGGCGACGAACTTCTGGTGTAATTCGTCGGTGGATACATGAAGTTTTTGTCGATATTCCGACGAAAGCCCGAGTTAATTTATGATGCTGATGACCGACGAATCTGCGCCGTTATTTTGATGTTTAATTCGTCATCGGCCTTTCGATGAAAAAATAGCGATGAAAATATTTTCGTCATTTCGTCGCTTGTCCGACAAAGATTTCTCAAATGATCGACGAACGTCTGTCGAAAAATGGTGTCAAATTCAGTAGTGTTTGTAGACCTTTTATCTTACACTTATCATCCTTTTATTTTGGAAGGATTCATTAGGAGTTTAATCATACTCTAAGTAACTTGTTACTTTTGAGTTGGAGAATGTAATCATCATAAGTCTCCTCCACTTGAGGAGCTAATTCTTCTCCAAACTCTACATACTACATAATAAAGTTTGCAATCTAATCAATAGTATAAAAACCATATCATGAGAAACATTATTGGATAGAGTAGGTTGGATGATGGGTTTTCCATGATCCTTTCTTACAAGTAAATCCTTTATTAGGTCAAATTGGGAACTAATCATGGCCACCTTGTCAGCTTCAACATTTTTTGTTCTAGGAATAGCTTATAAGTTAAGGTTGTCAAAAGATTCTAGTATATGTCATATCAAATGCTTGTGGGCCTTTGTAAGAGAGTTCTTGGTCACACATTAGGGACCTTACATGTTTTATGACTAATTAAAAACCTGATGTAATGGGGCCCATTTCCTCTCAAGGGATAGGAATGATCAGGAGTACTCTATAGTTGTTGGCACAAGAAAGGATGGAAAATATCGAAAATCATTTTTTTTGATATTTTCTATGTTTTAATAAATTGCATTTTCAAAGGTCTTTGGAGCAAAATTTTGGGTCATAACTATCATCGATCCCTTAAATTGAATATATGAAGGAATTTGATTTAAGGTACTGAAATTAGATATCTTTGAGACCTTTCCAACAAAGTAGGTAAGTCCTCAATCCGACCACTAGACTAAAAGTTAGGACCCCACCAAGTTGGGGTACCTGAATTCACATGTTTTTTTGAATTTTTTAGTTTTGTTTGTTATTTTATCACAAACAACTATTCATCTCAAATTCCTAAGGATGTGATGACTTTTGATATTCCTTAGATTGTATATATTCATTATATTTTGAATAAAATAGTGACATTGAAGGCGTACAACTCCTATTCATGAGTTTGCCATATTTTCCAACAATAACAATATCATAGGTTTTCATTTACACTAGATATCACAAACTGAATTCACAATTAAATTCAAATCATTAGTA
This sequence comes from Sequoia sempervirens, assembly GCA_007258455.2. Lineage (NCBI taxonomy): Eukaryota > Viridiplantae > Streptophyta > Pinopsida > Cupressales > Cupressaceae > Sequoia > Sequoia sempervirens. Next base: position 59,340,945 of record VDFB02168118.1, read on the forward strand.
TCAGAGCAAGAATGTTTTGAATGTCAGATCACACAAGGTTAGGCTACCAAAGGTTAGGTTTGAAAACACAAATCTATCTAATATCCCACTTTGAGATGCACACGAACAAAGATGGCAAAAGAACAAGGTGACTCCTCAAACCCTATTAAGATGATGGTTGAAGAGGCTTTGAATAAGAAAAAAGAGGAGATGATGAATCAATTTTCACAGTTATTCTGATAGAATCAAGGTTATCAACAACCAAATGTGATAGAGACACCATTTCATGGACACACTCCTTTCAAGGTGCAAGTAAACTTTGATATTCCAAAATTTGAAGTCAGGATTGATGCCAATGTTGTGGATGATTGGTAGTGAAAACTAGACAAATATTTTTTTGTGAATAGATTTTTTGATGTAGAGAAGATAACATTCGCTCTCCTCAAGGCTAAAAACCATGTGAAACAATCATGGGAGGAAAAGTTATCAACCAAGGAAATTCTTGAAGATTGGAGGAATAAATGATAGTCCTACATGGGAAGAATTCATGGAGTACATAAAAGAAGAATATTTCTTTGAAGACACATAAAAATAAACATATATACAGTGGCATCTACTTTGACAAAAGAAAGACCAATCTATCCAAGATTATACCAACGCCTTCCATGCACTATTTACAAAACTTGGCATCCAAGATATGGAGAAATATCGAGTGTTGAAATATTGTAGTGGGCTACATCATTATATTCAAACATAGATGTATTTCTTGAATATTGAGACATTGAGAACTACATATAAATATGCAACTAAAATTGAAGAAAAAATCAAGTAGAGAGGGAAAAAGGATAACAAACTAAAAGGAGACAATAACAATAAATTTCAAGGAAATCAGACAAACAATGAATTCTCCTATCAAGCATCATCAAGTACAAATGCTAAGAAGGTGCTGAAGAATACTACTATATGGTGTGAAATTAATTAAAGACCTTAACATAGCACAAAAGATTGCAAAGTTTCCAAAACATTGATGGCAAAAACCCTTGAACTAAAGAAAGAAATTGAGTCGCTACCTACAAATCCTTTTGAGTAGAAGGAAGAAAAAATCATTGAGGTAGACTCTTATGCCACAATAACTACTACCAAAAATTTTCCCAATGAAGATGAGGAGCGTCTATTTCATTCATGTAAATGAGGGTGAATGGAAAGGCCTTGTATTTCATAGTTGACATTGAGATTCATAATAATTTGATATTTGCTAAGGTCAATTTAAGAGGATGAATCTAAAAACAACACCTCATCCAAACCATACACAATGGGTTGGGTGAGTTAGGGACAAGATATCCAAGTAACCAAATAGTGTTTCTTATCTTACTCCATTAAACCATTCAAAGATCAGGTGATTTGTAATGTTGCATCATTGGATGTATGTGATGTAATGTTGGGACAACCATACATGTAAAAAAGACATGGAATTTATGAGTCTAGACCAAAAAGTGTTATTTTCAAGTTAGGAGAATGAAATTATTAAATACCTAAGGCATGCCCATCAAAAATTACATCTTTAATTATTGCAAAGCAATGTAGGTGTTTGATTGCTCAAGCTAGAGATTTTATATTATTAATAATTTTACTTGAGGAAACAAGATAAGTCATAGGTAACACTCATGTAGTAGCAACAAGTGTCACCACATATCGACATAAAATAGATGGATGGACTATTGAAAGGATATCAAAACATCTTCACTTCCCCAACAGGAGTTCCAAAGCATTGCCAAGTCAAACATTCCATTGATGTGATTCCAAGGACACCATTACACAATGGGCCACTATATAGAAAATCAATTTTGGAGAATGATGAGATCAAATGACAAATTGGAGAGCTTATCCAAAAGGGCCATATTCGACCAAGTGCATCACCATGTGGCAGCCTAATTATTTTTTCCAAGAAAAATGATGGACCTTGGTGCTTATGCATTGATTATCAAGCCCTATACAATATCACTATGAAAAATAGGTATTGAATCCCTCGTATTGATGATCTCTTGGAATAGCTAAGGGGAGCTAAATTTTTCACCAAAATTGATTTAAAATCAAGATACCACCAAGTTCCAATTGATCCATGAGATGTTTAAAAAACTTCTTTCAAATCCAAGAAGGGGTTGTTCAAATGGTTGGTAATGCCTTTTGGACTAATAAATGCCCCTGCCACTTTCATAAGAATGATGAATGATATTCTCAGGTCTTTCACTGATTATTTTGTTATGGTCTATCTAGATGACATAGTCATCTTTAGTAGGACATGGGAGGAGCATTTGTAGCATGTGGAACAAGTGATATCAACATTGTAACAACATAATATCTATGCTAATAAAGAAAAATGATCATTTGGTATGGAAAGGATTCAATACTTGGGATATATCATGGATAGTGCAAGTGTTCATGTCGATCCAACAAAGATAAAAATGATCAAAGATTGGCCTTCTCCTACAAACTCCATAGCTTCTTGGGGCTAGCCAATTTTTATCGAAGGTTCATACTTGGGATCTCTCACTTGGCATGGCCCATAAACCAAGTACTTAGAGGAGGTAAAGCAAATATTTTTAGATAGAAGTACAATAACAAAAAATTGTGGAACTCAAGAAAAGTCTATGTTCAACACCAATATTAGCACTTCTAGACCTGCAACAATCATTTGAGATTGAGATAGATGCCTCTGAGTATGCTCTTGGGGCAGTTGTCATGCAAAATTGTCATTTGATGCCTTATCATAGTGAAAAATTCTCTAATATAGTTCACATATACCCTACATATGACAAGGAAACATATGCTATTGTGTAGGCTTGCAAGCAATGGTTCAAGCAATATATTTTGGGGAAAGAGACTATTATACATGTACATATCATAAACTCATACAACTTCTCTAGACACAAGGGAAATTACAAAATGATAGACATCAAAGATGGTCAACCTACTTGCAATAATTTCATATTAATATTCGCCACAAAAGGGCAATAGTAATAAGGTTGCAAATTGCTTGAGTAGAACTTCAATTGTTGCACTAACCATGGTGTTGGATTCTTGTGGATATCAAACAATAGATTGGCCCAACCTGTATATCATTGATTCAATTTTTTTTGATACCTAAAATAGACTAACAATAGGTAAGAAAGTCCCTAGATTTTATTTGCAAGGTGGCCTATTCTTTCTCACATGGGTCATATATGTGTTCCTATTAAGGAAAAATTAAAGATGATATGGGAAGCACATTATAGTCATGTTGTTGGACAATTTGGGGTGGGAAAAATGCTTGTTGTACTTGAAAGGTATTTTTATTGGCCCAAAATGCAGCATGATGTTATTTCTTATATTTGGTCTTGTGTAGCTTGTGCCATTGTGAAGCCTGCAAATAATAAGGAAGGACTATATATGCCTCTTCCTATCTCAGATAGACCTTGACAATCAATTTCTGTGGACTTCATGTCTAGCCTCCCTACTACTAGACACGACCATAACTGTGTATATGTTGTGGTGGACATGTTTTCAAAGATGGCCATATTGATAGCTTGCAAGAAAGGGATGTCAATAGAGGATACTGCCAAGTTATTCTTTGCTCATGTCTAGGTTCAATTTGGACTACCACAGAGTATCATCTCTGATAGAGATAGCATATTTATTAGTAAATTTTAGTTTACACTTTGGGCAATGATGGACACTAAACTTACCAAGTCTACTATTTTCCACCCACAAACAAATGGCCAAATTGAAGTGGTCAATCACATGATTATTCACATTCTACGAATGTATCACTCTCAACATCCTTGAATATGGGATGGGAGTCTTTCATATGTGTAACATAGTTACAATCATGAAGTGCATAGTTCTACAAGACATAATCCATTTGAGGTTTGCTTGGGATACCAACCATTGGCTCCTTTGGATGTTGCTCTTCCAATCATGACAAGTGAACTATCAACACTTGTAGAAAAGGAGATGGATAAAGCCTCTATTTTTTTAAAAAATATCCACCATATTCAACAACAAGTTCATGAAATATTGCAGCAGACCAACCAGAAGTACAAGGAGTAATAGGACACACATCATACACCTCAACACTTTCACACTGGTGACAAAGTGTGACTTCATATTCAAAGGGAAAGACTTTAGGGACCAAAAATAAGCTTCATCCTCTTCGGTATGGATAATACACTATTCTAAAATAGATTGGTGAGAATCATTTTGAACTCAACATTCCTCCATTTTTGGGGCTTCGTCCTATTTTCAATGTTGAGTTATTACAACCATATTTCCCTCCTCTGTTGAATACTTCGAATGTTGTTGAGTAAATTTGGACTGTGGAATTGAATCCTAAGACTACTATTCGAATGGTGAATGATCATATTGTTGATGTTCATGATAAATTCTTGAGAAACACATAAGTTACTCTTTATCGAGTGGTTCGGGCAGTCCACAATTAACTCACCAAAGCAAGTGGTCTACCAAAGAGAAAATTTCCACACATTTTCATTATCTATTGCAAAGCATTGATGTAATGGGGCCCATTGCATCTCAAGGGGGAGGAATGATCAAGATCACTCTAGATTTGTTGGCACAAGAAAGGATGGAAAATATTGAAAATTGAAAATTTTGATATTTTTTTTATCTTTTAGTAAATTGCATTTTCAGAGGTCTTCAGAGTTGAATTTGGAGTTGAAACTGTCATGGGTACCTTCAATGGAATAGACAAAGGAATTGGATTTAAAGGATAGAAATTAGATCTCTTCAAGACCTTTCCAACGAGGTAAAGAAGTCCTCAATCTGACCAATAGGCTAAAAGTTAGGACCTTGCCAAGTTGGGATACCTAAATTCACATATATTTTTTTATTTTTTTGTTTTGTTTGTTATTTTCTCACATCCAATTGTTCATTTCAAATTCCCAAGGATGTGATGACTGTTAACATTCCTTAGTTTATATATATTCATGATATTTTGAATAAATAGTGTCTTTGAAGGTGTACAACTCTTATTCATGAGTTTTCCATATTGTCTAGCAATATCAATATCATAGGTTTTCATTTACACCAGATATCATAAACTAAATTCACAATTAAATTTGAGTCAAAATCACCATAGAATTGTATGAGCTTCACATTGCTCTTTTCAACACACTTTAATTTTTTGACTAATGCTTTATATTTTGCCACATTATTGTGTTGTTGAATTATAGCCTATAGGACTAGTTATTTCTCTCCATGAGAGAAAATTAGAGAAGTATTCACCCTAGCTCCAATTCTACACTTGGTGCCATCAAAGTACAACTTCCATGCCCCAAAACTAGTATATGTTTCTTTTGAGTTCTTAGGGATAAAAGAGACTTCTTCATGAATGATATAGGTTCTCATAATATTTTCATCGACGGTGTCAAATAGTCTAAGTCCTAAAACTCAATTGAATAGTTATTTAGCTACTCTTAGGAGTACTTAATAGTATTTCATTGGTAAAAAAAATGATGGGGGGCTCTTCTTCAACCATTGATACATAATTAGGAATAACATATGGTTCTAGATCATGTTCAACAAGAAAGATATGCTATGGGTTAGGTTTGGATTTTGACCTTGGTCCCATACCTTGTTCTTAAAAATATATGGGTTTACTATAAATATAGGTACCCTCCAAACTTGGTTGTAAGATGTCAAGATAGACAAAGCTCAAAAATGAGTGATATTTAAATGACAATGAAATTTGGGAATAGTTACATTTGGATAGGAATATAGGTGAAAGGAAGAAGAGTTGCAATAATTTCTTCCTACACTAATTTACAAGAGGATGTATGTGAAAATATTAAATTGGTCATATATTTACAAGGTGTAGACACATAAAAATGGCCTAGACCTACAAACCATATTTTTCTATCTTATCATATTTCATCTATAGTCCAAATTCGACTATTAATTAAATAATTCTTAATTATTTAATTAATTCACATATTTTATTCTTCATGATTATTTAAATAAATTTTATTTATTTAAATAAGTCATTAATATCTTATGTCCTCTTATAATTAAATAAATTCTTTAATTTATTTAATTATTGACCACCTTATCTTTTTCATCATAATTAAATAATTATTATTAATTATTTAATTGTCTCATTTAATTTCCTCCAAATTTAAATAAAAATCATTTATTTAAATTTCCATCTTTCCAAATAAATAATTTTAAATTATTTATTTTGTTGTCACATGACACTACCTTTTTTAATTAAATTAATTTTAATTCAAAATAGCTTTTTCTCCATAAATCAAACAATTTTAAATTAATTATTTGATTCGCTGACTTTTTTCCTCTTTTTAGTTAAATAAATCTTTATTTATTTAATTAGATTCCATATCTTGATTTTTGAATTTAAAATTAGTATTTAATTCAAAATGAAAATTTTTCCTCCTTATCACAATCTTTTGTAATTAGATAATAACTTTATTATCGAATTAGCCATTGGTCATTTAAATGGAAAAAGATTTGATTTTTTCTCCAACTCAATGCTTTTTATGTATTGATCTTATCTTTTATATTCCTCTTTGTCTCAACTAACCTCCACCGTTGATTAAATTATTTTTAATTTAATCTCGACCATTCATCTTTTTTAATTGAACCCTGACCCTACTTGCTAATTGTCACATTGAATCTTGTCCATTGATTCTAGGGCAATTTCTCATCTTCAATCTTGACCTTTCATCCAAAATTGCATTTTCTATAAAATGTCAATTTTGCTCTGATTTGTCATCTCATGTCATCTTGCAACCTTATGCTCTTGCACTCTTGTCATCTTGTCATAGGCATATTTACATTTCACTTAGCATAGTTTAGATGCTTACTAGTTGCATTATAGCATAGTATTGCATGTAATCACATAAATCCTTCAACATTTTCTTTTGTCATTGTCATTGTATTGCTCATATCAAATTTGAGGGCAAACACACATTTTCAGCAAATTGAGAAGGGCTATAGAGGTGATTCATGGAGGTTTTTGAGGACTATTTGGTATAATTGTTCTTGTTTTATACATTTTTCTCCATTGTTCTTCATAGTTAGAAAGGGTTTTATATTTTATGCATGATTATAAGCTAACCTGAATATTTCCCTTAGTTACACAAGGAAATAAACATAAAAATAATATACTATAATACAATGATTTATGTTGGGAAATCCATTTCGATAGAAAAAATCACAATCTAAAGCAACTCAATATTATTTAGTAATCAATAGTTACATTACACTTCTAAAGTCTAAGCCTTTATATAAGTATCACCAATAAGAGATATAGATAAATTTTGACAACATAATATTACCTATAAAAGCCACTATTCAAACCTCCATCTCAAACACTAAATAAATAGGAGAAGTAATACATGAAACCATCAAATATGCTTGATATATTCAATTTGAATAACAAGAAAAGACCACTCTGGAGACAACAAGATAACGTATATAAATAAATTCTGACAAACAATTGAACACCAAAAATTTGGCCACCAGATTAAATTTTCTCCTCCATTAGATTGACTCAAAAGATAATACAATTCATATAAGGAGTCTGTCATGCATTCTATTATGTAAAAATGTCTAAGATGATATATGATAATGATTCAAAACTCGATCTTGGTTTCCCTTATATACAGGAAGCAACAAGCTTTAGACCATTACATCTAAAGTGGTGTCTCTTCATTTACATCATGTTGATCACGAAAAACCCTAACAAATGCAATTAACAAAGATAAACAATGAATTCTGCAGCATATACAATACACCACAGTCCATTAATCTCCATAAGGCACCTGTGATCACAGATCCATTCAAGGTCCTTTCTCCATGATAGTGTACCTAATATTGAGTGACCTCGATGAAACTTTTGATCCTCATGTTGATCGAGCAATGAACACGTTGACCTTGGAAAGATGCTCAATATAATCTTGGCTATCATATGTATCAACATTGGTGATTATGTCTTTCATAAAAAAATCCAAATTAAAGATTTTCTCCAACTGTGAATGTGTGTTTTCAACTACCATTGATTCATCATTTACTTTGTCAAGAGCCATTGATAACAATTGAGCCAATTCATTCTTCCATATGCTATATTCTTTTAGATCTCCTTCGTCATAAAAGAAAATAGGCAAAGCCATGTTCATGGGTTGGTTGAAATCACCCAACTCTTCTGTCAACACGATACAAAATTTTTCATGCATATCAATCAATTCATCATAAATTGTGAACACTTGATTGTCAACATTTTCTTTGGTTGTTAATCCTTCTTTCCTTTCCATCATTTTGAGATGCAGTTTTTTATGTTCCTAAAAAGTAGCATGTGTTCTATTGTGGACTGCCCATACCTTGTCAACATTCTTGAGCATTTTTTCAAACCTTCTCTTTATTAATTTAGAGACAATATTGAAATTGGTAGACTTTATTTCCTTTTCCAATTTTTCACTTTTCTTCTAGGATCTTCTAGCCTTGTTTCTCCAATAGGTAGTTTCAACTATGGCTTCTAACACCCTATTATTATTGTCTATCCATGGAGAGTAGGTACTTGAAGAAGATGGAATTTTATCTTTATAGTTGGCTATCTGTTGTCTCAGGTTCTCATTCTTAGTCATATATATTTATTATTTTTCACCAGCGTTTCAATTTGGGCTTTAGTGAACCTAGCAACATTAATGTTCAAATCTATAGTCTCCAAAGGATCACTATCTTCTACCCATTGCATGAGGAGGTGGCCAAATGCCTTATCGAGATCATCAATGACTATAGGTTTCTTTTTTGGTGGGTATACGACCCAGATTAACAAAGTTGCATTATCTGGATTGAAACTCGATCCAGTGTACACTCTATCTACCCCTTTTGTGCTCAATTGCAAGGTTTAATTCTAACTTCTTCGGAAGTTGTCAAACACAATGATAGAGCTCATGTCCCACCCGAGGAGCAGCATGATGCTTGCCTCTTTGAGCAATGCCCTTCCCTTTTCAGGGGTAATATCTTCCATTTCTTTATCAACTTCTTGTTGTAGCTCTTTTAGAGCTTTTGCCTCTTTTTCTGTTGTGATATCTTTGATCCTTTCTTGAACCATTTTACCTTTGTATTCATAAACAAATGTCTTAAACTTGGGGGTTCTAACAAAAGCATCGTCAAAAACAATTTTTTTACTAGCACAATGTATTACATCATCTGAAAGCTCATTTGAGGACTCTATCACAACAATGTTCCTTTCCAAGGGAGGTTCATAACTCTTAATCATAGGTTTAACCACTTGCATATCTTCATCACCATTTCCCACTTCCTCTTCTTCTACAATAGAAGTGTCGATAGAAAAGCTGATATTAGGTGTAGGTTGAGGAGAGAGTTGACACAGTGGAGTTTCACTTTTAGCTTGCATTTCCCCAATATCCTCAGTTCCTTTCTTTGTGAACACCCAAGGAGGCACGTCCCTAGTTAACTCTGTTTCATGTGAAATTAATGCATCCAACCTCTTTATACGATCTTCAATTTCCAAAAAGGCACCTCTATATAGAGGATTATTGCATGTTTTCCAAGCTTCTGCTATCATCACTCTATTATACAGGCTTCTCTTCCTAGCAACATGATGTTCATCAACATTCCTTATTAAATCATCCTCTTCAAAGAGTATGTGATGTTAACCTTTTAGTTTTTTGCTTGTTTTGACATCATTTATAAAATGTTCAGGGTCAAACTTCTCCCTTGCATTCCCTTTAGAAAAATTGTAATGTTCCAATTTTTTTTCAATTAACTCATAGCCCTTTTTAGAAACCATATTAAAATCTCCAAAGCGTAATGTCCCAGGCATAAGTGATTGCTTGCTATGACTCTTCAGATGCATGAAATCTGAGTAGGCTAATTGCCTCACAATCTCCAAATATGCAACCCTATTTGGACAAGTTTTTGGTAACAGAAATGGGGCTCCTTCATATCCATATATTCTAATTTTTGTACATTCACCATAGGCATACAAATCATCCAAATTGTGATTGAACTTCCCTCTTTCATCCTTATCCTTGGGTTTGAGGAATCTTTGTACTTCTGGTGACAGACTATAGTCACATGGATGACCTAGGATTTTGTATAAAGGTTTCACAAAATACTCAAAATACAAATAATGTGATCTTTCACATCTACTGTCCCAAATGGTCATCCACATCTGCACTGGTCTAATATTTCCATTATCATATAAGTCTTTTATTCTTAAATGTTCACTCCACATTCTCATACTTTTCCCTTCATATAAAATGAGATGCATAAATAATGAATAATGTATCAATCTGATACGTCCTCTTTTATTTTTGATAGAAACAAGTGCATTGTGGATATCATTGAATAAGTATTCGACATAATCGAGGGGTCGTGCATCTTGAAATTGCACATCAACTATTAAGACCATTGGTGCTATGTCCATAAATATAGGGGTGTCCAAGCAAAGCACTTGGAAAATAGAGTAGTATGTACATTGGAAGTATTCTTCAAACAAGTTCATAGAATATGAAGGGTGTTCCTCTCTTGAAAATACCCTGAAAAGATCCCCTCATCTTGGGGCTTGTGTAATGGCAGTCTCCACCTTTTGTAACTAGTGCTCAGGTTGTGGTATTCATTTAGGAGGTCCCTAATTCTGAATTTCGTGTCAACACTGGTGTCTAATTGGAACACCAAGGAAATATAGTTCTTGGTAATAGGGATGAAAGAAGATCCATCTTCCAATTCAATCATGTGAGTTTGAGGATTATATCTGTTGGCCAGTACCTTAATCAATTCAATATTGATAAACACATTAGGTACCACCAACTTTCCTAAATTGAGTCTCCATGGGTTGGAGACTAGTTGGTGTTTGTGCGTCTTCCTATAGTGATATATAAACAAATCATATCCCCTTGTTGGGGTCCATCTATCACCCACTTGCTTATTTTTATCCTCCTATTTCTTAGCCTAAGGGTTTAATTGTGTGTTCCCTGTGGAACTTTGTCTAGAGCCAGGACATTGATCAATCAAGTCTTGATTCAAATGTATTTCTTCCAATTTTTGTCTTTTATTTTTAGGATTTTTTAGACGTACTTGCCATAATATGAATTTTGCAGAAAAAACACTACTTTTGTGCTTCGATAATTGAACCGGTTTGTAGATACTAAACTTTTCACCTCAGGCTTTGGGTACTTACTTGGATAGCAAACACCTTTCCTGGTCCTGTTGTCGTTGTCCACTGCTATACTCCGTTCCTTTCTATCTATTTGCTTAATGATTTCCAAGTATTTTTAGAATTTGATTTTTAATGCCTTTGGCTCTGGTTCATTAATGTCGTTTGATGGCACTTTCCTGTCATTGAGAGTATAATTATTTGTTTTGAATATAGGCTGTTGATTCTCTCATCATCACCAAAAAATTGTCTCTTTGTCATGTTGTTGTCTTGTCAACACTTTCGCTTCATCAGGACAATATTTTGATCTCACTGATGTCTCCCTTTTCCCGATATCCTTTTTTATGGTATACCCTCTTTCTTCCCTTCGAGATTTTGAAGAGACTCTGTAAAGCCCCTCCCTTCATACAATAGTTAAATTATGGTATCGTCATTGGTAAGGTTTTTATTAACGTGCTCCATAAGTTTTATTGTCATTCACTTGGGTATTCTTTACTGACTAAAGATACTAAAGATATATTCTATTTCTACTAGTTAGCAATAATATCATTTTCCTAATTGTGCAACATATTGCACACAACCCTATAAGACTAATTGTAAAATGTAGAGAGTAGTATAAATTATAGATTTATATAATGTTATTAATACGTTATTAATATAAAACTGTATAAAATTTAATACTAAAAATTGACCATAAGGTTTACGCAAGGGAATATATTTAGGATGATTAATTTCATCCCAACGACTTCACTACAATAGGGGTGCCATTACTATTATTTCCATGTAAGTGGGCAGCCTATCTCTATAGTAATAATAACGATCTTAAGATCCTCTTATTATTTAAATGCAAATTATTTGAATTCACATTTATGATACTCATATTAGCCGATTACTATCTTACTTGAATAATGATCTCATGTGGAGATATAGGGGAGAGGGGCCTATAGTGGAGCACCCTAACTTCACGTTTCTCAAAATCCTATGTGGAAATTTCAAATCACTCCTAATTTTGTACAACAGTTTATTTGACAACTCATGTGCTTCTATATTTCGTTTTAGGGCCACATCAGCATATTTTTTGTTGAGGTATCCAAAAAGGCCCAAAAAAAAAGTGAGACTGATAGTGGTGCACTAAGTCATGTTTTATTGGTGCGCTAATGTGGCATCACATGATTTGTCACTTTGCGTATTGTATAGATAAAAAGTGTTTTGCAATTGAACATTAAAGTGCTCCACTATGGGGCCCACTGAGAACTACTTCTATCCCCACTATTGAACCCCACTCCATTATAGGCCCCTCTCCCCTATGTTACCGAGGTGAGATGTAACAATAGACTTTGATGAGAATAATAATTATTGAATGTACAATTGTGCTTATGTTTAATTTTGTATATAAAAAAACAGATATGTATATATAAATATAATAATTCCCGCTATGATAGATTTATTCAAATATTACTAGAACTAAAAATCCACCCTCATACCCAATTGGACCAATGATTCACTGTACAGTAATAGCGTGACGGGTGCATGGGACTGAATGTTGGCAGGTTCGAAACCCCAACAAAGCTCGTTTTCTACAAATAATTATTGAAAAGAACTTCCAATTATCAGGTCGTCTAAGTGCTACCGGGCATAAAATTTGATTAATGAATGTTATACAGAAAAGGTTTTCCTTTTCCTATGACAGTTTGTACAATAGTCATAAAGTGCAAAATAAATATAAGTTACTTAAACGTGTGGGACCTTGTGCATCAAGAAAGCACCTTTGAAAAGTGTTAAACACTGGTTAAAATTTATTTTACTTTTCTTCTTTTAATAAATACTCAATTCAGTCACTTGTGGAAATCTGTCTTGCCGGACAACAACATTTCACCTACGCCTAACCATATTTCCTCTTGTAGTCCAATGCCTTACGTGGTTGGTCGCAACATCTAATCATAATAATAAGGCTTCGACATGTTTGTGTCTCGAATTCCTGCAGGGGTTTGAGTGTTGTGTATGGCTGGCTTTTAAAACGGACATACTATATGATATCAAGAATAAATACTTAAGGTCACAAGCATTGAATCGGTATGGTCGATTGATTGATTGATTGATTTTAATAACGTCCACGAGACCAGCGAGTCTATGGAACCCACGAAATGAAACCGGAATACCACATTAGCCAAGACAACAAAACACAAACCAACCCCACCGAACTACTTCATGTTGTTTTCCAACTCTTTGTTGATTTTGTTTCTTCTGCTGTGAATTTTGATCAGGGAACTTGCTGTTTTATCAATCTTTTCTTCTTCAAACAAGGCCGCTAAAGACTTGACTTTTAACAAATCTGAATAGAAGTATCGGATGTCCTCGTAAGCCTTACATTCCATAATGTAGTGCCACTCTGACTCCACTAAACCCGAAGAGTAGAAACAACAAATCCTATCCTCCCACAACTCTTTGGGAATTTTCCACCTTCTCGTTTCACATCTCAAACGGTGTGAGCTAGTTCTTAACTGGGCTATTAGCATTTTAGCCTTCCATTTTATATCAGCCCCCATGTAAAATTTTTGCTCATGATCACAAGTAGGGTTAAAAAGCAAAACATAATGTTCTCTTTTCCAGCCAAGCTGTTTCGACCACATGATATTTTTAAATTTCTCTTTTACATACTTTTTCATTTCAACTTTTGTGTTTGGACACTCTTGCATATTGATCCCCCATTTTCCCATCCACTTGACATTTTGCTTCATCCACGTGCTCTTCCTTCTAGTTAATGTTTCTTCCACCACAATTTTGGGCCATCGGTGTTCCCCCATATTCTCTATCCTCTGCAAATAGCCTAATAGACGAATTATTGTTACCATTTCTATTGGGAAGACACCCACTTCAGCTAAAACAATCTCATACGGGACTGTACTTTTTATTTTGAAATTGCTTGTGATTAAGTGCTTTTGGAGTCTTTCTATTTGCTTCCACTTCACAACTGACGTGCTACAACCCCAAACTTCGTAGCCATATAAAACCACAGGCGTAACAAGCAACCCAAATAACTTCTTCTTTGTTTTCCAATCCCATAACTCAGCCGATCTACATTTGTTTTGGAGCAAGTAAAGAGCTTTCCACCCCCCTTGAATTCTTTTTGTCCTACAAATCTCCCATTTGAGATTCTTGCAAAAATCAAGACCCAAATATTTGTATTCACTCACCACCTGGAGAGCGTTTCCCTCAAACTCAAAATTTATTTGCTTCCTAGCCCTTTTCAACGCAAAAATCATGACCTTAGTTTTGCTGATGTTGACTTGCATTCCCACATCTTGACAAAAAAGTTCCAAAGTATTTAGATGTTCTTGAAGACTATTTTCAGAATTTGCCATTAAAGTAAGGTCATCCACATACAATAACAACTTGACCACAAAAGTGGCCAAAAGAACAATATCACCTCCCCCTTGTCCAACCACTCTTCTAATTTGTCTATGTACAACCCAAACAAAATGGGGGATAAAAGGCAGCCCTCTTTGACACCAATGTCGCTCCCAAAACATCCAATCATCCTTAATTTATGGCAATACCAACTCCTCCCAATAGCTGGTCTAGTGCATTTCTCCGGTCACCTTATAGATGATCTAGGTAGTTGTGCATAATTTCTCCTAGGATGATGTGGTTTGATATGACCAGTCAGTTCCATGGTGGACGACTGTGTGGGGAGGACAGTTGAAATAAATTAAATGTTTTTCAGAAAGGGCGGTATGGAGAGGGGGTCAGTCCACACCATAATGGAGGCAGTCAAAGCCCATAGTTTAGGGGGCAAAGAGCGGTATGTAGTAGGTGGGAATAGTTTTAACTCGGTAGAAGGCTCTGTTCGGCACTCAAATAGAGAAAAAAAGAAGACGGTGACTGTGTTCACCGCAGTGTCACAAGATCTTTTCATGCTACTAATGGTGATGGCAATTCCAACTTGTTAGGGGTAAAAGTCGTTGCATCAGGACATACATCTTAAGGGAACGAAGCAAACCACGACGGCAATGAGAATAATCACTATTTCGAAACTCAGATGCCCATTCCCACGGCGTCCTTAACACCTGCAGGTACCTCATACTCTTCATTCCTCAAATGGAGTAGGTTATTTGCTGCATTGCTTTAGAGTAATAGCTTATATGGAATTTTAGGACTTTCAAATTATATTTAATCAAGAATTGGAAAGTTCATCAATAAGATCTGGGTACTCCTATGCATCCACATTTTGCATACATGTTTGTCAAAGCATTGCGATTATGCTAACTGACAAAATCCCCCCCCTTCATTATCTCCCTACCCTACTTCGAAGCACCCATTTTGGCATAGGCGAGTAGGACGTTGGAAAAGGTTGAGAAGTTCGGCTTCACACCGACCGACTACAGTTGCCTGAAAGTTTTTGGAGCTCTTTCAACAAATCCATCTTGTACATATCCTGCAGCCATTGTATCCCCCGAGATCATCTATCTATAAGGCATTTATGTCAAAGAATCACGTGCCTTGACTATTCTCCCGCATTTTGCATTCACGTATACTATTAAACGTTGTGGTATTCGGTTGTGTGCCTGCTGATTGCATTTTAAATCTTGTGAAATGCCGATTTCATTGCCTAAATGGGCTTGTGAGACAAATAGCCTCTATGCTCAGTTGAGTGTGCAGGTGGGTTTTTGTCATTTATTCAGGCTTGTAGAAAGGAAATAATAATAGCAGGTGCTACTGTCAATTTTGGTCTTGTGTTTATGGGTTATATTTAGTTGTCTATATACATTTATATTATACAAATCAGTATGCATTTGTTTAGTCTATGACTATTTGTTTAAATGGTGATATTGCTCTGTGTTGTCACTGAAAAGGGGCTTGCCTACTAAAGGCTTACCTCCTTTGGGGAATCGAATGGGAGCAAGCTCAAAGGAGCCTTTCATATATATTCGTGTAGTTAAATTGGATCAATGATTTCCTTGTCAATTTATACAGGAAAGGTAATCGATAGTTTGAACTATGAACAAAAAAATTAAGCATTTTGATTTATGGATTGTTAGCATACTTGTTGCGAACTAAGATTCTTTCAATGGAATTATGTTTATATCATTAGCTTTTGACTGACGCCAATCCAAGCCCTCCTTTCCTTCAAAATTTCAATACATATATTTTCTTTGGGCATCCATGCAACCCAAACTTAGGTCAAACACTGATTTCTAGTGGTTAGTCGTTGGATTTCGAGTAAAGCTAAAAGACTCCTCCTTACCTATATCCCAGAAGTTTCCAGGAAAATTAGTGCAGCAGCTGCAAAACTAAAACTAAAATAAAAATGGTAATCATTGTGTGGCTGTTTTGGCATGTTGTCTTGGTTTCTTAGATAACTTAGAATGATTGGGTTGCTTATTTATTTTCACTAGAATGCACAAAACCAAGATTGGCTAATAGATGAATTTAATTTTATTCATATTGTGAGCATAGTGTAAGAAACATTGTTGTATTGATCTAGTGATTATTATTTTAAGTTGATGATGTCATTATATATAGAATAAATTTAAGATAAAGCTTTTGATTTACTGAGAATTACCAACAAATTATGAATTCTCCTAGGTTCTTTTAGTATATGGTAAGTGACCTAGTATTGTAGAAGTATACTAAATTTTAGTTGAGTAGTTATAGTCACGAACCATATTTTGTTAATCAACAATGTAGATTAACTTGGTTAAATTACCCTACTATTATGTCGAATATTTGTGATAAGGATTAGATTAATTGAGAGTAAAGTAGTTGTCATATAAAATTAGTAATTTCATCCTATAGTGAAAGGAGCCCTCATAATTTAACTTTTATGGCCCGTCATATGTACTCATCAAGGTGCGAACAATTCAAATATGAATTGAACCTAGAGGGTGTACCCCCCTATCAACAAAGTTTGTGTTGGTTAAAGTTCATATTGTCGAACTACGATTACTTTGTGAATTATATATGCAGGCAAGGCCATCAAAGACAAGCCCCTGAGGTATAGGTCTGGCCCCTAGGACTTGTCCTATTATTACCACTTGAGTTATTATTGATATTGTATAGCATGTGACTTGACTGCATCTTTAGAGTATACATGTGTTAGTAGGACTAGTAACAAATCCTCTCGCATTGTTGTGTTTTTCATGTCTCCCTCTAAAACCCGACCATGATTCTATTAGCTATTTAGTTATCTAACTAAATATTGTAATCTATATTTGGTCAAATGTTGTTATGCCTTTTATGTTCATTGTGTGCTTTGGGAACAAAATTGTGAGAGTTAGTCATGTGTTGTAATTGAAATTTAAATTTGTGTTTTGCCCTTAATTGTAGTTTGATAGAAAATTTTGGGCATTACAGACTCCATATGGCTTCATCCTGATATCACATTGTCCTATCAGACCCTTCTTTGCAAGTATCCTCTTCAATATTCTCTTAGCGCTCTGATGTATTCACAGGTTTATTGAATCATATTTTATTCTGTTGAGCCCTTTTCCTTTTATATTATTAAAACCAAGGCAATAAGTGATTATTTTATCGAAGGTACTTATGTCCTTGTCCTTTCGATATGAATTCTTCCCTTTGATGGAATCCTTAGTTTATTCATTCACGTATTTGCTTTGAGGGCTATCGAAGGGATGGATGTTTCGTTCTTATCGATATAGTTCCTTTTCCTTGATATCTTTCCAATTGATATTTTCTTTTTCCTCTTTTGGTTTTTGAGGGACTAAGAACCACTTTACTCTGATATTTCAGAGTCCTTTCAGACCCCTTTTTACATTATTATGTTCCCTTTTTCAATAAATTCTACCGCTTCATCGAAGAGACAAATTTCCTCGTCCCGTTGATGTATACCTTTCTCTTCGATGAACTTTTCCTCTTTCGCTATATTGAAGAGACTCATAAATCATTCATCTAGACATCCCAAAGTCTCTTCGATTCTCTAGTGTATGCATTGTTTCTTCAAATTTTCATTGTCACTCTTATATGTTGCTAAATCATATGAGAGATGTTTTTTTGTTTCTTGAATGCTGAGGTGTAATCACTTTGCAAGTCTTATTGGAGTAATTGTACAATTTAAAATATTATATTTTTTAGGCAGTCTATGTCTCGGGTTATCGAAGAGACCCAAAACATTACTCTCTGATGTGCTGAGGTGTCTTCGATAGGATTTAACCAGATTGTTTAGGGGACATCAAAACAAGTTTCCCCGACATGGTATACTCTCCTCGATGATGTTCATATTGTCTTGCTCCATTGTTCCTTCGAAGGGACCTTAAAATGACTCTTGTCGATACAATGTAGTCTCATCAATATGACTTCCTTTATACACGGGTAGGATGATGAATGTGAATTTTAGGGTAATGACTATAGGGCAGATAAATAGAGTATTTTAAATGATAAGGTTTTAAATGACATGCTAGTGATAGTATATTAAACGGGAAAATGGTTTTTTATGTGGGATTTTTAGGTTGATTTTTTTAGTCCTAATAGTTCCTTTGCTTGCACCATGTGCTTGGGGGTTTGCGCCAACAATTGAAGATGTGTTAAGATATTTTTGGGTCCTGACCTATCTTGGTTAGAACCTCCTTGAGTAAATTCAATTGGAAGAATGTTTTTGAGTCGATTGGTTATGCACTTCAAAGTTTCATCTACATGTTTCCTTGATGCTGACTTAGATTGATGTGCACCAGCGTGTGAATTATTTTGGATCAAATTAGAAGATGTAATAGTTTGTTTTTGGTCCTCTCTATCCTCGGGATATGACCACATTATCCTTTGGTGGTTGACTCGTTGAATTCATTTTTATCTTCTTTTTGAATAACCTAATTGAAGTTTTGATGTGTTGCGGTGGATATAAATGCAAGATGTTTTTGGATGTAACAAGGTGGATAAGTGTACAAGCATGTGAACAAGAAAGTGTGGATTGTTTTTGAAGATATTGCAAAAGAAGTGCAAAATTTTGAAAGACAGAATTAGATGTGTCATAATGCCTCATTTAGTAGAGTGTTATGTTGACAAATATATTGTAATCTTTCTCTAAATCTTTGTATCCTAATTTGAGATAGTGAATCTCATAAGGTCCTTATATCTTTCCCCTGAACTTGTGTTAGCTCTAGTTCAACAATTCCTTTGTATCTTGCTCTAAGGTAGTGCACCTTAGTTTGCAAATCCTTTTTGGCAATGATCCTTTAGATTGTGAGATAACTCTCACCATGGTTTCTCACCATGGTTTTTCCCTCATTAGGTTTTCCACATAAATCTGGTGTCATCTTATAGATGAGTGTTCTTGTCTCTTTTATCATTGTTGCTAATTTGATTAGAGTTAGAATTGATATATCTTTGCTTGCTGAAGTTGCTGAAACTTTATACTACTATATCCTTCTTTGCTACTATTCTTTTTAAGATTTTTGATTTGGTTAAGTGCTAAAAAGTTCATGTTCTGAAAGGGCTTAAGTTTTTGGGTAGAATGATTCACCCCTCCTCTCAGTCTCCACGCGTGTTCAACAAAAAATTCATAAAAAATACCAAGTAAACCTAAGCCAAGTGTGAATAGATCAATCATATAAAGGTGATATGCTAACTAGTTCTGTAGAGACACTATTTACACTAACAAAGATCATACATTTTATACCATTCATGGACACAACAAACATTTTTTTTTTAATAAAATTAAATATTCTCTAAACTAGTGAAAAATAAGTCTTTAGCAAGTGAAACTTATTGCACTCTAGCTATTAGTTTGAATTAAATTACTTTGACATTTTTTTTGTAAAACACTCAATTAAAATGAAGTTGTTGCACATAGGGTTAGTACATAAATCAAGAAATAAATAAATAAAATAAAATTTTAAAAATTAAATTGATAGGGTGAAGGTGACAAACCATGTAGGAAACCAACAACACAAGCAACATTTAATGCAAGTGGCATACTGTGGAGGTGACTAAACATGATAGCTTGTTAAAAATTAAAATATATCAATGAAGTTTTTAGAAAATAGTCCAATTCTACAAACCCCAAAAATGATTCCTATGGGGAAATAAACTAGAGAGTTAGTAGACCAAATCAAATCCAAAACTAAAAATAAAACAAAGAAAAATAGAGAAAACTAAGAATAAGATGAAAAAATAAATTATATGGGTTGATAACATAAATAGAGGAAAAATATAAATGGAAGAGGTGACAAATAGTGGGGGCAATGATTCATCAACACATGCAATAATATATTCAATGGACAAACATTAGACAAAAACCTAAAAACACACAAGCTAATCTTTATGAAAAATCATTAGTAAATAATGTGAGTCAACCTAACTATATAAAATCTTAAAAACACACATGAAAAAGTTAGATAAATGATAGTAAATTATGGAAATGATAGAAGAACTAGCAAATTGATTGTATATGGTAGATACAACTTTTTTAAGTGTAGGAAATGAATGGTGAAGGAAACTTGTGCAAGGTGGAGGTGCCAACTTGTAGCCTATGATCAATTTCTTCGAGAAACTCAAATAAACATCAAATTTGGTATGTGGTGTCTCACTGGGTATGTCAAATGTGTGAGAAAGAAATAAAGTGAATAAAACAAAAGAAAAAGAATTTGAAACACAAACAAAACACTCAACTACCTTGATTTCTCTGTCACCTCGAATGAGTGATGAGAGTAAATACACCCAAGAAATATTTGTTGTATTAAATAAAAATGATATTGCTTCAATGTAGGAAACTTATATTGTTAAAATTCTTTGCATTATGAAATTAATAATATAAGTTTCCATATGGGATTGAGTATGGATGAAAGGTTAAATTTATAGATTTTTGAAGATTGGATGGATGACTCAAATTTGATTTTGAATTGATAGTTAACTCTATTGATTGTGGATGTGATGATAAGAGGTGGAAATAATGAATTAGTGGAGAATTATATTAATTTGTAATTAAAATAATAGTAATTAGTCACCTAAATAGATGGGAGAGTTAAAAGGAGTTAACTATTTTCATAGAGATTAGATGAGTGAGTGAACTGGTTCCATGAAAGAATTAAATAAGTGTGTGATCAAGTTAAGTGATTAAATGATTGGTTAACTAAATAAGATAGAATTTGAGCACTTATTTTATTTATGGTTAATGTGAGAATAGGAGGTAGATATATTTTATTTTATTTAAATATTTGATGAATAATGAGAAATAAATCATTTTTTAATTATTTAAATAAATATGAAAAATTAGCTTACTAAACTAAATAATAATAACTATTTAATTTAAATGATAAGGTTCAATAATGGTAAATAAAAAAAAACTAATAATGAATATTAAGGATGAAAAACTATAGATTTTGGAGGATGATGTTAATAAGATAATGATAGAAAAAATAAAATTATTTTAATGTCTACAACAATTTCCCTCATTAATATATTCTTGCAACTTGTAATACATTTAAACCATGCATTTAATATTTCTTTGAAATCATTTTTATAATGAGGATTTGATAAAATAAGATTACCCTATACACCTAAAAGTGAATGAAAAATGATCTATAAAATACCCATAATAATACTTGAATTCCTGATTTTATGTTCTTAGAATGACACACCTATTTTACCAGATTTTTGAAATGAGTTGTGGACAGGACTTGAGTGTTGGGCGAGAATCTCTTGGTTCTCAAGATTCTCTAGAGCAGACAAATTCTAGTGGCGGTTCTACTACTGTTAGATAATTTGTGCCTTCCAATTATTTTCATGAGTTTGGTGGGACACCCCTATCCCTTCACCCCCCATGGCTAATGTTTCCGTTAGTTAGAACCTTTCATCCAATTGGAAATCCCTTTTTTTGGGCAACAAAAAGAACTTTTGTTCACGAGAGGGTTCAAATTGTCCATTCCAAAGAAGGTACCACCATCAAAATTAAAGATCCCTCTCTGGACCGCACCTTGACAAAAAATGGAGAACTCTCTTATTGGTAGGGTTTTTGGTAGGTGCCCCAACATCGAATCTATGAGAAGATGGGCTGCTTTGAGATGGCTAGTTAAAGGTTACCTTTCTATCTCGGTGCTCCCTAAGGGTCTTTTTTTCTTCTCCTTCTCCCTCTAAGAGAACTGTTTGAAGGCTCTTACTTGTAGCCCTTGGTTCTTTAGGAAGCAGAGCCTAACACTTTGCAAATGGTGTCCTACCTTTGACCTCTCAATGCATCTAGTTGCTTCCCTCCCAAACTAGGTTAGGCTTTCAAGCCTCTCCTTAGATTTCTAGGATAAGGAGATCATTATGGTAGTGGCCAACTCCTTTGGGAACTTCCTTTCATTGGAAAATATCACCAAGGACCAGTCCAGAATGACCTTTTTCAAGTTTTGTTTTAGAATTAAACCTAAAAATCTCCTAGCAACCTTAATTACCTTGGATTCCAGACCCAGGAAGTGGACTAAACTAATCAAATATGAGATCTCGACTCTCTTTTACCAAATCTATTCTACAGTGGGCCACCTCTGTAATGCTTGCCTCAAAAAGTGGCTAAGTTTGCAAACAATCCAAGCAAAGATAATAGAGTTGCCATCTCCTCCTTAGAGGCAACCTCTAGTTAGTCAAAGATCAACCCATTGGTCAACCCTCCCCCCAATCTATTGTGTTGGCTTCCTAGTTCCTGTTTAAGGATCCCCCTTTTTTCCTTATAAAAGAGGTTTCCACTGGTGTTGTTTATATTCATCCTCCTATGAAGGAGGCGCTTACAAGTGATGTTCCTTCATCTACCCCTGTGGAGAAAGGTTCCTTGAAGTTAGCTCAGGTGGCTCCTATGTGTAATTTGGGTCCGCTTTTGGAGATCCCCATTCTCTCCCAAGCAAAAGGGTTGGTTAAGAAAGTGAGTTCTACCTCACCCCTTGATGGGCCTTCACAGGTAGCCTTAAAATCCTCTCCTACCTCTCTAACCTATGGAAAGGCTTGGGTAGGTTCTAGTCCTATTCACTCTCCCTCTTAACCCTTGCCCATGAAGTCTGGAAAAGGGATGTGTAAATCAATGGATGTTGGAACCAATTCTAAACCTAGCTAGAAAACTATAAGAGAAATGAGACAGAAAAACACAGTTCAAAAGATATAGAAAATGGGAACTAGAGCACCCTGGAGCAATTGGGCTCCAAAAGATCTAAATTTTTTAATTCTCTCTTGGAATGTGAGGGAGATAAATAGTCTCCATAAAAAAGTATATTGTCAAGGATCTCATCGAGGAACTCAAGCCTAAAATTTTTCTTATTCAAGAAACCAAAATGAGTGTTGCTGACTTCAATAAAACGTGTAAGTACATCTGGCCTAATTATCTTTTTATTATTGTTGATGTAGATGGGGCCCTAGGAGGATTGGCCACTATGTGGAAGCTCTTTTTCCATGGTTCTCTCATTTCAAAGGATTTTTTTCTTCTCAATATCCTCTTTTCTAGTAGTCTCGGTCTTCTAGATTGGGCTCTTTCCAGTATATATGCTCTGAACAACACTGTCCTTAGAAGGGAGACTTGGGTTAACCTTCTAAGTAGCATATTCTCTTTTTTTTAAGTACCATTTGATGTTGTTAGGTGGTTTTAACATCCCCCTTTATCCTTCGGAGAAGATGGGGGGCCTTCAAGATCTTTTTGATAACATGTTGGACCTTAATAACCTTCTCTTGAATGGTGGCCTTCTAGATCTTGATCTTGAAGGAAGCCACTACACTTGTCTAATAAGATAATGAGAGGTAATTTGATTCAACTTAGGCTTGTGTAGTGTAGGAAAATTCATATCCTTGCATTTTTAGACTTTTTTGGGCCCGCCTTGCTTTGTTTATCCTTATTTATATCTTAATTGGTCCTATTTTGTATCCACAAGCCTAATAAATTATATCTTTTTATGGCTAATCTCGACAAACATCAAAGGATAAATGATAGTTTAATGATTTTGGCTATGTGTCCCTAATTTTTGGACTGGGACTAAGATGTCACCTAGGGCGTCTTTATCCTCCAAAGGTCTTGGGACCGTATTCATTCCTAAGGCAAGTTTATGAGATCAAGAGCATTCAAGAGCAATTCATCAAGCATTTGGAGCCATCATCAAGACTCAAGTTGTAATGCCCATAATTTTATGCCAAAAAAACCCAACTATATATATATATATATATATTAAACCATAGGTTTGTGTACTATCTCATACACAATCAACCACCTTTGTATAATGCAACTTCAAGAGCCTATCACCAAATGAAAAATAAATTTAGCGAATGAGGAACTTCACATAGAACCACTAGCTATAAGGTCACGTTGATTGACTCTATGGTCAAGTGCTATAGATTAAAGGCTTAAGTTCCCTACTCCAAAAAAAATGCCACCACCCAAGAGCTTCTTATTTAATTTGGAAATTTAGCCTTCACATTTCCTTAAGTGTCGTGATGCCATGACTGGGTCCAATTTCAATTATAAAGTTGTTAATGCTATTGTAGCTATTTCTAAATCTACGTGGGTCAAAATTTAAGACCACTAATATAGGAATACTCTAATAAAATTCTCTCAAAATAAAATTATCATCATCACTTGTTATAAATGGTGTACTTAATTTTGAAATCACCTATTTTCCTTAGTAACATTTGCCACTATTCCAACTATTGGTAAACACATTAAAGTCATTAAACATGATTGTCACTATTATTTATAATCATGTTAATACTAATATTGTGGTAGGTCCCCCTTACAATTTACTAAGTTAATTTTAAGAGATTCACCAACGAATCAAAAATAACATTATTTCCCATTAATCACAAATTAAATATAGGGGATATTATCAGCGTTGTTAATGATGGTTTTATTAATGTTTCGATAACAATTCTTAAGAATGGTATCAAATTATTGTTTAGCAAGAATACTAAATTCTTGTAAATATAAAATAATTGGCTTGAGCCAATTTCATTACTAATATAAAACTTTATTAATTACTTAATCATATTAACCCACTCAAAAATTATAACATCCTAAATACTTACATTTAATACCAATATTAAATATCATCTATATTGTGTGTGGATAAATTAGCAATCCTTTTTATTATTATTATTATTATAATTATATTTTTACATATACTTTTTAAAGCAATTACTCATATATATATTTTTAACCATAATTTAAAACAAAATGAAAAGAAAAGAGTAACTTAAAATTTAATAAATGAAAAAGATTTACTGCCTAATTATCTCATCCTATTTATGTTCATTACTTATTTTATTTTATTTTATTTTATTATTCTAACCTACAAATCACGTATCCCTTCCTTCCACTTTCATTTTCTTTCTTTTTAAGTTACTTGAACATTTTAATTTTATTTTAATGGGAATTTTCATCACTCCTTTTAGCTTACATTAAGTGTCTACAACTATAAAGGAACATGGTTATTTCTTCTTCTAATGTTGTTAGTGAATATTTTATTTATTTTATCAAGAGTTTCCATAGTTGCATGTTTTAATTTTCACATGAAAGATGTCTATGGTTTTATTATAAATCTTTGAACTTACACCACTGAGTGTTACTCATATGAATGGATTTACCAATAGGGGCCCTACTTTGAGAAGAAATAATATTGAACTATAGGCTAAGCCATTTTTATTTTTATTTTGATTTCAAAGAGAGTTTACGTTATACTTGTTATTATCAGGTAATCCTCATAGCGTTGGGCAGCCCTTTTCATATCTTCAACAAAATAATAATACACCTACCTGGTCACATGATATGGGAATGGTAGTATTAATTTATTTATTATTATAAACATATTTATTAGGGATAGCAATACAGTCTTCAGGTCATGGCAAGACTTCTCACTTTACTTTATTTTATAACAGTAAGAACAAGATGATCAATATGAGGCTAATAAACAAAATATTAATATCGGCATCACCGCAGTAACTCGTAAGAGTAATAATTGGTTATTTTTAACAGCCCATCACAGAATTATAGATTTTGATTTTGATTACGCTCTGGAATAACAGCTTGGTATTATTTTTTTATTTTTTTTACCATTGTGCCCATGTACATGTACATGTACAGGGGTGAGATGAATGGAGGGATCATCGCTCCAATGGGAAACAAAACATTTAAATTTCTTACTGTTATTTTTAAATGTTAATAATTATTATTAACAGAATGGTATTTCCAATCACACGCTACGTTACAGTTATCGCAATCTAAATAAACTTCTCACTTAAACTTCATTGTCTTGGCTCATTACTGCTAATAAAACTATGCTTAAGTTCAGAACCACTACGTTCTGGTTGTTCTCTTCATGCCAGTAAATACCATTAGTTTGAATTAATGGTCCAACTAACCCACCCAAATCTATGTAAACTTAACCAAGGAAATTAGCAGTAAAACTGGAGATTTCTCAAACTTTCACCGACATACTGACAAGAGGTAGCTGCCAATAAATGCAACCACCCTCCAACTGGATTGCTGCGCTTGAATTTAAAGCAACGTGGGGGCAATACCTACACTGCAAATGGAGTCAAGATCATACCTAGAAGGGATCGCTGCCACTGTGAGAATAGTTATGAATGATGGACATCATCATACTTGACTGCCAAATTGAATACACAACGAATATCTACCTGCACAGATTACAATTATCTTGCTTTGGCCTCAAGGATCGGACAACTCTGGAAACCTGATTTATTTCTGATCTACTTTCAAATTTCATTGCTAGCATAAGGAGGTGACATTTATAACATTTATTTCTAAAATTGTTGTGCAATGAATTAAATACTCAGACCTGACAACAACTTGGCCCTCACTTTGCTGAGTGGTTTATACTTACTTATTTGCATTGTCCATCTCCATCGTAAGGCATGAAAACTTAACGCCATTCATGGAGGGCACTGTCTATAGAGGTGGACAATTTGCACCCACATGGATGCATGCCTCCATGGATAGCTGCTGCTGCCAGTATTAAATGCACGTACCATTGTTTTCAGAGCGGGGTTTTGGAAACTGCGTAGTTGTACATTGGTGGCAGACATCTTTCTCGGTGCTGCATACTCTCACCGCAATGACTCGTTATAAATAAAAGTATAAGAGTTAAAATTTAAAAAGTATAACTCATGATTTTTTTTGTTTTCTTCAAATTTCATTATTAACTTTAATGTTTTTATTTGATAATTTATAATATAAAAAATAATATATAATAAATATAATAATAATATTTTAAAAATTAAATTTACATTATATAAAATATTAAAAAATAAATTGATATTATATAAATATAATATATAATAAATAAAAATTTAAATATTTTGAAGATAAATACAAAATAAAATTTAAAATATTATTAAAAAAAATTATTATATTTAATTGGATTGTTAAATTTTTGTGATAATAATTTTTTTTAATAATATTTTAAATTTTATTTTGTATTTATCTTCAAAATATTTAAAATTTATTTATTATATATTATATTTATATAATGTGAATTTAATTTTTAAAATATTATTATTATATTTATTATATATTATATTTTATATTATAAATTATCAAATAAAAATATAATGTAATATATATATATTATACGTATCAAAAAATATAAAATATATATTATTATATATATATATATATTTATAGTAAAAATTATTAAATACAAATATTAAATTATTATAATTAATAACTAAGACATTTTTATATAATACAAATTAATTTAACATGTAAATATAATGCAACACATAATAACTATATAATACATATTTTATATAATTGATGAAAAATATGATTGCATTTATATTTAAAAAAAATTAAATGTATTTATCATAGGTTATATTTATATAATGTCAAATTATTTTTTAGTATTTAATATAATTATATTAAATTTTTAAAATGTTATTATTATTATATTTATTATATATTATAATTTATATTAAAAATTATTAAATAAAAATACAATTTATATATATATATATATATGAAATTATTAGATACAAATATAAAGTTATTATAATTAATAAATAATATATTTTTATATAATACAAATCAAATTAATATATAAATATATGTATTATTATATATTGCATTATATTTATATATTAATTTGATTTGTATTATATAAAATTATATTATGTATTTTATCTAAAATAAGTTTTTTGGTAATAATTACTATATGTATTAATGCATAGATGCCCCTGTGCATCTATTTAGTTCTTAGGTAAATGTTGAAACTAAAATATGTATTTTTATAGTAGTTAGGTAGTGCTTAGGTAATAATTACATAAGTTCTTAGGTAAATGTTAAAACTAAAATATTTACGCGGAAGGCGTGTTCCTATTTGAGCTTTAGGAGCTCAATTTGCCCTTCAACGGTTTAAATACAGCTAGAGAGCTTGGTTGACAGTGTGCTTATCGCCAACTGTTAGATTGTTTAAAGAAAAATTTTCTGTCGATCTTTTTGTACCGTTTTATATTTTTTACACGGCAACGTGTATTGCACGTATGGAAATGCAATTTGTAGTTTAGGCGGTTTAACTGGCGCAACTTCAATTATTCTGCAAGTGGGTGTGGGATCATCCTACAAGTTGTTCGCCATATTTATTGCTGAGTCCAATCATATTTACAGGAAATGTGCGGGAATGATTTTGCAGCCTAGAATATGATTGCGGACTGTGAATAGATTGAAGTAGCAGTTGTAAGGAGATTGTTTTTGGTTAGTCTCATTTTAATAAATATTTGTTGTATAATAGTTTTCGTAAGTGAATAGATTGAAGTAGCAGTTGTAAAAAGACTGGTTTTCATTCGTGTCATTTAAAAAAATGGTGTGGTAGGGTTTTGTACTCTTTTCCTTGCAAACTCTGCCCATTTTTCTCTTCTGCATCGTCGACAGCATGATACAATTTGTGCGAAGTCTTGAGGTAAGTCGCTTGCCATGGTTTCAGTGACTTATTTTTTTGATATATGCTTTACAGAATTTCTCCAGTGGGGAACATTGCAAAAAATACTAAATATTTTGTGGTAAGCTCTCATGGGTATCTCCCCCTATTTGGTTAGCACAACAGAATAAATTGCACCAAATCCCTAAAATTCAACTTTAGAGAAGCCAACCTTAAAAGTCTTCCTTTCTTTACTTTTCCAAATGGCAGGATAAACAAGCACTTATGGGCTGGAAAGTAGTTCTAAATTTGTAACTGTTTGGAATAATGGCTTGAATAAAGAGCGATGTACAATTGCTTCTGCAGAACTGCATTAAGGATTAAGTGTTTTTGCAATCCTCTAGATGAATCTGATTTTGATTGATTGGAGTTCTATTTTCGCTCTATAATAATAGAACCTTGGATTTCTGCTTATACTTTTATGTCTCCTTACAATTTAGGGTTTTAATGCAAATATATACAGAAAAATGAGCCTTGAGACAACAAGTGACAGGAATGTTGAATTGAATTCAACATCTTTGAACTTCTGGAAGTGCAATTTAGCATGTGTAAGAACAATTTTCCCAGTAGCAGGGGAGACGAACCGCATATGGCCAGTCAGGGAAGGGGCTTTAAAATTTATTATTGTTAATGGCATCTTCATTTTAGTTTTACAGTATACATCTGCAAAAATTTTGGTATCCTTTATGCTTTGATGGATGTCCATACCTTGTTCCATTCGATTTTTGCTATTTTTCATTTACTATTTACACAGCACCGTTGAGGGAGAGAGAGGTAATGATTACAAGATATGTACAAAATGGATTTGTTGAAAAGGCTTTAGAAACTTTCAAGCAAATGTAATTGGCAGTTGTACAGCCAAATTCCACAACCTTCACCTGTATCCTCCCTGCCTCTGCCAAAATCGGAGCTTTGGAACAGGGTATGGACAACCATTAAAGCATCATGGAATGAGGATTTCTTTCTGATATTATAGTTGGAATAAAAATACGAAACCCTACCACAGCAAAGGGAAAAAAAGAGTAAACTACAGTTAAACAAAAAGAAAAAGGAGGCATGAGCATTACGCCCTAAAATTGGAAGGGCAAAACTAGAGTAGAAAACAGAATAAAAACAAGGAAAAAGGAAAGACAGGGCACACAGAATACAGAGGAAGAAAGTGGCATTGGAGTTTGGAGCGTAGCCAAACTTGAAGGGTTTTTCAAGCTTCAAACAGGTTCCTCTAGATTGCAATAGTTTTCATGATAAATTATGAAAGATCTGTGTTTTTCTTTGTGATTGAAAAACTTATAATCATGCAAATCTGCTGCTTGAAAGAAAATAGGGTAGAAGAAAGTTGTGTTTGTATTAAATCTTTAAATTTATTGCAGACTGTGGCACTACCGAAAAGGCAGGCCAGAGCTCCTTCTATAGGGGCCGTGGGAGGCCATTTAGGCCTTCCCATGCCTAGAACAACTAGCAGGGTTGCACACTATCAATTCTCTCTCTCTCTCTTTGAATCTTAAACCTTCATCAAAATTTTAAGAGACCCCTGCCTTTCTTTGCATATTGGTAATTTACTGCTGTGTGGGCATTATATAAAGGAACAAATTTTTATTTTATTTGATTTTCAGAGCTTTGGAACAGGGTATGACAGCCATTAAAGCATCATGGAATGAGGATTTCTTTTTGAATAAAAGTACGAAATGCTACCACAGTAGAAATGTATTTAAATGACGTGAACCAAAACCAATCTTCCTGCAGCTATTGCTTCAATCTATTCACAATAAACGGAATCTGAAAATATCATGGTTTTAGGGCTTACATAACAAGCCAGCTGCACAACGAGAGGAAAACAATTCATTAGTGCAAAACAAAATTCATCTTCAATTAATGTGGAAGCATAGAAAAGGCATGTAAACAGTTTGACAGAATGCCTCAAAGAGTGGTTATCTCATGGAATGCAATGATTGCAGGATATGCACAAAATGGATTTTTTTTTTAAATCTTTAGAAACTTTCAAGCAAATGCTATTGGCAAGTGTAAAGGACTCCACAAATTTTTCCAGCATTCTCCTTGCCTGCCTGTGCCAAAATAGGAGCATTGGAACAGGGTATGGACATCCAATAAAGCATAAAGAAAAGAGGAATTTTATCAGCTGTTGCAGTTGCAACTGCCCTGGTGGACATGTATGCAAAATGTGGAAGCATAGAAAAGGCACGTTTACTGTTTGACAAAATGGCCCAAAGATATGCCATCTCATCGAATGCAATGATTTCAGGATATGCACAACATGGAATTTCCAAGGATGCTCTCAAAACTATGTAGCCGGTTCGCAGGGTTCTGGCCCGGGTCCTGGTCCGGGTTCGCACTGGGTCCGGGTCCTGGTCCGGTCCCTCTGCTGGTTCGACCAGGGTCCTTGCATTTGGGCCTTGGTTCGCTGGTGAAGAACCCGAGCGAACCCAAGGCGAACCCGAGCAAAACCCACGCGTCTGGGCGACAAAAAGGCATTTTTTTTTGTTTTTTTTATTGTTTCCTTCACTTTGACTTTGACCCACGCCCATGGGAACCCTAAAAGTGACCTCTAAAACATATTAAACACCTAAACTACCTCATTTTCATTCATTTGTTTTGCAAACAAGCATTTTCATTCCAAGAGGCTGAGTTCTTATTTTAACTTGTTGGATTGACAAAAGGAGTTGAATATTGATTGTTGAAGCTTCTACAACGATTGCATTGCCATTCCTACAGATTTGCAAGTGTTCATTGGCTGCTACAAAGATTGTTGAAGATTATTTTTGCAAAAAGGTATGTTTTTCTCATTTTTTCATTCTTTTTTTTTTGTTTTACAAACAGAAACTTTGTTTTGCATCTTTTTTTTTCTGTTCTTCTATGAATGTATACATTGTGCAAGATTCAAAAGAGCTAGGTTTTAATTTTTAAAAAATTATTATATTTTGTTTTCATTCAAATTTTGAATGTGTTGTTTGCAAAACAAATTGCCATAGGAATCACAATGTCAATGGGTTCTACCTCCGGCTCCATAGCTAAACCAAACCCAAAGTTCAAAACAAGTGCAAATTCTCCTCTATGGCAGTATGTTGAAATGATAAGACAGCTTCCAGGTGGTGGTGGTTATGTTTGGAAATGCAGTGGGTGTGATGTTCAATATTCTAGTTCATACCATAGGGTGAAAGCACATTTGTGTGGCATAAGTGGAAAAGGCATCTCACCTTGCCCTGGAAAGAAAGATGCCCCTATTCAACCTGAGACAATTGCAAAATACATTATGGAGCAAGAACTAGCAGATCAACGGGAAGCCCAAAAAGGAAATCACCCTTTGTTAAATAAAAAATCAAAGGGAATGCAGCCCCCATCTAATCCCAATCCCAATATTGTGGTAGAAGACCACCCATTTATGGCCATTCCAAATCTTCAAGCTCAAAGTGCACAACCTTTTGCAAACAAGAGAGCAAAGGGACCTTTGGAAGTTGCATTTCAAAATGAGAGTAGAGCCCTTGCCGACCAATGTGTAGCAAGATGCATATATACCAATGGACTATCTTTTAATGTTGTTCGTTCTCCATATTGGAAAGAGATGTTGAGAACGGTTAATGAAGCTCCAAAAGGGTACAAGGGCCCGGGTTATGAGAAGGTGCGTAGCACTTTATTGGAAAAGGAGGTTGAGTTGGTTGAAGATGCATTGAAGCCTATAAGAGATTCATGGGTTGAGACAGGTGTGTCCATTGTTTCAGATGGTTGGAAGGACTCAAAAAATCGGCCTTTGATCAATGTCATAGCGGTGTCCCCTAAAGGGGCAATGTTTTTGAAAGCCGTGGATTGTGAGGGGCAAGTAAAAGATGGGCAATTTATTGCTAATATTCTTATTGCAGCCATTGAGCAAGTGGGAGCCCGCAACGTTGTTCAAGTTGTAACGGACAACGCAAAGAATTGTAGAGCTGCAGGGTTGTTGGTTGAGGAAAGATATTCACATATCTTTTGGACACCTTGTGCGGTCCATTCACTCAATCTTATGCTGCAAAAGATTGGGAATAAAATTGAATGGATCAAACAATTGTATACTGAGGCTGAGGACATTCAGATGTTCGTCACCAACCACCACTTGTCTCAAGGGATCTTTAGAACATTTTCAAAATTGGAGCTATTGAAGGTAAGAGAAGTAATATTTACATTTGTCATTTTCTGATTTTCATAATTTGATTGTTCAATCTAATTTAAATTCTTCTTTAAAGTTTATTTTTAAATATTAATTTTTTTTTAATTTGCAATAGGTTGCAGAAACCCGCTTTGCCTCTAATACAATCGTCTTGAGATGACTTGTGAAAGTTAGGCAAGCACTTTCTAGCATGGTAATTAGCACCAATTGGTCTATATGGAGGCAAAGCAGCACTGAAAGAGCAACAAGAATTAAGAGCATGATATTAGATGACTCATGGTGGGATCGTGTGGAGTATCTCCTTAGCTTCACCGAGCCCATTTTGAGTATGATTCGCTATACTGACATGGACAAGCCATGCATTGGACAAATATATGATGGTATAGACTCAATGCTTGAGAAGATCAAGTGCACCATAAATGCAAGAGAGCAAGACCCTGAAGAGACTTTCTTCAAACAAGTGCATACAATTGTTGAAGAAAGATGGAACAAAATGACAACTCCATTACACCTTCTTGCCTTTGCATTGACTCCAAAATACTACAGCTCTCAGGTTCTTTCACAACCAGGAAGGCTTCCTCCATATAGAGATTTAGAAGTGGCTGAAGGGTACAAGGCACATTTGTGAGACTCTTCCCTGATCGAGATTTGCGGAGTGTAGTCACGGATGAGTTCACTGATTTTGTGCACTCAAATCATCTAGATGTTGATGCCTCCCGTGATAGGTTCTTAAAGGATGCTCATTCTTGGTGGTACTTCCATGGACAATACTTCCAAAATTTGCAGCCCCTTGCAATCAAAATTTTATCACAAGTAAGTTTAATAAATTTTCATATTTTAGTTTTAAAAGTTTCATAATTCCATTTATAAATTTTTAATTGTTTACTTTGTCTTCATAGGTTGCTAGTTCATCCGCATCTGAGAGGAATTGGAGCACATATTCTTTCATCCACTCAGTAAAGCGCAATAAATTGCTGTCAAAAAAAGCGGAGAACTTAGTATATGTGCATTCCAACTTGCGTCTCCTTTCACACAAACAACCTAACTACAAGGAAGGGGAGACGAAGTTGTGGGATATAGTGCCAGAGGATACTGACTTGGATGCTTGCAGTTCCCAACATATTGCATATGAGGATGAGGATATCCAACAGGAGCATGGGCACATTAGTAGTGCTAGTGATGGTGCCATTGGCACTACTTGTGATTCATCTAGTCTTCCTACATCTAATGTCAACATTGATATGGATGATCTAGAGAATCCATATGATGATTAAAACTTTGAAAGTGTTGTAATATTGAACTTGAAGTTTGAACAATGAATATTTATCATGCATGTTTTAAATGACATTCAAGTTTATGGTGGTTTTGTTGTTTATATGATGTTATCAGTTATATGATATTCTAATCCTAATTCATGCTTCTAGGCTGCATATATATATATATATATATTTTACATATTTGTAATTTGTACTAACGAACCCAAGACGAACCGAACCCACCCCCCAAAAAATTTTGCCGAACCGGCGAACCGAACTCGCGAACCCGAACCCGAACCCGAACCCGAACCCGAACCCGAACCGGCTACTTAGTCTCAAAATATTTGAATTAATTAAGCACTCTACAACATAACTTGACATTGTAAGCTTTGCTAATGCTGGTGCATCACTAATTCCATCGCCCAAGGCAGTCATGTCCTCCTGCTTTAGCTCTCCAATAAATCTCATCTTGTCTTCGTATCCTTCATTATTTAGTAGTATGCATGTATACAAAATGTGGTGCGAGAGACAAGACACATGGACAAAAGGTTTGACAAATGGACACACCTTCAACTGTAACCATGGAGAGTTGTCTTAATAGTAGTAACATTTACTTTCTTTGGTTGACATTAAAGGTCTTTCATAAAATGATGGGTTGTCTTCTTGACTATTGCAATTCTTAAATATTAATTATTTCTAATACCGACAAATTTTTCTCGGATGTTGTTCTATTAAATATATAAAAGACTGTTTGTTTTTTCTAATTGAAAATGTGTAAGATTTATTTTCCAAATGATCTACCATTATATCTCATGTATTACACAATCAAACTTGTGTGCAATTGGAAGTGACCTTTTGATTGTAATTTTGATAATAGGTTAAAAATAATTTGTAATTTCCATCATGATGAACTAAAGCTTTTCTCCTGTGTTTCAAGCAAATTCAGAGATGCGGTAAGGCATAATGTTCCTAAATTTAACATTTACATAGCTGTCATATTTAAATCATATATCAATTAATAAAATTGGCATTACAACTGATTGAATTGTGCTTCTTCAAACAGGGGGTGACTGCTAGATAGATGCACTTTGATTTTTCTATGACCCTAAACGTGGAGCAAATTTGTTGATGCCCCATGCCAGCTCAGAAAATCATGCACGATGGAAATTCCGAAAGTTCTGTTCCTTTCAGTTTTATTCATTAGTTCTTTTGTTCATGTATATAAAGGGGTATTGAGCCTTTTTTTTCTCTTTTGAAATTCTCCATATAAATTTTTAGAGATTTTGTTCAACAGACTACGATTGAAAAGAACAAATGGTTGTAACATAACAATGCTAAATCCTTTGGCAGGCCTAGGGTTTGCTTGGTCAATAATGTCTAAGAAAAATTCTTTTTGTAAGTTAAAAGCTTTCAGAAAATCTAAAGCTATCACTTCTCCATTGAGATCTTTGTTGCACAAACAACATCATTTGCTAAATGGTCTATCAATTGACCTCATGTACTACATAAATGTATGCAAAAATAGAACAAAAATTATCCTAATTGACCTTCCATACTTCTTTGGTGTACCCATTGCACACTAAGGTGCAATTGCTAGTTAGTTTTATAGTAATTAGGTAGTTCCTAGGTAATAATTACTATATGTATTATCCATGTATGATGCATGGATGGCTCTAAAAATAAATATTTTAGTTTTAACATTTATCTAAGAACTAATTAGATCCATGCATCATCCATGTATAATACATATAGTAATTATTAACTAAGAACTAATTTTAGATAAAATACATAATATATTTTTATATAATACAAATTAAATTAATATATAAATATAATGCAATATATAATAATACATATATTTATATATTAATTTGATTTGTATTACATAAAAATATGTTATTTATTAATTATAATAATTTTATATTTTTATCTAATAATTTCTACTATAAAATATTATATATATATATATATATATAATTTAAATTATATTTTTATTTAATAATTTCTAATATAAATTATAATATATAATAAATATAATAATAATAACATTTTAAAAATTTAATATAATTATATTAAATACTAAAAAATAATTTTACATTATATAAACATAACCTATGATAAATACATTAATTTTTTTTAAATATAAATGCATAATAATGGATCTTTACTAATCGATTTGAATCCTACTTGTTGACTGCTATTACTTTTCTCGCCTTTTTCCATCACATGGTTCATTCTCCATTTTTTTTTTCAATGACCGACTGCCTTTTAGAGAAATGTTGTGCATTGGTTGCGATGGACTTGGGCTCCAAAAT
Organism: Sequoia sempervirens; assembly: GCA_007258455.2. Taxonomy (NCBI): domain Eukaryota; kingdom Viridiplantae; phylum Streptophyta; class Pinopsida; order Cupressales; family Cupressaceae; genus Sequoia; species Sequoia sempervirens. The sequence goes on from VDFB02168118.1 coordinate 59,377,733, forward strand.
GATCAAATTGATCTGGACCATAATGTTTTTCCCCTACTTCTACGCTGCCTTGCCAAACAAGGAAGGGACATTAATAATGTCCATTCTTACATTTGCTACACCCATTTTCAACAGCCAACAATGTCATACCAATCCCCAACGCTTCAAAATGTATTTCTAAGTTATTCAACCAAGGATTAAACCCTATACGTTAAGTTTTAAAAGATTCATAATTTCCTTCCATTCACTAGACAAAATCTAATTGCTACACTTCAGTTAGCAGGGTGACTTACAAGGGACTGTGGCAGCGAGTGGATGGTGTGAATGGTTAGCAATAGCAAAGACATTGGTGGTTCAAGGATGAAAGCAGAAAGAAAATTTCAAATCTACAACAAATAGAGGTTTGATATCCCTCTTCAACCACAACAAGAGCCAAGACTACACATGATAATACCCATAAAATGAGGGTGTGAAATCACTATACAAATGATCATTCCGACCAGTATCTTAGTCTATTGTATTTATTTTATTTTTCTTTCCTCATTTTAAAAGATTTTCTTTACATATTTCTTGTGTATATTATTCTTATCATATATATATATCCCCATTTCAATATATATATTTTTAATGAACTTGTATAACAAATATAGCGTTTCATTTTAAATCTCTATATTTATTTGTTCATAATTTGATATTAAGGTTTCTAAATGAGGGCCTCATAGGTTTATGAATGGATCACTAGTTTTCCTCCAATAATTATATATTTACATGAGCAAATTTAATGATCCCACAATTTGTTATTCAGTTACAATCATTTAGCTCAAACCCTCTTAGTACCAACCATAGAGTTTAGAAAATGAAACTTTTATTTTCATCTTAAATCAGTTTCCTCAATGTAGCAATGTATAAAAAAATATAAAAATCAATATTACAAATAACATAGTAGATTTGATGGTCAACAAACTAGTAAAATAACTCTTCTCATTTCCATGTTCTATTTTTCAACAAAATACTATCTTCTATATTACAAAAATAACACACAAATGATTGCTTTTGTATTGTTTCCTTTTTCAACAAATAGTGTTTATTTAAATTCTCATCCCCACAATATTACCAAGAAATGAAGTAGATGCCAAACCATTTTAGAAGTGCTTGCTCTCTACCCTACCATAATGGCGTCATGGAGCCTCGTGGGCTCTAGCCATACCCCCGAGCAGGATGTCTTTTAGCTCCATGATGATGGATGGAGTCTTTTCAAATTTCTACTAGGAATAATAAAAAAATAGCATGCAACACTACTTTTCATACATCTTGATCCTCTACTCTCTATTTTCAAACATGATTCATACAATATATCACCTTCTTACAACCAATAAACAAAGGTAAGTGAAAACAAGAGGAACTTATCTCTTTCCTTGAGGTGTTGAACTTTAACTCTTCTATCACTCTCTCCTCTTCAACCAAACCATCTTGATCACTCCCTCTCAACAAGACTCCTCCCTTTCTTCACTCTTCCTACTATCTTCACTAAAGTTCTCCCAAAGGAGAAGTGGGTAGCACCCCACTCCTTCTTCCTCTCCCAATATATAAAAGTTTCACAAATTGCAACTCTTGGATGGGTAGGTGTGGAGTGTACCTCTCCCCATCAATGAAGGTCCTTTTCCCTTAATGAGAACATGCATTTGAAAAACCACTCCATCTTTCCACCCCATCCTTTTCTCAAAATTCGTCACTCTCCATTATGAGATCTTTTTAGGGGTCAAATCATGCTGTAGGGGCACTATTGCATGCCCACTTGACCCCTACCACTATGGTATAGACCCTAGGGGGTTTATTTTTGCACCCTAACCCAAAAATTTGACCAAAAACTCTTATTAAAAGCTCACTCAAGGTTTCATCCGAGTTTCAAACTTAGCTAGGGGTTTCCAACGCCTAATCCCCACTTACACCTCACATGAATAACAACTAAATGCCCACACAATGTTAGTCTTCCAATTAACTCTACTTGTTTTTAGGCCCCAAATGGGGGTCAAATTTATATCCTCAAGAAGAAGTCTTTTGATTTGCTCTTGATGGTTCTCCCTTGTCATGCTAACACCGTTGCCTTCCTACACATTACCAATGCAATCGTAAGTATCATTTGTGTATCACATTAATCTGTTAGCTGAACATTATAAGCTTTAACTATATAATCATCCATTTAGAATCTCAATTTGCATTCCACGGTATACAAGTGCATTCCATCTTCATGGTAGTGACAATAAAACATAATGCCAAAGTCATATAAAAGAGTATTGCCAAGAGATCGCCTTATTTATTATCCACAATTTACTTTATCATCAATTCAAGAAAAACATAAGACAAATTATGGTTGTATTAAGTACACACGAGGCGGGGTCTTACACAAGCATCATATCAAGGATATTCTTGGATCATGTGTGTTTTTGAGCTAACATTTGTGATGTAGGGTTTTGATTCAAGCAAGCAATTCAAGTCAAGATCTACCAAGCATTCCTTTGATTCAAGATCTACATCCAAGCTAGCCACTTCAAACAAGTTTGCAGATTTCACAACAAGGGTTTGGTGAGTTGCACCATAACATTTTTTTTCATTCATCATTTCCCTTCATTATTCTATTTCATTCCAAGGTTTAATTACCAACAAGGGGTTTGACCAAGGAAAACCCTCATTTACTAACAATCAACCTCTCTTGCATGTTTGTGTTTGCAGATTTAGGTTGAAGACTTGAAGATCATTTGAAGTGCAAAGTTACAAAGTTGCAAAGTTGCATTGCAAAGTTGTCATCTTCACGAAAACTCACCTACATGCTAGATCTGGAAGTTTCAGGACCTGAGATTTGAGAAGAAGGAATTGCAGACCTTGGACCTCAGGACTACATTAAGAGATTTCAGAAATTCAAGACAGGAATAAGTTGGAAGTAAGGGTGTCTTAGTCCTCCCAAGGGTATTTTGTAAAGATTCTTTCAAATTCTATTTCGGCATCTGAAGATTTTAAATTTCCCTTGAAAAACAACAACGGGACTAAGACAACAATAAGGGTGTCTTGGTCCTCCCTAACATATTTTGACAGCATTTTTGCATTTCCAGAATCCTAATCATATTTCCAGACTTCCCAAGTACACACATCCTAACTTACTGTTGCTTAATTTTTTCATTTGCACTCATCATTTGGCTTGCATTACTAGGTTTTGTGAGTTGAATGTTAAATTATATTTTCCAAGATTTTGCTTGGTGGTGAACCCTTCAAAGCCTAAAAGAACCCCTCCTAGGTCTTCCTTGTTGAGAATTGACTCACCTTTGGGTTGATAGTCAATCCAATTTGGGATCCTAGGGCATATTTGAATTACAATTGGAAAATAGCTGTGTTCTATGACCTAGGTTATAAAACACCCATTTTCCACTATTGTTCAACTTGATAGATGTATAATTTCCTCTAATTGGGATATGGCATCCTAGTTCTCCCTCTCCTCCCAACTAAGGGTTGAATCTAATCATACCCCTTTGTTGCTGAAATGGAATACTCCCAAATTAAAGGCTAAATATCCCTTTCATTTTGAACTAATGTGGACTCATCACCTTGACCTCAAAAGGCTTCTAATGGATTGGTGTAATATCAATGTTAGAGGAACTGTGATGTTTAGACTGGCCTTCAAGATTAAGAGCATTAAAAGACATATTAAAGCTTGGAATAAAAACTCCTTTGGCAATATTTTCATCCAAAAATTGACTTTAAAGGAACAACCCAAGAAAATACAAAAGGAAATGGATGGGCAGGGTGCTTTTGAGGATCTATCTAGTAGGGATAAATCTCTGTGAAGTGACCTACACAATATAATTGAAAAAGAGGAAATTTATTGGAAATAACACACTAGAAACTAGTGGTTAAAAGGAGATAAGAATACTAGGTTCTTCCACCTTTCAACCATTAAACATAGGAAGAGGAATAGAATAACATATTTGATTACTAAGGATGTATTTATTTTATCTTTGGAGGAAACAGTCTCTTCAGTTTCGTCAAGGAACTTCTCAATACACCCCTGGTCAACCTTCTTCTAGAGGATTCTATAAACTACCCTTGATTTTTTTTGAAAATTAAAATCGTTAGCTCCTCATACAATAAGTAAAGCTAAGCAACTTCCTTCCACTTTTTGATCACCAAGTTCCCAATATGGGCGAAGTGAGAGAATACGATGTAAGGATTACAATAATTATACTTGGAAATAAGTTGCTAAAAGTAATTTAATAATTGCTTATTCAGTGGGGTAAGCTAAGCACATCCACTTCACAGTGGGAAAGGTAATATAATTATGAAATGTAAAGCAAGCTCTTCTACTTTTCAATGGTTAGTGAAATGCCAAAGCCACTTATTCAGTGGGGTGAGTACAAGTCCACTTAAGTAGTGGATAGAACAAGAGCCACTTATGTAGTGAGGTAAGTATAAACCACTTATGTAGTGGGGTAAGTATAAACCACTCATGTAATGGGATAAGTACCAAAAAACAACAAAAGAAAGATAATTGGTGGTACTACCACTCAATGTTACATGGTTAGCTCTTCAATTCATTCCAAATCAAGTACATAACTGCTATTACAAATATAAATATGATATGAAGATGAACCAAGCACCCACCAATGAACCCCAACTTAGGAAAACCAACACCCAACAATGTAATAACAATTATACCTCAAGAGAATGGTAATTAGGTGATTGGTACAGGTTTTTTAACTTCACTACAACAGTCTAGACAATGAAGCAATGACTCAAAAATCTTCACCAATTCATCCACCAACGCACCCAATGGTCAATGTAGGCTTGGAGCAATGTTTCCAGCTCCTATAATCAACTTAACACCTCTTATGAATGAATAATAAGGGTCTGAAAAACTCTTATGAATGAATAATGAGGGTATGAAAATGACTGAACAATAGTTACAGGTTTGTCACAACTTAGAAAACTCCAAAAAAACCTTCAATAACTCTACAAACAAACACCATCATATGCACTCAAATTGAAATACCCAAAATTGAAAACTTTAATCGACACCAATGGTGATTCTTGGATGAAATCACACCAGTCTAGCTAGGGAATATCTCTCAATTTCAAAACTAGAAAAATCTATGAGGGTTTTTGTCCTCAAATTTAATCTGGCAGTATAACAATATCATTCTTCAACATGTGGTAAAAATGAGCCCCCAACACCTCCTTTTATAGCTTTTTCATTGTTTTTTCGAAAAAAACACTTTTTTGATTTTTTGTTGCTTTTTGAAAAACGTTTTTTCTTTTTCGTTGCTTTTTTTTTGTTTTTTCTTTTTCGTTGCTTTTTTGAAAAAAAGATTTTGATTTTTTCTAAAAAACACTTTTTTTCGCAATTTTTTTTCTCCAAAAAAACACTTTTACTTTAAATAATTCATTATGTGCAAACATTCAATAACCTTTTCCATCAAATTCCATTAAAAAATAAAAAAAAATATTTTTCATGTGCAAGACCCCCTTAATCTTCTAGTTGCCCATTTGGGAAATTAAAATACCTTTCCAAAAAGATATTACACTAAAGTTATGAAAAATAATAATAAAACATTATAACTTAAGTGAATAATTAAAATATTCCACCTAAAGTTGTGGAAAGTACAACACACATTGGAATTCAATTTTGACTATGCCAATATGATGTTGAGACATTAGGTGAATGATAGAAACTTCAATTTGTCAATTTGGTGACTTACTATAAATAGACATGCTCTCCAAGAAGTTTGGAGAACGCCACAAAAGTCTGAAAACACTTTAGAGAGTGTCATTCAAACTGCTATTACCCACTAAGATCATTGGCATAAATAGAAACCTTGTATCATCGAACCTACATCCTCCAAGATCTTTGGAGTTCCCCAACTCACCTTGATCTTACAAAGAAAACCCTTGAAATTGGCCAAAGCTCATGAAACATTATGGTGTAAAAATGGGGACATTACAGTCCTCCCTCCCTAAAGATTGCTTGTCTCCAAGCAATGCTAACCCATGCCCTTAATGATCTTGAATAAAACTCAATGTGATTCTAGGATCCCAAATAAGTCTAGGTGGTTTGTAGCTCCTTTTGGTTGGAGCAGTGTACTGTTGGGCACCTACAAATGAAACCTCCTGAAGTTTCCCTGTAAAAAGAGCAACCAATCTCAACAAGACCTTAATCAACTCCTTGGAGAATTTCTCTCCACAACCATGGACCTGTGGAAACATACAAGTAACTTTGAGAGAGTTAATGTTAAGTTCCTCATTTTTAACTTCTTGAACTCTAACACCATGGTTATAACTGGAAAGTAGTTTTCTGCTCAAACCATAAGTTTAACAAGCCCGATGTTTTACCTATTATTTTAACCTAAGTTTAACCCATATGCGAAAATTTTAATTTTACCAAAGCATAGTTTCCTCTTACTTCCCTCAGATCTTGATTGGGATTCATCACTACCATTATCTCTTAAAGTGGTACGATCATTGGAGTTCTCTCCTTCCTCTTCATTAGGAACTTCCTGCTCTTACCTATCTTCTCCTCTCAGCTCTTGCTCGAGGTGGCCAATCCTTTCCCTAGTTTCATTCAACATTCTTAATATCTGGTCTAGTTTGGCCTCAGAGTTTTCTATGATTTGGCCCACCTCATGGCTACCCTTGAGGTTGGTTCTTGTTTTAACTATTTCTACGAAAGTAGTATTCAACCTAGAGGTTCCATTTCTATTAGCTCCTATGAAGGTTTACTTAACATTCTAAAAAATTTCTCAAAACATTCATAATAAAGAAAATAAAGAATTCTGCACAAGTTTTTCCAAATCATAATTTTTATTAAGATCAAAGGATTTCAATCATCCTTGAGTTACATAGAATGACTATTCAAATATTCAAGGGGAGAATATCCCTCAAATTCATTTTTTGATACATAATTGAGTGGAACATATCCCTAAGATTGTTGTTTAGGAACATAGTCGAAGGGAACATAACCTTTAGACTCACTTTCAAAAACATAGTTTTGGGGAATATATCTCTCAAATTTTCCACTATAGGTAATTACAATGAATTCAAATAGTGAGGGTACACAAGGGTCCCTAAAATCAAAGTTGGACTAATGCTCTAGTCGGAGGGCATATCCCTAGAGAGTGGTATGAAATCAGACTTTGTTGGAGAGATAGTAGGTACAAAATTAGCTACTTCCTACATCTTCTTCCTTTATTGGTTGATACAAGATAATGCATGGCTAATGGTTTTGGTGTCACTAAGCCATATTTCATTGTCATAGTTGGTTCCCTCGATGGTTTTGACAATGAATTCTTTTTCCTTCTTGGCCTTGAGGTAGCGCTCATTTCTGATCACTGACTTCCTTTCTATCATCTTGAGTCACACCATCCTAGCACAAGAAGTCCAAACATTAGATCCTCATAATGTTGGATGAAAGACTAGCATAGTGAGCTCATAGGTTCCAAAGCTAAACCTGGTAGCACTGATACCACATGTAACAAGCTTGATGTTTTACATATTATTTTCACCTAATTTTTAACCCATATGTGAAAATTTTAAGTTTACCAACACATAGTAATAAAATTTTTCCAATTCAATAACAAAGATGTATATTTGAAATAAACCCATTTCAAATTTCATTACATAAATAAAGTAACATTACTTAATCCCAAATAATAATTTCATTTTTCAAATACATTTTCCATAAAGATACATGATCATGATTATATACATAGCTTTCAAGAGATCAATGAAACAAGATAAATGGTCTAGATGCCTCATGCTGGAGCATTCATCCTCAAATCTCAACAACCAACTGCATGAGGAAGAGTATCATCCAAGTTCTATTCCTCCAACCATAGATTTACTGCGGTCTCCCACACATCTACCTAATTGGTAAGATGACCCTCCCTTCAATGAAGAGATTGGTCTAGTAACCCTCATAATATAGCCTACTTGAGCATGTTTTTGTGTCCTACATAACTATGGCTGCCATATAGTGGATACCCGCATACATGCTTGACACTCCCTACTAGTTATGCAATACTAGTTCACAATGAACTGACAAGTGTATGCAGTGGCAACTTACACTTACTTTGGACAAAGATTTGGTAATATATATCAACTCACTTTCTAAGAAGTGGAGTCTCACTTTCTATGAAGTGGTAGTTGTATGTTCACCCACCCCCTTGCTCGATTTGGAAAATAACATGACCATAATAACTCTTGACTAGATTATTCCACATATAACATAACATGATTTCATCCCAAAAGTAATATACATTCAAGTGATCTATCCAAACAAATAGGTTATACCCAACCTTGGTTTATCCTAATCCTTGAAACAAACCTCATTACATACATAGGTTTACATAAGATCATAAATTGACAATCTCAACATGACATTTTTATATCATACCATTTCCCAACATTACAATTCATGCAAACATACATTTGACTTATTATATCCTAGATATTATATAATAATACCCTCTAGTAATCTTTGATTCACACATAAAATCACATGCTTCTAACATAATAGATATATCCATATATAAACTAATAAGATTTCTCTAATCAGCATACAAGCAAGCTCTTTAAAAATACCATCATCAATTCCTCAAGCACTCAAAAACACATGACATTCAATATAAGAGAATAATGAATAAGAAAGACTAGCATGCCTAGAAATTTAGCTTCCAATGAAGAAATTTCCCTCAAAGCTTAATCCCAAAGACTGCTTCCTACTCCTTCTAATTTCAGCTCATCTCTCACTCTAGCCTCTTTCCCAACACTCAAAAACTCACAAACAAATAGCTCTCAAACACAAGAAATCTCTCTCAATTCTCACAACTTGCACTCAACACTGCTTTGTACAAAGAAAAACTACAACATAATAATAACAATGGGAACAAATGAATTCCAAATGAATACCAAAAGCTAAGAGGCTGGCAAGTATGTTGAATATTCAGAATACTGAGAGGGGGGGTGGTGAATCAGTATTCCATAAAATCCATCTAAACATTATCACAATTCTGATTGAATCAACAAGAGAGAACATATAAACAAATCAATGCGTCAACACACATGAACACTAGGATTTTTACATGGAAAACCCAAAAAGGGAAAAACCATGGTGAAGGTTAACTCACAATATATTATATCTGGATACAAGATATTATAGGGCTCACTGCCAAGACTCACTATCCTTGAAAGGCTCACAACTTGAATACAAAAGATGGCTAACTACCAAGATACAATGATTGTGGCTCACTGCCTAAAGTATGAACTGATAGAATACACCTTCAGTGTGCAAGGTTCAGTTCCAATGAATCTTTGAATAAGAAGGACTGCCTCTCACAATAGTCGCTCAACAATTTTGACCTGATCCTCAATTGATAAATCATTTTGGCTCACATCATCACTTATCCCTTGATCCTCTTTGCACTTCACCATACTTCTCTTCCTTCTCCTTCCATATTCACACCTTACACCTCTTCACCATACACCACACACCCTCTCTCTTTCCCTCTCTCTTTTTCTCTTCGAAGAATCTTATATATATACTAGTATATCGCATTCATCAATTAGGTCAGCCTAATTAGATGAAAGAAAAATAATCAAAACACTCTTGTCGGCACCATATATGATTTAAAACATTTTTGTCCATGTAGTGTATTATATCAAGTTAGCTAACATCCATAAAGTATAACTAGTCTCCTTAGTATATTACATACATTAGGTCGGCTAAGACTAGAACTTAATCCATGAAAACTCCAAACCAACATACAATCCTCAAAGAAAACACCTTCCAGATATGAGATTACATCAATTTCTCATCATACTACCATCATAGAGACTACTATTAGAACTACAACATTAGAATTTTCTCCTTATGAAAATGTGGAGTCTCCCACACTAATATGTTAAGTAGAGAACAATAGTAAAATACAGAGCTAAACTCTGCTAGTGATAAATTTCTTCTCACAAACCAAAACTTCTCAAGATCTAGGATATAGATGTCTGAATGAGGCATGATAACATGGTTAAGAGATTAGAGTCATATCTTTTCTTGTGAATTTCGGACTCAAAAACCAAAACACTGGTTCATCTCAAAAGAACACTACCAGTAGAGAAGAGCTTGGACAGTAAACTAAGTAAACTTCTTGTACAATTGTCACCATGTTGACATCAATGACAACATAGGAATAGCCAAAACAATCCATCTACACTTCATGCTCATGTTGCAAGGCTCCATAATTTCAACACATTATTTATAAGAAATTCTAAGAAACTTAATGCTATAGTTGAGCTCCCACATTTGCCACCTTTAAAACTAAAAACATAAATCCAAAACCAACTCCACGTCTAAATAGGTCGACTAAGAAAAACTGGGTGAAATATGGAAGCTAAAATAATCATAATTTTAATACATATACAATCCAAGTGAAATCGGTTTCTAATTCATGGCCGAGTCACCTCTTTTCAGCCAGCTCATGGTGAATTTACTAAGTCAAAACATCTTCTATGTTTTCCTTATAGCTTTCTACTACTTAGTGTGGCTCTTATCATGCCAAGTTTCTACTCATGACACCTAGAATGGAGGCTACCATTCTAATACAAAACAAACTCTCTTTGCTTTCTTGCAACTCATGGCCTTTGACCAAGTCCAACACCTTTCTATCAGCTATGTGTGGGTTTTTCAAAGCACGAAAAACTTAACATTTAAATGCACTTTCATTCCCTTTATATGGTGGCGCAATACATGCACAATACTTATAGTTTCAATTTATTAAAAGAATGGTGTTTACATAATACCTTATGCACTTTATACTAAGCACTAAAATGTTGTTGTTCTATGCTTATTTCATCACATGTGTGTGTGTGTGTAGAATTTAAATTTTAAACATTATTTTCTTTACTCACATTATATATGAATTAATATATTTTTATATCATTCATTATATAACAATATATATTATAGTTAATGATTTACCATTATAATATATATATATATATATATATATATGTATGTATGTACGTATTTATGTATGTATTAATGTATATATTAAAATCATTCAATTGCTAATCATATGTATATTAATATATATGTATGTATGTATGTATAAATCATTGAATACATACATATATACATATATATCATTATTTTAACATCTTATAATAAGCACACACACAGATATATATATATTGATAAGTATATATACAAAGTGTATATATAATACATGAAGTAGAATATATAGCCAACATAGAGATTAGTCACTTTAATACAAACCAAAGAAACATCCAAAGGAAATCAAAGACCATTACTTAAACTCCAAACATCCCAAAAACTATGAAAAAGGGTTTACTTACCGAATCCCAGACTGAATTGACTTGAATAAACTAGGTTGTGAGTGTGGATAGCTCAAGTAGGTACATTAGTGGTTACCATACCAAACTCCTCTCCTAGGTGATACTCCCCCTCTCTTACTAGCAGGATCGATTCTTTCATGTATCCAACTTAGTGCGTCACAAAAGATTTTAGTCGATAACATGAAATTCATATACATCATATATCATTTGCATCATCAAAGTATTTAAAGCATTCACATTATATTGTACTTCCATTTATTTGATTTCCATTAAAATATATACAAAAGCATATCCATCTATTAACATTTTAACTCATTAAATTTAGCAGTAATTGGTAATTACACAATGGGGTGTAACAATAAGTGCAAGTAGATGAATAAGAATAATTTTTTTTTGGTGCTTGAATATTCACACAACATTGAACCTAGTTAGCCAAACTTGTCATCCCCTTCATCTGAAGTCATAAATTAGTCTTGTCAACAGGCTAAATAGACTGAAATACATAGTTCTATAGATATTCAAGTCTGGATTCATCATCTGACAGTCTAATTTTTCAAAATTTATCACCCAAAAAGGAGAACATTTATTGCTAAACCGAATATCCTTCACAAAAGTGAAATTTCTAATCATTCCCTTGGATGCAAATGTCTTCTTAAGAGTCACTAACTCAATAGTGTACCAAGTTTTTCTCAAGGTATTTCTCTAATCCACTTGTATGAATACAAATGGACTCATAAGATAGCTATAAAGAGAAGTATCAACAACATTCCTATCACACTTTTGATCTGTAACCTCCCATGGTATGCTTCTCCCTTCAACTTTAATTCCCAACAACCCATGCATATGATTCTGGGTAAAGGAAATCTCCCCCAATGTGACTCCACCATGTTTTTGTTGCACAACTTTGCTATTCATGTGTGCCTCATTAGAAGACCTCTTAGTGAAACTAAAGACATTTGAACTCCAAAAAGAATGTCTCTCACACAAATCA
>VDFB02168118.1:59390190-59578026 GCA_007258455.2 Sequoia sempervirens
AGAGAGAGGGAGGGAGTGGGAGAGAGATAGAGAGTAGAGGGTTAAAGGTGGAGGGGAGGGAGATAAGAGTGAGTGAGTGAGTGAGAGAGAGAGAGACTTGAGAGAGGGAGAGGGGGTAGGAGGGTGAGACTTGAGGGAGAGAGGGAAAGAGGGAGGGAGTGGGAGAGAGATAAGGGGTAGAGGGTTAAACGTAGAGGGTAGAGGGTTAAACGTTTAGGGTTATGGGTAGTGATGGAACTTCAAAGTTTTGTTCTTTGTATTCTATTTTATCCTGCCTTGTGTCTCTGGTCATCTATGGTGTTTGGGAAAAGCCTAAGGATGGGGTTTTACCTTCGTCTTCATGTAAAACCCTAGTGTTCATCTTACACCTTGGATGGGATCTATTTGGCCATTACTTTTTGGGAAGGATTTAAAATGACTTATGCCCCATCGCTTCGTACGTCTAGGTTGGGCCCCCTTTTGTTTTATTGTTTTATTTCCTTCGCCTGACTTTATTTTTCCTAAGTCTTTTGTTGGTCTCGTGTTACCTCGTTAAAAAAACTTATTTCATTGTTTTTCGTCGACCTAGTGATGTCCCCTTATTCCTTTAGGGGAGAGGGCCTAGTAGTCGTGTAGGCTAACTTTCTTAGCATGTAGCAATTGACTGGAATATCGTAGAACCTTCATTTTTTTTTTAAATATAGACTGGTCTCTTATTTATCTATAACTAAGGTTTGGAAGCGTGACTCATTATGCAACTCACCACATCAGTAGATCTTTTGAGAAGTGTCTAAAATTTGACTTTTTAAAGGTTCGACCAAAACTTAATCATGGAACCCCCAATAGTTGAACCAAAAAAATATCATTTTTTGCTTGTAGAATATGATATTTTTATTTAAATTAAAATTAATATACAACCTAAGTGGACCAAATACTTATTGATAACCATAAATCTTTGATATCTCTACCTTTTATATTCAACACATATGAACTAATAGTTGAACACAAAAAATCTATTTGTTGTTATAAAAACAACACATAATGATTTAAAATACAACTTATATTGAACAAAAATGGATCAATAGTTGAACACTAAAACTTTTTGAAAATCCTTCACATTTAATGGGAAAATACATGTTATTTATTGTGCTCACCTTTTATATTTGTGATAGGACAAACTATTAATATAAAATTATCCAATGCTTGTACTGATGCAACTTCAAATTTTGTTCCTAATGTTTCACTCATGCCCTGCCTTATGTCACTCGTCTTTCATGGTGTTGGAAAATTTCTTAGGGATGGGGTTTTAGCTTTGTCTTCATCTTAAACCCTTGTGTTACCTAATGCCTTCATCGGGATCTATTTCGCCGTTACCTTTTTTGAAGGGTTTTAAAAACATCTTATGCCCCATTGTTCCGTCTAGGCCTAGTCCCTTTGGTCTTAATATTTTATTTCCTCCACAGGTTTTATTTTCCTAAGTCCTGGTTGGCCCTGTGCTGAACGGTTTTAAAAAAACTTATGTCGTTGTTTTTCATCCGCCTAGTAATGTCCCCTTTCCCTTTAATGAATGTTTTATTTTTCAAAAGGATGAAATTCGCACTGCTGTTGATCAAAATGCCTTCAAGATCAATGGTTGCCCGCCATCTCATGATTGGGAATTGTAGGATGGTGATATCACTGGTGGGCGACACGTGTCCCATCTGGGGGATCAAATTTGTGCAACTGTTCATCATCTGTCCTTTGATCTGAGTCGTTCCCTGCCATCCTGCGATGGTGCTTTGGTTGATTGCAAAATCTCAAGCGAGTGCCACGTGGACTGTATAAGGTGGGGCCCAAGGAATTTTTGTGTGATATATTTTAAATGTTTCATTGCTTCGAAAGCAAAAAATTTAAAATGAAATATTTGACCGTCGATCAAAATGCCTTCAAGATCAACGGTTTCCTGCCATCCCGTGATCGGGAATTGTAGGATGGCGATATCGCGGGCGGGCAACACGTGTCCTATTTGGGGGATCAAATTTGTGCGACTGTTCATCAACTGTCCTTTGATCTGAGTTGTTCCCCGCCATCCCGCGATGGTTCTTTGGTTGATTGCGAAATCACAGGCGGGTGCCACATGGACTGTACAAGGTGGGGCCCGAGGAAATTTTTGTGCGATATATTTTAAATGTTTATTGCTTCCAAAGAAAATCATTTAAGATGAAATATTTGACTAGGTCGGGGGGAAATTCATTAAAAATGAGCAAAAGCGAGGAAATTCATTAAAAATGAGCAAAAGCGGAGAAATTAGGGCAACTAGTCAAGTTAGGAGTAGGCTACGTAGCATACAAAATGGTATGCCCATCCATGGCCTACCAACAACCTCCCTTCCGTGCAGAAAATAACCTAATTCGTAACCCTCACATTTTTTAATTTTCGAGCCCACATACAGCGGTTAAAATTTTATATATGTTTTGTTTAATATATTTAAAAAATATTTTATAAATTATTTATAATATAAAATATTTTTTTAATATATTAAACAAATATATATAAACTCTTTAATATTTTTTATTAGTGATTTTAATGGTATATTAAAAAAATCATATTTTGATAGTTGAATACATTCAAAATATTTCTAATATATTTCTAATTTAAAAATATATTGTTTAATTTTTTTAAATATATATTTTTTCAAAAATATATTTTTTATTTATTTTTAAATATATTATACAGACAAAATTACATAATCAATAATAGATAATAGATTTTGGTGAATATATCTAGGTATGTTAATATGCTTGAAAAACTATTTTTAATTAAAAAACTTACTAACATCATTAAAAGGTAAGTTTTTAATTATAAAAATTTAACATTAGAATTATTTAACATTTGAAATAGAAAATTTAAATATTATAGTATAATAGTTTATAATTTACTTATATTGTATTTTGGATAATAGAAATAATTTTGATTGATTTAATATTTTCTAAGTTCATTATTGAATTTAAATCTTATAAATATAATTATATATCTTTAATCAATATTATAATTTAAAAATAATAATCAATATTGAACATCTTAGATTTTAGTATAACTTAAATATTAAAAAAATTAATGTATAAGTTTATAAAATATAATATATATTTTTTTAAATAAAGATTTAAAGATTATTATATATGTATATTTAAAGATCCATAGAATTATTTTTTTAACTATGAAATTAATATGATTTATTTCATTTATAATTTTATGTTATCTTATCTTTTTAACATTTTTTTGGTATCCTACCCAAATCTAAATCCCAGCCCTACTATTAACCTCAATCTTAAGCCTAATAATAACCCTAAGTGAACACTTATCCTAATTGAACCTTAACCCTGATTTAGCCCAAACCCTAACCTTAACCCTAACCCTAATTAAACTCTAGCCCTGATTGAAATCTAACCCTAATTAAACTCTAGCCCTAATTGAACCCCAACCCTAACCTAAACCCTATTTTTTCCTAACCCTAGTATCTCACAAATACATGATCGAGACCTTGCCAACTTTGGTAAACCTTATTGGATAGTGATAAAAGCTACCTTATCTTTCATTAAGGTAGAAAAATTTTGTTATACAACATGCCCCTTGAAATTTGGAGATGCATTGCAAAAAGAAGGTAAACAGAAAATGATCAGTGGTATTGTGGAAGATGTGATAAAACTTTCCTTGAATATGATTATAAATATATACTTCAATGCAAAGTGCAAGACCATACTTCATTCACTTGGATTACAACTTTTGAAGAAGTGGCAGAAGAAATTATGGGTGTAACAACAAAAGAATTGAACATTTTGAAGCATGAAAAACAAGATGATGTTAATTTTTCACACATTATACAAAAGGTCCTTTTCAATAGATACATATTTAAAAAAAAAAAAAAAAAAGAGACTTATATACTTGAACAAAGGATTAAATGCACAGTCATAAAAATAACAAAGTTTGATTATTCATCTGAGAGAAAAGCTTTATTAGACTCAATTGCAAAGCTATAGGTTTCATAACATTCAAATGCTTGAATGTATATAATGTTAACAATGTATTCAAACATTTGAAAACAAAATAGTGGATATATCTAAGTTAATGCCATTTTGTCATTATATACTTCTTTGATGCTGTCAATACTAAATCTAATGATTGATGAACATTTCTACTTTTAAATTTATTATTCTTGGCTAATTGTTGTTATAGAAAAGTTGGTATGATTTCAAATTTGAATGTGTACCCTTATATATGGGAATTAAGATAAACAATGACGCAAACAATAATGAAATCAAATTGATTGCTTTCCAAATTCATATTCATGAAAATGTAAGCATTTTTTTTACCGAGTCCAATAGGCATCTTGATGAAGATAACTCTCCAGTGTTTTACATACATATTAATTAATATAGGTATGCTAGTTAATTAAATTATTAAACTATATTTTATTTGTATATATTGAATTGTTAAAAGATGTAAAATCTTAATACTAAATATATAGGAAAATGGTTAAAAATTTACATATTTTTCAAAAAATAAAATATAGTGTGCAATTTAAAATACAAATTATATAATTCTTATAATATTTATATTATTATTTATTGAATATTTTATAGAATTTAAACTAAAAAATTAGCCTCCCCCTCTCGCTCTCCCTCTCTCCCCCTCTCTGCATATATCTCCCTCTTCCCCATCTTCTATCTCTCCCTCCTCTACATATCTCTCCTCTGCCATCTCTCCCCATCTCTCACTGATCTCTTGCTCCCTCCTATACCCTATCTATCTTCATCTCACAACCTGTTTGTCCCTTTATCTTCCCATATCTCTATAAATATGTCTTTCTCTTCCCATTTATCTATCTCTCCCTCTCTCTTTTCTCTCTCTCCTCCCCTATTTCCTGTGATCCCTCTCATCTCCTATTTATTAACCTGCATCTCTCTCTCTCTCTCTCTCTCTACTCTCTCTATATCTCTATCTATTTTTAAAATACTTTTTCCTCTCTCATTCTATATTCATCTCTACACTCTATCTAATGAGTATAAAATATTTTAAAATAAATTAAGTATTTCAATCTAAAATTTTAATATTTGGCATTACAAATAAAATTAAACTAAATTCTAATTTTTAAAATCCATAAAATATTTATTATCTCTTTAGTTTTACTAATTATCTAATACAATACAATACAATTAAATTAAATTAAATTAAATATTCATTTTATATTAATTAGAAGCAATTATTAAATTAGAATTTTTAAGGAATAAATTAAGAAATAAGATCTATATAAAAGATCCCAATTTTCTATTTTTTTTCTTTTTGTCCAAATCATTTCATTTTCAAAATTATACTAAATTCTAGATATCATAATTAAACACAAAACTTTATTCTATTCTAATCCTAACCCTAGTTAAACCCTAACCCTATTTGGACTCTAACCCTTACCCTAATTGAACACTAAATCTAATTGTAATTGACCACCAAGCATAATTGAATTCTACCCCTAACCCTAACCCTAACTCTAACTAAACCCTAAACCTAACTCTAATCAAAGCCTAACCCAAACCTACTTAATTGATTCATAATCCCAACCCTAACCCAAACCCTAATTGAACTCTAAAACTAACCTTAATTAAGTATTAACCCTAATTGAACATTTATTGAACACTAGTCCTAATTGTACCATAACCCTAACTTTGAACTACAGTTGAACTCTAATCCTAACCCCAACACTAATTCTTACCCTAATTGAACCTTAACCCCAACCCTAACCTTAACCTTGACCCTATTTGAACTCTTATTGAATTCATAACCTTAATTAAACCCCAACCTCATCCTCAATCCTAACCCAAATTGAACATTCTTTGAACCCTAAACCTAACCCTAAGTGAACACTGATCCTAATTGAACTCTAACTTTTTAGTTGAAAATATTAAAGTTCCTTAGATTTTCCCATTCATTGTCATTTATCATTCAATTCCTAAAAGAACTCCAAAAATTTATACTTTGATAATGTTTTAATACACACCTAATATTAAGGGTTTAGAGTTTAAGGGTTAAGGGTTTAGGGTTAAGGGGAGAGACATAGAGGGAGTGAGTGAGTGACCCATTTACATATTATTCTTTTATTCTTCATCAGTTAAATATTTAGTTACCCATTTACCGTTAGCAAAAATGACCCAAGAATTTAATAGAATGGACTACTCATATAATACCTTATATTATGGAGCTCAATTCTCTGATATATTACTACTTATCAAATTCTTTGTAAATAATTGTAAACTTATGACTCCATTTAAGCATTTAATTGATTTTCTTGAATCAAAGCAAAAACATAGACACACAATTGAACAAATTCTCAAAAGAAGAATGACAACATCATTAACATTTCATTCAAAATTCACTCAAATGCACACAAGGAGAGAAAATATATTAGAATTATACGTTTATTAATGCTTATAAGTCATATTAGCATACAATTTAAGATAATTTGCATATATTCATCCAAAACTCAAAACAGGCTATCTATTCTATTCCATTTGCTTGGGGTTTTAACAACCAATGGCACCACAGATATCACTTCCTCATCAAAGGATAAATATCTTTCTACCCATATATTCAACTCAAAACCTAGCTAGAGCTTTCATCAGTTCTCTCCCTACAAATGAGCCTTGAATTCCCTTTTATATGACAAGGGAGCAACAAGCTTCGGGCTCAAATGTAATTTCTACAAATTTTGTTTGAACAAAATCTCCATTGCATTTGACTTTCATTTCAAAACTTCCCACATGTTGAATCATGAAACATAGTGGGCATGGTGGGAAAGCTAAAAGAAAAGGGAACACAAATTGTCATTAAAATCCTTGTCGCTATCCATGCAAGAGCAGGGCGGCCCAGAGTGCCACGGAGGGCTTACAACTTCTTATTTGCGCCACCTACCCTTACCAACACTTAGACCCTGGTATACATGCCCACTTCTAGTTGTTTCCAAATATGGTAGACCCTCAACCTCCTCTTCTTTCTTGTCCTTGCCCAATATGGTTCTAGTCCATCCGCTTGGGGTTTTAACAGCCAATGGCACCACAGATATCACTTCCTCATCAGAGGACAGACCGTGATTGAAGCGAGGTAAATACTGACAGTAGTCGGAGTTGGTCTCAATTACATCATCAGAAGTGTTGCTTGTAAGGTCAATGGGTGAGTGTTTGCATCCAGAGGAGCCATGCCCATACCTTATTTTCCTACCGACACTAGTAATAGAGCACACCAACTGCTTGCCTTTGTCATCTACCCGGTTGAGCAACAACGTCCTAGAATTGCAACCTTCTATTGCATCTAGTGGGCACAAGCCCTAGGCTTGTCAACCAAAGCACCTTCCTGAATAGCAGGACTGAGCTTTTTTTAGCTCAATGACAGACCTCCTTACTGACTTACTCATTTTCTCTTCTCATACAAGCACTCAAACTTGATTAGACTCAGCCCACAAAGTGCTCTAACTGCTACAAGAATGACACTATTAGTAGTTAATTCCTCTTGTATTTATTATGCGAGGTAATGGCAACCTTCATCAATGCTTAGTAAAAATGCATGTGCAAACATGGCAATTTGGCGGTGTATGTACTGCCACCTTTTAACTAGAGCTGCTTGAGAATCCAAAGATCACCCTTCATGATTGCCAACAACATCTTCACATAGATTGAGATCGATGTGACTACACAAGAAAGGAATAATTAATTAATGCTTCACCGGTTGTATGATAAAATGACCACCATGTGCCATTTTCCAACTTTGAATCTTTGCCCGTTGATCTCCTGAAGAGTTGGCAGATCAAATGGTTTATCTCAGGCTAGCTTAGTTTGACATCCAACGAAGCATCGTTCACCTTCCTCATGACCAATAACATCAATCCATCTTAGAAACTAACTACCATGTCGGCAGGTCCTATGCACTTTGCAAACTGAACGGCTGGAGCTACGCATCACAATCTCGTTGACCTCGCGGCTTTTAACCAACCTTCATCTTCCTCCTGCGAGCTAGCAATGGAACAACAAAGATTTACATTAGATTTTGATCTTGGTTGTCGATCTAAAACCATAGGTTATGAGCTCAATAGTGGAGATTGGGCCCCACATTCCATACAGGACACACATCTGCCTTTTGTTGACCTCACGCCAAATAACAGGGTGACACCTTAGGTTTTCGAGTTGGCGGGGTACAATCGAGATCCCATATCTTCGAATATGGAAAACCTACACATTGCATGGTTAGTATTTAATGAAAGGCTTTGGATAAGCCATCGGTGACATGACCACTGGGGTTAATGGCTTAGGCTTACGTCAC
This sequence comes from Sequoia sempervirens, assembly GCA_007258455.2. Taxonomy (NCBI): domain Eukaryota; kingdom Viridiplantae; phylum Streptophyta; class Pinopsida; order Cupressales; family Cupressaceae; genus Sequoia; species Sequoia sempervirens. The sequence continues at coordinate 59,398,510 of VDFB02168118.1, forward strand.
TGGATTAAAATTAAAACCCAACTTTGATTTTAATACTTTATTTCCTCCGCAGGGTTTTATTTCCTAAGTCTCGGTTGGCCCCGTGTTTCATCTTTTAAAAAACAACTTATGTTGTTGTTTGTCATCCGCCTAGTAATGCCCACTTCTCCTTTTAATGAATGTTTTATTTTGCAAGGGTTGATTTAGCACTGTCGTTGATCTATTTCCTACAGATATCAATGGTGCTCGCCATCCCGTGATCGGGAATTGAAGGATCACGAAATCATGGGCGGGCGCCAAGTGTCCTATCTGGGGGATCAATTTTTTTCTATCGCTAACCAACTGCCATTTGATATGAGTCGTTCCCCGCCATCCCACGATGGTGCTTGGGTTGATTGCGAAATCACGGGCGAGCACCACGTGTCTCATTCGATGAAGCCTAAAGAGTAAAGGAAACACTAGCCAACTTTAAATGTATTAAGGGGCGGATTACTAAAGTGTTCTCAAGATGCACATGTTCTAAATCGACGGATATGTTATAATCTCGCTGAAAAAGATGCTCGAAGGTTAACAACATGGTTGGTGATTGTGTTAAAGGAACGAGATCATTGATGCTCAGGATCAACGGTTGCCGCCATTGCACGATCAGAAGTTTCAAGATTGTGATATAGCGGGAAACCACCACATGGACTTCCTTCATAGTGTATGGTAAGGTGGGGCCCTTATCACCATGTTGGCAATTATGTCAACTTGTTCTTAAGGTGGTTGTCGATGATTTGATCAAGCTGAAGAATCAACGGCTCAAATTTAAATCTACATCAAATATGGTTGGAGTCATTCGTGCAACACGAAATTGAGATTTAAGGGCGGATGAGACACTTGTTGGCATAATTTGATTGACAATAAAATCAATTTTCCTGCTTGGTCTGTATCACAAAGCATTCAACTATTTCGCGGGCCAATTTCAAAGCCGAAGGTAGAATTGCGAGTTTTTGCAACTAGAATTTGGGAGTTCTACAAACAAAGCCATGAGTTTATTTTCTATACCTCCCGATCATTTTGCATTTGAATTTGGGAAAGGATTAGCTAGATGTACTGTGAGCTTGTTGATGAATGTGTTAGCACTATAGTTTAATTATAGTTGTGAGAAATTGCAGTGTTTTGTCCTGTAATTTTCTATCTCTGGTTAGTCCTAGCTATCTGAATTATAACGTTGTAAAGAAGCCCTAGTTTTTCCGAGATGGCACCGCCCAAGCAACATTCTAGCCAGAATGAATATTTAAAACGAAACCTGTATGATGATTTCCTAGATCAATTCCCCTTTTCAACGAATGATAGGAGGAAGGGATTGGTCCTAATGCGAGGGAAAATCCTGGGGGAAGGGTTAGTGTATAATTGCTCCAACATTGCTGACGCTAGGGTTCCCCTCACTGGCTTGGAATTGTTCAGATTGTGGTACAGACAGAGGAATTTTCCTCACCCTTTTTAAAATGGATGGATGTATGATATGGGGAAGTTGGTGGTACCAAATGTATTCCCTGATGTAGACCTGCTTAGGACAGTGGCTGCAAGATATGACCATGTTACACGGATAATCAGGGACAATGATGGAAAGGTTCTATTGAGAATCAATAGAGAATAGGTCCAACATATTTTTGACTTGAGTGAATCGAGCAAAGACTTGGTTCCTATCAACCTTGAGGAAATGAAGCAAGAGTATGCAAAGCTGAAATCTTTTTTTAGAGCAAGGTTGCTTCCACCTCATTTGGAAAAGGCAAGAGGTTCAAAATTTCATATCATCCCTAGTGACCAGGAACCTTTCAAATTAAATTATTTTGCAAACCATTTCCTAGCCACTTTCTATTCTTTATGTCATATTTTGGGTTTCAGTCCTGGTACGGTAATGCCCATTGCTTATATGTTCATGGGGGTGCAAATACAACACCCTAACTTCTCTGTGACCTATGAATTTGCTTCTTTCTTGGCTGAGAGGATGCATGAAGGGTTGTCAAAGCTGCAAAACAATGATACCGACACTCAATTCTTTTGTTATTCTATGCTAATGCATATGTTTTTGTTTAAGAATGCTGAATTTTTCTCTGAGAGGATGAAATTAAGGTAATCAGTTGATGGAGAAAGATTGCCAGTACAGATATGGGCTGCAGATTTATCTTGTAATAAGGAAAGCACTAGTTATGTGCAATTTGATAATTATTTTGCTTCTAGATTAAGGGTTAGATTAATGGTGAATATACCTAGGATCCCTAAGGAATTACATGATTTCCTCAGGCCAAAGGAGAGGGAGCCAGAATTGAAGGTTTACCATAACTAGGGTGACATTATCCCATACCCAGTCAGCACTGTCTTGAGAGTATATGGTTTTCAGGGAACCCCTCATATATTGCCATACAATGTGCAACCAAGAGTGGGATTTGTAGAAGTTATGTGGCAGATAGGTTGTATTCATGAGGACAACCTCACTAGAAGGGGTAAGGGAACATTTTTCCCAGATTATATAGTGGTGTCTGATTTTGTATTTTCAAAGGGAGGCTGGACGCATTTTGATAATTTCTTTAATGATTACCATTTTATGTGTGGACCAAAGTGGCAGCATGATCCTGAGGGTTTCTTTGTTCTTTTCAAACAAAGAATAAAAGCTGGAAAATTTGTGCATGAGTTCAATTTCCCTAAAAACTTGATTAGAAATAAATTTGATTTGAATAAACAAGAGTTGAACAAGGAGAAATGGATAGCTTATGGTAAGCTACTAGATGTTGTGCACAAAATGGATCCGAAATATGATCCACTGTTGGAGTTCAGTCCCCACCATAAGAAAATTGATTTTCTGATGGGAAACTTCAAAGAAATTATGAGCACATTGAGGACAAAAAAGGTAAATTTAGAATTGAGTGTGAGTGTACAAGAGCAAGGCGCCAGACCAATTGAAACAAGGCCAGCATACCAGCCTATAGAAAGGTGGCCCATTTACAAGAGGAAAAAGGATAGTAGCAGTGATGAAGAAGAAGTGGACAGAAAAGGAAAACAGATTATGAAAGTTTGTCATGTCCCCGAATTGGAGGTATGGTGATTTAATTAAACTATTTAATTAAGTTATCCAACTTATTAATATTTCATGAGGATAGCTTAATTGATGATTTAATTAAATCAAGAGGTGTTATTAAATTAATTATTTATTAATTTATTCCAAAAATAAAATATAAAAAGGGATGACTTATTATTTAATTAATTTAATAATAAAAAGTGACTTAAGTGACTTATAATAAATTAATAAAATAATAAAGTCACTTGAGGAATAATCAAGAATCTTCTAGAAGTCTCTTGGTGATAAGGTTGAAAAAGTATAAAAGGAGGCTTTGGCTATGCATTTGGACATCTTGAGTTGAACACACTTTTTCTACTACACTGCTGAAGCTAAATGCTCAGCTTATTGATTTCCAGTCTTCGTTTGTGAAAGACCAAACCTAGCTGGTTAAGTGCCAATTTCGATTGTGCAACACCAACCCTAGTTGGATAGTGGAGGAAGATACTTCAGTCTTTCTCATTGTGCTAATTGCAATCATTTTTGGAAGAGTTTGGGAAGTTATTTGAAGTCTGCAATTTTGTTTCAATCTACAGATCAGCCATGAGAGAAATTACATTTTCATTCGTTGCTCTTCAATAAGGAGATATAATTTTTTGGGCACTTGAGGGATTGCTTCCTTTGGTGTTGGCAATCATTTTCATAACAAATTCGAAGAGCTTAGAGGCTGCATTTATTTATCTAAAGTATTGCCAGGCAAGAACAAGGGCGGCTAGGTGAAAGCATCAATTGGGCCTAAGAGGAGTTCAATTTGCTTGGAATTTGATTGCTACTTCATCTTTCATCCAAGGCACTTCTTGAGGCCAGGTTCTTCACATTTCTATCATCTTCTAGCATTGCATTTAGCATAGTTATATTTGCAGCTGTAGGTGTGCATTATACCAGCATTATCATATTTTGTAATCAATGTAAATGCCAAGAGTCTTGGCCATATTTCATGAGAATTGTATTAGAAACTTCATTGCAATTAAGGAGATATAAATTGTTGGTGTCATTTGAGCAATTCAATATCATTTGTATTTAGTTTGTTAGTTTGCATACCAACTGTTTGTTAAAATACAAGTTGGTTATAGGTGATCATTTATCATGTTTAGATCATATATATGCATTGAATATTGTCAAAATAAGTTGCACATTCATGCTAGGGCATTGTTTAGTCAATTTAGAGTCATTTTCAAACATTCTTATTGATGTTAAGTGGAGATAAGAGCCATAAAAACAATCTAAAATTTTATATCAGTCATATGACCCTTGTATGCAAAGTGTTTGATGAAATTCCTTGAGCCTTCAATCAGCATTTTGAGGTCAGATTTGAGCAGGGTCATTATAAAGTTCCTCCACAACCAAGTCCAAAATTCAAAGTGCCTAGGGCAATCAAAATTACTGATTTAGAATCATCACCGGAAGACAATCCCTCATCACCACCATCCAAGCCAAGCTCTAAGAAGCAAAGAATTGATCAACCACAGGAGGATCTGATGGATGAGATTATTGTTACTGATCAAGACATGGAAGTTGGTATGCCTTCCCCTCGTAGGCCAGCTGAATTAGTTTTATCTGATTTAGATATGAAAGGTAAAAGTGTACAAGATGCAAGAATGGAGGCATGCAAGGAGTTTCTAGATGACAATACATTTGTAAAAACTCATGTATTCTTGCAATTGGTATGGAGGATGAAGTTTGAAGAGTATCAAGATAAATGTAGGCAGAGAAGAGAACTAAGGCCTGATAGGTCAGACCAGGAGAATGACAAGGAGGTAAAAGTTGAATTAATGGAAGAATTCAAGAACATCACTCTTGAAGAAGGAAGAAAACTAGTGAGTCAGGCTGGTGTATTAATTCTTCCTAAATGGGACATTGCAGATGTAGTAGCCTTTAATGCTATTATGAAGTCTAAGAATCCCTTTCAAGACTCTGAAGAAGAGGTCAAGGCAACATTGCAAAACTCTTATTTTAGTGAGGAATATGAAACTTTGGCAATTTGGGCATTGGCCCCACAAGGGAGAAAACTAGATGTTTCTGATATTAATCCAAATTTCAAGGGAGGATTGATAATAAAGAGAGCTTCAAAGACCTCAACCACTGAGGCCACTAATTTGACTGTGAATGTGGCCAAATTGGCCCAAAAGACTGCTGAAAGGGAGGAAGCTGAAAGGAAGAGCTTAATGGAAAAATATAACTTTTTGATTGAGTACAACAAGATGTAGTAGAAAAATGTTGAGTTGCAAACTAAAGTGGAGAGGTTTAGGTATAAGTAGATTGGGAAGACATCAAGTGCTCCACGAACCAGTACATTACCTTCCATAGCAGGGTCAGTGCCTCCTACTTCTCCAATTGTTTCCACACCAGGATCTCCCAGTCAGAATCTTGTCCTCACCCTTTCTTTAGAGGAAGTTGAAGAAGAAACAGAGTGCTCTATCGATCCTACAAAGAAGCAGCTCTTGCAAACAATTGATGAATTGCAGGCATCATTAAATAAAAGTGAGGAGGGATCTCTCTTAGAGCAAAAGGAAATTGTTACTACTCTTTTGAGGCATTTAAATGAAAAGGTTGATAGCAAATTGCTATCTATATATTTTTTATATTCTTTGTTGTTAGCAACAATAAAGAATATTGATAGGGATTAGAAAGTAGCGATACCAATAATTGAAAATTGGATCCCTAGGGCCAGTGATCTGGATATCATGTATAAGGCCTCAAGATTTGATATAAATAATAGGCCCCAATCATTAAAGCCTACTCATGTGTTAGTAAAATCATTGCAAGGTTTTCAAACCTTACCAAATGACTTGAGTAGGAAGATTAGGGAGCTGGTGAAGAATTTCAATGATTGTGGTAACACATTGTTACCTGATATAATTGACGAGCAGTGGAAAATTAGGTCATTTCAACAATGGCAGGCTCAAGCAAGTGAGGCCATCAATGATCAAATCAATTAAATTTGTGATGAGTCATACTATGATTTGTTGATGAGTTGTATGGACAAAATCATTAGTACCAGCTCATTTTTGGAATCTTTTGAAAGGGATGCAAATCAGGTAGCGGTAAAATACACACCTTATAATACCAAGGTGGATGAGGTAATTAATTTTGACTGGCCGACTGATGATGAGTACCAAAATTGGGTAACTAAATATTTGAATGAGGAGTAAAAGGAGTGAACTACTAACAGGTGGCAGATCAGATGTTGTGGTTGCAATGGTTCCAGTTTTGTGTTGATGGCTTTCTCGGTACGATTTTCTTGTGGTTTTTTGCATCAACGTTCCTCAGCTGATATGATGAACAAGAATATTTTTCAAGGTGGTGGTTGTTGTAACAAATTTTGGAATATCACCAGGTGCTCCAATTGACTGGTGACAGGTGTACTTTCTGGACCGGTGCTTGTTTGCTCCTTCATTTTCTATAAGAAGGATTTCAAGGCCAGAAATACAGGTTATCAAGTTAGATAATTTTTGTCGAGTCTAGGTGAAGTTGCAGAGCGAATTGTAAAGTCCGATGGTTTTAGAGAAATGCAATTTAGGTTTTGAGTCATTATGTAACAGGTTTTGAGTTCATAAAGATTTAATGTTGTATAACAGTACTAACATTTGAGTTGAAATAAAAATTTGAGCTCATGTCTCTTCATTGTACATGCATATCTAAACTTTGAATGAAATAACTAAGGGTTGTTTTATCCATCTCACTGTTGTAGTGTGTATGATTCTATTTTAGCTTTAATTCAAGGAATTAATCAAAATGCTTGAATGGGATTATAGGTAGATATGTGTTGTCTAAGGATTTGATAAGTAGTCCCTGGTTAGAATGCATACTAATGAAATTGTAATGCAATATTGTCAGGGATCTTATATGTGATGTATTAAATCTGTTATAAACCTCTAGATGCTTATGAATTTGACTCCTGCAATGGATATATGGCACTAATCTAAGTTGTAATTATTAGTGTAGTTCAATATTTATTTATCTTTGCCTAGAACTTGCTACAAATTGCAAATCATTGACTATCTTATACAATGGATTGTGTTTAGTTATTTCACGCTCCAAATAGTTGTTATTGTCTATGAACAACCAATTCTAGTTGATATTATCTTATCATGTTAAGCTATTAAATGAGATCATCTGCTATTGTTAATGTTGTTTATAATAATGGTGCAAAGGTTGTAAACACATTAAGGGATCACCCTCTCGGGTCTTGCAGAGCCCGAAGTGTAGGAGGTTTTTAAAGTCCTCGTCAGTTGGTCTAGGTCATTCGAGCTGCCTTCAATTGGAATTGGCAATTCCATAGGTAGATTAGAAGACAAACCTGGTTACATTGTAAAAAGAACCAACATACATGTCAACCACTGAACAACCACCTCTACAACTGACTTTTTAATCTTTTATGATCACATGAAACATAAAACACACTAATTTCAAGGTTGTTAATATCACTATTGAAATGTTTTAATTTTTTGACCTTTCAAACATTAAAAAGTACATCATTAAATTAATTATGTAATGGCATAAAAATTAAAAACATCATGAATTAATTATGTAACCACATAAGTCAAAATATAATTCTATCAAGAAATTAATATCAAATAGATAATATAATCGCATAACTTATACATTTCAATGTCATTGATCTTCTTCTTCATCAACTCTTTGTGCGTATCATCAGATCAGTTCGACATTATGGGATTGGTCATATCATCATCATTGTCATCAATATCAATTTTGATAATGTCATCATCCACCTGAGATATCATCTTCATGAACATTAACTCCTACATCATCATGATCTAGTTCCTCCTCTTTGACATCTTGTCAGGGACATCATCAACTAGCTGTTGATCTGATCATCATCTACATCATCTTCTAGTTCTTCGGTATCTTCTTCTTCCACCACATTATACTTTACCGGCCTTCCTCTTAGATCATGTCTAACAACAAATGACCAACCGGTTTACCTGGAACCTCTGAGTAAAATACCTGCTCACATTGGCTTGGAAGAACATAGGGCTCATTTCTAGCTTGCTTGATCAACCTTGTATTAACCATGGTAAATCCATTATCATGTTCAATAGCAGTTCTCTTAGGATCATTTTTATTCAATTATAGCCTATACCATAGGACTGACGAACAAAATTAATCAGAGAAGGACTTAAAAGTCACACTCAAGTATATCATCAAAAATCCCATAGTATCGATTTTCTAAGACTTCTTGATGTATGTCGCTTCTAGATGAAACATTAGTCACCTAAAAGACTGTAGTTATACCAGAATCACAAGTTTTCTTCATGTCATCCAACATTTTGATTCGAAATTTATGACCATTGCACCACATAGCCTTGTGTTGTTTCACCTACAATATGTCAAACATGTAAAAATTATTGCAATATCATCAACTGATAAACATATTTATTCTTGGCGAGATGTATGCAAAGAAAACAATCTCAACTTATATATATACATCTGATATAATTGAAAATAATTAAATAATATGGGTGATTAATATATTTATCACGTGCCTTTTTTATCTCTTAAACCATATGCTAAAATCAATTTTCCTTTGTGTAACATTGGAATCTCCATTACGATGAGATTCTTTAACCAATGAAGCCACACCTTCCCATGTTAATGCGTGACCAGATTGTTGACATCGTTCAATCCATGCCGTCATCCAATCAAGATTGTTGGTGACGTACAAATGTAGTGCATCCCACTCACGGACCAACTATACCAAAAAAGAATTGAAATTCACAGAGTAGTATAATTAGTTAAATACCATGATTATCACGACCTTAATTTATAATTGGTGTATATTGAAGATTAAAAATTAAATAAGTACAATATACATAAAAACCATATGTAAAATGTATTCCAGTTAATCTCTATGACCATCTTATAATTACCTCTCACTTTCCTCAATCTACCTTTCCCCATGAGGTACTCCCCTTCAAATTTGTTAATGGAGTTGGGATCCCAAATGCGATCTACATGGATCTTTGCTGCAAACTTAGGAAGATATTCACTAGTATACACCATGGTCTAGTATACCATATATCCCTCCACCATATAACCCTCAGGATGTGCTCTTTGTCTAACCAAATCCTTCAAAAAATTTAAGTGCCTCTCAACCATCTACATTGACCTTGTGTGTACAGGTCCACACAATTCAATCTCCTCAACTTGGTGTATAATGTAGTGTTCTTGTGCATTGAAAAATGTTGAAGGTGGGCAACACCTAAATTTCACACATTAGGCGAGTGTTTTCTCTTTTAATGAATTTATATCTTCTTTATGGATTTCTTTAGATGATAGCCATCTATAAGTGATTCAAGACGCAAATATATTAACGATATTTAACAAAAATATATAGTATATTACATAACAAGTAAAACAAATGGCAATTATAAGATGTATACAGCAAATTGAACAAATCTCGCTACTTACTTCATGTATTTTCCAAGATCATATATAACTTGCTTGACATTGTTGTCAAAGTTGTCTGGGAGAGATAGAGGTAGAACGTACTGCAACAATTATAAAATGATTTTTTTCATTATTTTTCCAAAAGTAGTAAACACAATACACTGAAAAGCACATGCATTATACAAGTGTATATAATATACCAGAATAATTACCTTAATGAAGGTATTCCAATCATGCATTTTCATCCCTGACCCAAATTCACCTTTCTTTGTTATTATATTGTTTATGTTCCAAGCAAATCCTGTGGGAAATCAAAATTTTTGTATGACTTCTTTTATAGCATTGCTTTGTTGCTCTGTTAATAACCAAGGAAGGGCACTTATAGTAATTTTGTCTTCATCGCTATTTAATTGAATACAAATTTTCATTACATGATTGGCTTCCTGAATGTCAATACAAATTTTGACAATTTTTTCTTTGTCATGCCTTCCATCCAATAGTTTCCATAACGTTTCTGTTCTATTCTTTCCGATATGCATTGTATCAAACAAATGCACAATTTGTAGCTGCTTATAGTAGGGTAACCTACTAAATTGTATGGGATAACTTTTCAGTCCCTGTGGAAGCCAACCTTTAATGCCTTGACGAACTTCATGAAGCATATAAGTTAAACAAATTAACAATGACAATCATTGTTAATTACAACATGCGTAAACACAACACAATATAAAAATATAAATTCAAAACATATCATATATGATAGATAAACAATTTGATCCGATGTATAACCTCAATGATTAATTCTATTATATTCCAACTTCCATAGGCGAGGTGACATTCTTCGTGGTTTTGATGTAGTCTCCTCTTTCCCATTGAAAATATTTTTTTCAATAGTTCGATACTTATGATTTCTATGGAGGAAGTTCCTATACTCATCAAACGCATGCTTTCCTAAACTTGTTGAACGATGAGATTTCATCTTTGGACCACAAATTGGACATGAAAATTTTCCCTTTGTTTGAAGACCTGCAAGATCATATATAATTGGATTAAATATGTCAATTTTTATAATTATATATAATGAATAGATTATTTTAAAAACATGCATGATATTTACTTCATCAAATTAAATATTGTTAAAGTGTAGTTGAATGTTATAACATACCACAAAAATGTGTTAGCCCTGGGGCATCATGAATTGTCCATACAAGCATTGCATGGAATTGAAATTGTCTTTGTCCTATTGGTCTAGAGACGTCATACATAGTGATGCCATTCCATAATTTTAGTAACTCGTCGATAAGAGGCTCGATATATATATTCATATCTTTAACTTGGTACTTACCTAGTTGAATGAACATAAACATTACATAATTATTATAACCATTTTACTGCAATATATATAAATTAATGTACATGACTATTGAATGAAAAAATATGTCATTATGCAACAAATAAGACAAATGAAATGCTACTACGTTAAATAAAATTGATGTAAACAAATACCTGGAACAACATTGAAAACATTATGTTCTCCCTCTTTATTGACATCCATGGAGGAATGTTATTGTTAACAAAAACATGCCACACCGAGTAAATAGATCTCAGCTCTCCAAATGGATTGACACCATCCATGTAAGGAAAGCTAAGGTGTGGAACTAACTCTTCTAACGTCAAAACCTCAAGGAAGAATGCAGAGGTGACTTTAAATTTTCAATTACAATCCAATTAAGATACACTTGAAAGAAATAACAGAAACAGAGAAATAAACATACACACATGAACACCAGATTTATGTGGGAAAACCCTTACGGGAGAAAAACCCACCACACCAAGAAAAACCCCTTTGTATTACAGTAAACAAAATTACATACAGAGTATGGGCTTCACTCTCTGATGTCAAATTACAACAACATACACAATGATCAACCTTGTATAGAACATTCAAGTTACAATGCTCTCAGAATTGAATTCACATTGATTACTCAACTGTTCATCCAACTGTTCATCCCACTGATCATCCAACCAAACATCATCATCGATCTCAGAGTATATCCATGTCATCCCTGGTCTATTGAACTTCCTCACAGGAACGGCCACAATAGTCTAGCTTCCAATGGTTCCCATTCTGCTTCCGGATTGGTCGAAGTCACACCACATAGGATAGTCTTTCAATCGGTCAAAGCATTCAAACTGTGTTCGCATGTTGGTGAGACACTAACCATGTCTCCCCGATGCCACAAGACCCATTTGTCGATATCGGCAAGAGTCATCACCTTCGGCAAGACGTTATACCAAATGCAAAACTATCTTGTGAATCTCTATCAACAAGAGTTCTCCTATCGCCAAGAGTCACATAGATCTCTATGTCATATCGATATCCATCAAGCAAAGCAGTTGGTGAGACAAGCCATATCGTTTAGATGTCATACCGATGACCATCACATGTAGTGATATCGGCAAGACTACCGCTTCCGGTGAGACATCATACCAAGCTCATAACAGTCAGTGAGACTACCGCTTTTGCCAAGAGATCTTACCAAAGTCACATGTTACACCGATGACTCCAAGTGTATAACCATTCGTTGAGACATCTCTTGTCGGTAAGACTTCATATCGAACGTTCATATCTTTCCCCAAAACCACTTGTCGCCCAGAGTATCCCTGACATCCGACAAGAATAACCTATTGGCCAGACCAACCCACTCGGCAGAGGGTTACATCGAACACAACAAGTCACAACAATAGCACCAGTCGGCAAGACAGCTACACGGTATCGGTGACCTGAACAATTCCACAAGGTTGCACATCTACTAGTCGGCCAGACAGAAAGTATGTCACACCGAATTTTCTCTTTCAGAGGTTTCAGCCTGTGAGATTGAGGCACATAATTCCAACAAACTCCCACTTGACGAAGATCACACAGGCACCTCCAGAGCACAACATAACTACTGGAATTCATGGGCACTAAGGCTCATTGAACTGGCACACCACCTGAACTTGTCTATGCTCATTGGCTTCGTCAATGCATCTGCAACATTCTCCAAAGTATCCACTTTTTCTAAAGAGACCTTTCCATCCTCCACCATATCTCGTACAAAATGATACTGCACATCTATATGTTTCATTTTGGCATGGAAAGTAGGATTTTTTGCCAAACAAATAGTACTCTGACTATCACAGTAAATTGTTATTTTTCCTACATCAAAACCAATGTTAGAACACAAACGTTTTAACCAGATTGCTTCTTTACAGGCATGTGTTGCTACCATGTATTCTGCCTCTGTAGTGGAAAAAGCGACTACAGCCTACCGCTTACTCATCCAACTAACTGCACCACCATTCAACATGAAAATATATCCACTAGTGGATCTTCTGCTGTCAATGTCCCCTGCCCAATAAAAATCCACATAGCCTCGAATATTAGCCTCGAATACTGAGAGTCCTCTATGATTCAACCAAGTTCCCATGGTAACACAAATCATATTCTTAAGTGCCCTTCAAATATCTAAACACTCTTTTCACAGCATTCCAATGTGTCCTTCCAAGATTATCCATAAACCGACTAAGTACTCCCACTGCTTGGGCAATTTCTGGCCTTGTACAAACCATTGCATACATAAGACTACCAACCGCACTAGCATAAGGCACACTGGTCATGTCCTCCATCTCAATAGGAGATTTTGGACAGTCTTCAATAGATAGCTTTGTTCCCTGCAAAACTGGAACAACTAGCTACTTGCAATCATTCATACAAAATCTCTCTAGAACAGTCTTAATATACTTACTCTGACTGAGCCAAAGTTTTCTACTCTTCATGTTCCTGGTTATTTCCATTCCTAGAATATACCTTGTTGCACCAAGATCTTTCATTTCAAACTTTGCAGACAACTGAGACTTAAGATCAGAAATCATTAACTTAATATTGCCTATGAACAACATATCATCAACATAGAGAGAAATAATAAGAACTCAATCACTTTCAGCTTTGAAATACACACAATGATCAGATTTTGATCTTACGAATGCCAATGACAAAACAAAGGTGTCAAACTTCTGGTACCACATTCTAGGAGACTGCTTTAATCCATACAGAGATTTTTTCAACTTGTAAACCAATCTTTCTTTACCATTCTCCAAAAAGTGCTCAGGCTGGGACATATAAATTTCTTCTTCAAGATCACCATGAAGAAATGTTGTCTTCACATCCATCTGTTCAATATCTAAGTCATATGCTGCTGCAAGTGACAAAAGAAATATAATGGATGCCAGCTTAGCTACAAGAGAAAAAAATTCTCCATAATCAATTCCATCTACCTGGGAATAACCCTTTGCAACCAACCTCACCTTATACTTTTCCACACTGCCATCCGGACCTATTTTCTTTTTAAATACCCATTTGCAGCCCACAACTTTTCTACCTTCAAGCAAGGGCACCAAAATCCAAGTATCATTCTTTTCTAATGATGTCATTTCTTCATTCATGGCTTCCAACCAAGAGTTTGAATCAGACATTCTAAATGCCTCTTTCACAGTCCTAGGCTCATCAGTGCTAGAAATTAAAGCATAGGCACAAGTAGAATCTATCAAAAAAACCCATACCTATCAGGTTGCTTTCTTTCATGAGTTGACCTCCTCACTTGCTGAGGCTGAGGTTCTTCTTCTTCATCAGAACTCTTAGAACTACTTGAGCTCTCCTCAGTTTTAGGAACATTTTGAATTTTGAATTCCTCTTTATCTGGTGTCGGAGGAATTTCAACTACATCTTTTTTGTTTTTTGCTTTTGTCTCTAACTGCAGATCCAAGGTAGAAGGCTTCAGCTCACGAAAGATAACACTTCTATTGTATAGAACCTTCTTCGTATCAGGATTCCAAAGCTTGTATCCTTTTATGTCAGCACTATAACCAATAAAATTATATTTGACAGCCTTGTTTTCCAATTTAGATCTTTTCTCATATGACACATGTGCATATGCCTCACAGCCAAAAACACGAATGTGTCTTAGAAAGGGCTTCTTACCAGACCATGCTTCCAAAGGTGTTTCCTCAACAAGAGCAGAATTAGGAGAATGGTTTATCAAGTAACATGTTGTAGCAACTGCCTCAGCCCAGAACTTCTCCTCCAAGCCAGCACTACTCAACATACTTTGTGATCTTTCTATCACTGTCCTATTGAACCTTTCTGCAACTCCATTTTGTTGTGGAGTGTAAGGTGTAGTTTTATGTCTCTTAATCCCATGATCTTTACACTACCTCTCAAAATCATCATAACAAAACTCACTGCCATTGTTAGTCCTTAAACATTTTATTTTTCTTCCAATCTGATTTTCTACAAGGTTCTTAAATTCCTTAAACCAACTGAACACATCTAATTTACTTTTCAAAAAATAAACAAATGCTCTTCTTGAATAATCATCAATGAATGATACATAATACCTTGAATTAGACAAAGAAGGAACATTCACTAGACCAAAAACATAAGAATGAATGTAATCAAGTAAACCAGAAGATTTGTGAGGACTGGAATAAAATGAAACACGGTGTTGTTTACCATATATACAATGTTCACAAAACTCGAATTCGAGGTTACAATCATCAAGCCCCTCAACCAGGTTTTTATTCTTCAAGGTTTTTAAACCTTTCTCTCCAATGTGGCCTAGCTTATGATGCCAGAGCATAGTCTTTTCTGCTGGAAGTTTAACTTCCATAGAGTTTACACTATCAGGAACTTTTTCCCCTTTTTCCCCATTAGTAGCTTTCTGTGACTTTGTAGAGACACTGTTGCATTGCACAACATGTGCATCTAGCTTATACAAGGTACCAATACGAGCACCCCTTGCTAGCACCATAGAGTCTCTAGTCATCTTGTAGCCATTTCTAGATAACATGACTTGCACTCCAATATCATTCAGGTACTAACAGAAAGTAGATTTCGAGCCAGACTGGTATATGCATTACATCATTGATTCCCTTCACTCTTCCATCAGGGAATTGAATTCTGACTCTTCCATGACCAACTATTTCCAAAGATAAATCACTTGCCAAATACACCTTTCCACCATCGTATTTTTCATACTTCATGAACCAGTCTCTATGAGATGTCATGTGGAAAGATGCTCCAGAATCAATAAGCCAACATCATCTAATGCGTAGCCAAGGCTGCAATGAAGCGTCTGCATCACTCTAAGAAGAATCATTGTTGGAAGAATACTTCTTCTTCTTCTTTTTCTCCTCTTTACAATCCTTTCGGACATGACCGGGTTGCCCACAATTCCAACACTTCACCTTGGACTTCTTGCCGGGAGACTTTGATCTCCCCTCTGATTTGGATTTGGACTTCTTGTCCTTCTTCTTACCTTTATCTTTCGATCTGCCTCTAATAGCAAGAGCCTTTTCACCATCTCAGAAGATTTCCTTCTCATCTCTTCTGATAACAAAGAAGCAACAACATCTTCCATCTTAAAAGTGGATGTCGTACTCCCAATAGCCATCACTAGGTGATCCCAAGAATTTGGCAAAGAACATAATAACAACATACAATGATCTTCTTCATCAATATTCACACCCACAGATGCTAACTGTGCAATCAACATGTTGAAAGCATTCAAGTGATCAGCAATAGACCCTCGCTCCTGCATTCTCAAAATGTACAACTTCTTCCTCAAGAACAATTTATTCACCAAGGACTTGCCCTGATAAATAGCTGCCAGCCTTTTCCACAAGGAAAATGCAGTCTTTTCTTCATGAACATTTAGAAGAACAAAGTTTGCTAAATAGAGCCTTATCAACCCCTTCAATTTTCTATCTGCAAGGTCCCAATCCTCTTGCTTCATTCCTGTAGGCTTCGTTCCAGACACAACAATCCAAAGATCACGATCAACCAACAGATCTTCCATTTTAAGTTTCCACAACTCAAAATTGCTGCCATTGAACTACTAAATTTTAATCTTTCCTGACATGCTTGCCATCTTAACCTGTAATTCAAATTACCAAACTTCTACAAGACCCCCACTGAACATAATTGACACAAAAAACTTAACGCACCCACAAGGATAACACAACTAGCCAAGCTCTGATACCGCTTGTAAGGAAAGCTAAGGTGTGGAACTAACTCTCCTAACGTCAAAACCTCAGGGAAGAATGCAAAGGTAACTTTAAATTTTCAATTATAGTCCAATTAAGATACACTTGAAATAAATAATAGAAATAGAGAAATAAACATACACACATGAACACCAGATTTATGTGGGAAAACCCTTATGGGAGAAAAACCCACCACACCAAGAAAAACCCCTTTGTATTACAGTAAACAAAATTACATACAGATTACGGGCTTCACTCTTTGATGTCAAATTACAGTAGCATACACAATGATCAACCTTGTACAGAACATTCAAGTTACAATGCTCTCAGAATTGAATTCACACTGATTACTCAACTGTTCATCCAACTGTTCATCCCACTGATCATCCAACCAAACATCATCATCGATCTCAGAGTATATCCATGTCATCCCTAGTCTGTTGAACTTCCTCACAGGAACGACCACAATAGTCTAACTTCCAACAGTTCCCATTCTGCTTCCTGATTGGTCGAAGTCACACCACATAGGATAGTCTTTCAATTGATCAAAGCATTCAAACTGTGTTCGCATGTCGGTGAGACACTAACTGTGTCTCCCCGATGCCACAAGACCCAACTGTCGATATCGGTCATCACCTTCGGTAAGACGTTATACCGAATGCAAAACTATCTTTTGAATCTCTATTAACAAGAGTTCTCCTATTGCCAAGAGTCACATAGATCTTTATGTCATACCGATATCCATCGAGCAAAGCAGTTGGCGAGACAAGCCATATTGCTGAGACATCATACCGATGACCATCACATGTAGCGCTATCGGCAAGAATACTGCTTCTGGTGAGACATCATACCAAGCTCATAACAGTCAGTGAGACTACCACTTTAGCCAAGAGATCTTACCGAAGTCACATTTTACACTGATGACTCCAAGTGTATAACCATTTGGCAAGACATATCTTGTCGGTAAGACTTCATACCAAATGTTCATATCTTTCCATGAAACCACTTATCGCCGAGAGTCTCCCCGACATCCGATAAGAATAAACTGTCGGCTAGACCATCCCACTCGGCAGAGGGTTACACCGAACACAACAAGTCACAGCGATAGCACCAGTTGGCAAGACAACTACAAGGTCTCGACGACCTGAACAATTCCACAAGGTTGCACAACTGCTAGTCGGCCAAACAGAAAGTATGTCACACTGACTTTTCTCTTTTAGAGGTTTCAACCTGTGAGATTGAGGCACACAATTCCAACAGTCCACTCCCAATGAAAGCCTGAGATTATGAGGTTCTTCTTTAAAGTGTGGCCATTTTTCCTCCATGTCCCTAAATGCAGAACCATCTGCAGGAATTTGAAGAATGTCATCTCCACTTCTATTCCATTCATGGTAATCCATAAATTACGCTAAGCTTTCGCACCTAAATAATCGTTGCATACGTGGAATAATAGGAATATAATGAAGAACCTTGTGAGACACCTTTTTGTTAGTTGATGCATTCGATATCGCGATATGACATTACGGGCATTGTTGCAAATTCCTGTTGTTTATGATATATAATATGATCATTGGGACATGCATCTATTGCTTGATACTCCATTCCGATATCTTTCATAATGGCACATAAATCTCAGTATGAGCGAGGTAAAATATTTGATGGTGGTAACAAAAATTCACCAATCAATCTACAACAAAAAATAATTTGTTCATATAAAGAATATTAATGGTACATATTTCATCCTTTATTTACTAGTGATGAACTAACAACAATTAAAATAGATGAAAAAAGATGACATATATGGCATACCTTAACATCTGTGAGATTGCTATGTTTGATAAACCATTCATAACCTTCAAGGTCAACAACAACAATACAGCAGAGAGAAGAGTTGTTTCAGAGCCTTCATAAAGGGGCTCGTATTCCTTCTCAATTACAGGTAAATCATGAACATCATCAAAGTCATCTTGATCATCATGATCAGCTCTGCCACTAAATGCATCATGGATCAATGTATTCGTACCATCATCTTCAACTGTGTTTTTTGGCGCATGATCATCTTCTTCCATAGGATCATTAACTTCATCTTCAATATTTATAACTCCATGTTCATCTGCTTGCAAAACCACATTCTCCGGGCCATGATAATCCATATCATCTGCCCTAGGGTGCCCCACCTTTATAATAATGATTGACACAAATAAACCATGATCATGATCAAGTGATATATATATATATATATAAAATGTTAAAACGATATAAACATTTACAAATTCAATCAATATAAACACATATAATGAACAACTTAATAATGGATGATAATCATGCCCCCCTTCAACGTGACCATGTTGCCTACAATGTTTCTCAGCTGTTGTGATTAAAAGTGTCTCGTCTTTAAGCCCTTGCAATTATTGTAAGGACAATAACATTTCCCATCACCCTTTCTTTTCAATCTAGCCCACAATCTATCAAGTGTCTCTTCATTTTGTTCTGGACTAATATTATCTGACATGATTTTTCTTTACCAAGCTTGACTATTTAGATCTTCAAAAAATATCAAACTCACACTCCAATAATTTTTTATTCATAGACAGGTAACATAATCTAATAATTTTGATATTTTACACCAAAAATTGGCATGCAACCACCCCCGCAAAGAGAAGATAGTCACGAGTTAATGACCCCAAAAATACTTTAAAATGCTAATTCCAAAACTTATTAAATTCTAATTTTACTATGATTTCCAACCATTAAGACTCCTAAAATCATAATATTGAACTTGATCACAAAATTCCTACAACAATGGAGGTAGCGAGCTAGTAAGAGCAAGTGACCCATTCCTAAGGAGCAACAAGTCAATCATCATTGCTAATGTCAATACAGATTTATCCTTTTAGTTAAAGATGCAATGTGTCACTTCTTATGACGAGCTTATCCCTAGGGCCCTCAACATTGAGAGAGCCCTAATAAAAAATAACAGAAGCATTGGTAAGAGCATGATTAAGGTACAAACCCTAGGCCTCCGTAGAAACATAAACAATAACTATAGCGGATTAGTGAGGTTGCAATACCAGAAAGATTGAGACATTGTAGGTAATAACAAAATATTGCAATCTAAATATTGTAGCCAATAACAAGCACACTATGTAGCTTAGTGACATTTGTAAATGCAATCTACGGTAAGAATGACAGTCACTTGAGATGTGATAGTCAAAAAGAGGCTGAGCAGTGACAAGATAATAAATCTCAAACCTTGCATAGTAAAGTGGAGATTTTAACAGTGAGTTTCCTTACCCCCTTGCTGACCTTAAGGGTTTTTCAAATGCTTTTGGTAGTGCTAGACAAGGAAAATGCAATCAGGGAATGACTGTCCAAATGAAGTAACAGTGGTAATCATAGGTTCAATGTTTCTTCTTAGCCATTAATGTATAATGGAGGTAGTGGATTACATGTTTGAGCAGTGTTTTGAGACTCATCAAAGATGGGAGAATAGTGAATAATACCTTGTGGACTGTGAAGTAGTGTCAATAAGGTTGAAGGATCTTAAGAACTACAATACCATGAAACAATGAGTCCCCTGTAGTAAGTAGGCAGTCTATAGGACATAGTTTGATTTTATAGAAGGATGCTCATGAAAGGAATCTTCAAGTGATAGTGAGTGAGTTGTTTGAGATTGGAGGTGAGGGTGCAATACCCAGTCTTAAAGGAAGTTAGCAAAGCAGTAAATGTGCAAGAAAATTGAATTGTACACAACAAATAATTCACAATGTTATCTTCCATAATGCCTTGAGTTTGAAGACAAAAATCTCATTGTATCTTCATGATGAAAGTGGTGACCTTAATGGTCAATCACTGACAACTATGATTTTAAAACATGCTATTGTGTTTATGGAGGCAACATTTTAAGCAAGGCAGTGAGTGGTGGTTTGGAACAATGGCAGGTATGAAGGAATTTCTTTATATGCATACTATGCAGTCTAGCTTAAGACAACGTTCTTAGAAGAGATTGAAGGATGATTATGGAACTCAAGGGTTACCATGAAAAGGATTAAAGCAAAGATTGAGATCTCTTTAAAAGCCACGGTCATGAAGATATTAAAGATGTCACATGCAAAATCCTAGTAGCTGGAGTAATGAATACATTGCCAAAGAGGATAGTGTGCTGGGGCAGATTTAGGAGATCTCCACATTATCTAATTATAGGGAAATACATTATTTATTTATTTAAAAGAAATCATTCTAAACCCTATATAGGATACATTGATACTTCAAAAGCCTTTAAAGGAATTTGAGATTATGCAAATATATGTCAAGTAACATTCATAAGGTTTAGAAAATCCTGATCACTCTCTAGAATATCCCATTAAACATGGGTTGTGCTTGAATGCACTACATAATTGATATAACACAACCACTCTGCATATCAACCAGAGTTATAGGCTCTTTATTGTAGCAAGAGGTAATCACTCTTCGATCATGCTATAATTACATCCTAACCTGTTAAACTTGAGACAACCTGAATGCACCCAATGATGATTGACACCTACATTATACAACCTGAATTAACTACATTATATGAGTGCCTCCATTTCTATCACAACATAGCCACATTAAACTTGGGTCACACATGAATGCATCATGTATTTTTTATAGCACAACTATGCCACATGACCAATAGAGTTATGGATCACATAATTACAGTCACAAGAATCTGTTCCTTGGTTGTGATCTTATGGTGATTCCATACAACAAAATCTAGACATGAAATTCTCAAAACCCTTAACCTCTAAAAATGAAATTTGATGAGATGTTGCTTTAAAATATGATTTTCAAACCTGGAACTACAAATCTGACTTCACAACTGAATTATGCAAAAAGACAATAACTACCCTCAACCTGGCGATATTTTCTTGAATTTTTTCTAATTTTTCCCAAGAAAATCATCCTTAGTTCTCCACAAACTGTCTCAAGTAGAGCAAAACAATGTCACAATAAATCAGGCACGAACTCACTTTTCTTTATGTCGGCCACAATTTTATTTTTTTTCTATTTTTCATGTTTGTCAAAAATTTGACGAAAATGATAGCCGACATTTCGACGAATGTCAGGGATAAACTTTCAAAAAATTGAAAATTACATATCAAATTTTACAAGCACCCGACGAACATCGAATTTTACATATTTTGTCGAAACAGTTTCATCGGATTTTGTAGTCAAATGAGTTAGTGAAACATGTGGAATCATCCCCAAATAGAGCGATTAAATTATCCAAATCTAAACAAAAGAAGAAAAAAACCTCTTTGTTAATTTGTGTACCACATATGACCAATTCATGGCCTAGGGATGTAGGAAATTAGAAGACTACAACAAGGATATTGAAATAAAACAAGGTATGAAAAAATGCTTCCTACATTAATATTCTATGGAGTGTTGTGTAAATTTCAATATTTTAACAATTATAGAAACCAAAAAAACATTCACACATAAAATAAATAATATATACCATAAAATTGGTGTACGTGGAAAAAACCCTATTAGGAGAAAACCCCACACTCCAAAGTAGTTCAATTTATTATTCAATAAACCATAATTACAATGGACATGAATATCACCAGCTAGACATCTAGAGGAATTCT
Organism: Sequoia sempervirens; assembly: GCA_007258455.2. Taxonomy (NCBI): domain Eukaryota; kingdom Viridiplantae; phylum Streptophyta; class Pinopsida; order Cupressales; family Cupressaceae; genus Sequoia; species Sequoia sempervirens. The sequence continues at coordinate 59,420,719 of VDFB02168118.1, forward strand.
AATAGCTTACTATTCACACAGCCTCCATCTCAAGTAACTAATATATAGAAGAAATAATACATGAAACCATCAAATGTTAATTAGAAAAATACGAGCTAAAACCACCCAAAAATGGTACCCAAAATTATCCCCAATCAAATATTCCTTATGATGTGTCACAACATGCATCATAAGTTGGTCAACAAATGTAACTCCCCTTACAACTTTTTTACACATCCATATACAAACCTCAATAGGTGATAAATTTTGATCCAATGGGATTATTAGGCCCATTTTATTTTAAATTGAAGTGATTGAAGAGATCCCTGCACTAAGCAACTATAGGTGGTGTTGAACAATTGAGAATATTTATTTTTCTATTTCATGTTTGAAAATGACACCTTTTGTAATTTTCACACTAGGAGCAAGGTTGAGACACCTTTCCCTACATTATTCCACTTTTCAAAAAACTTGTAAGAGAAAAGGGAGTATCAACACCATTATCTTATTGCTAGAGGCCAAGAGGCCCATAGACTCATAATACCACCTAAATATTTTTGTGCTCACTAGCTTCATCAATGAATCTGTAACATTCTACAAAGTGTTAAATTTTTCTAGTATCACCTTCCCATCATCTATCATATCCCAAGAAAATGGTACTAGACATAAATATGATTTTTCCTCACATGAAAGGTTAGGTTCTTTACCAAACGTATGACACTCTAACTATCATAATGAACTATAATGGCTCCTACCTCTAGCCCAACATCTAAACATAATCTCTTAAGCTAGATGGATTCATAACAAACATGATTTTCTACCATGTACTCTACTTCTAAAGTGGACAAAGAGGCCATAGCTTTTCACCTACTCATCCAACTAATTGCACTACCAAACATAATGAAAATGTATCCTATGGTGGATCTTCTATTTTCAACATCTCAATCCTAATCTGAATTCATAAATCAATGAATTCAAAGTGAATATCTATTCCTTTTAGGATAATAATTATAGCATGAGGAATACACAAAGGTACTATGTAAATACTTAAATACCCTCTTCACTACATCCCAATGTACTTTTCTATGATTAGCCTAAATTAACTAACAACTCAAATTGTTGGGCAATGTTTGGTCTTATATAAACCATAGCATAAAACACCCAACTACACTAGTATAAGGTACTTTAATAATATCCTCTTTATCATTAGGATAAATTGAACATTGTTTAATAGATAAATTTTCCCCCTTCCTAATAGGAACACACACTAGTCTGCAACATGTCATGTTAAACCTCTCCAACATTGAGTTCACATACTTAATTTGGTCTAACCAAAGATTTATATTCACTCTATCTCTTCTAATCTCCATATCTAAGATGTACTTTTCTGCCCTTAAGTCCTCCATCTTAAACTATGTTGAAAGTTGAGACTTCAAATCATGAATCAAACATTTCCCATTATATATCATCAATATATAACATAATAATGAGAGTATTATCATCATTCATCTTATAATAGATGCAATGATCCAATTTGGATCTCAAAAAACTTAAAAATAAAAAGAAAATAATAAAAATTGTACCACATCCTAGGATATTGCTTAAGACTATAAAAACATTCCTTCAACTTACAAACCAATTGTTCTTTACCTTTTTCAATGTAATACTCTAGCTATGTCATATATATCTCTTCCTCTAAATCGCCATGAAGGAATGTTATCTTCACATCCATTTTCTCAACCTCAAGATCGTACATTGTAGAAACAAACGATAAAAAATGAATGGATGTCATCTTGTTATCGGGGAGAAAATTTGACCATAATCTATTATCTCAACTTAGGAATAACCCTTCACAACCAATCTCACCTTGTTATTCTCAATATTAACATCAAACCCTATTTTTTCTTTTGGACACCCACTTACATCCAATAAGATTTCATCCATTAGGCAAAGGTACTAGGTCCCATGTGTTTATTTTCTTAAAAGTGGTCATTTCATCATCCATAGCCACATTAGGGCTCCACATACTTAATACCCATAGCCTTATTTATAGTCCTACGCTCATTAGTATTAGTAATCAAAGCAAAAAATGTATCTCTAATTAGAAGGATTATAGATTTTTGGTTGTTATCTTTATTGAGCAAACCTTTTCATTGACTAAAATGAAGGTTTAATCTCTTCTTTGAAACTCATTGAACTATCTAAGCTCTCCTCCTCTTTAGGTCCTTCATGGGATTTTGGTTCAACCTTATCAATCTTTTGGGTTAGTTAAACCACATATTTATTTCCATCATTCTCTAGATAAAATTTTATTGAAGACTTAACTTCTCTAAATATAACACTTTTTCTATACAAAAATATCTCATCCACATGGTCCCAAAGCTTGTATCCTTTCACCCCAAAATCATAGCCAATGAAGATACATTTTACACCCTTATTATCTAACTTTGACAGCTTCTCCCTTGGTACATGTGCATATGCCTCACAACCAAATACTTGAAGATGGATTAATGATGATTTTTTCCCAACCAAACCTTCATTAGTCTCTTATCAACAAGAGCTAATATAGGAGACCTCTCAACCAAGTAACAGTTGTTGTGTTGCAAGATGGTGTGTCCCTTGGTCTTCCTTGTCTATCACAACACTTGGGCTTGTGACATGGTCTAACTGCCTCCTGTGGATCTTAACTAATGCTTGTATTGGGCATTGAAAGTTTGACCTTTTGGTGCAACGACAAGGCCAACAATTGGTATCAAAGCTAGTCATACGTTCAAACCCCTCGCTTTTGCTAGGGGGTATTGTTGCAAGATGGTGTGTCCCTTGGTCTTCCTTATCCAACACAACGCTTGGGTTTGTGACATGGTCTAACCACCTCCTGTGGATATTAATTGACGCTTGTATCAGGCATTGACAAGTTGACCTTTTGGTGCAACAACAAGGCCAACATGTTGAACCACTTCTACCCAAATAATTTGTTCCATGCCAACCCCACTTACAATACTCTAATCCCTCTCCATCAATGCCATATTCATTATTTTCACAACTCTATTCTATTGAGGGGTGTATGGAGTCTATTTCTTTCTATCACATGTTCCTTACAAAATCTATCAATTTTTTTAACAAAACTCATCACCATTATCAATCACAAAATATCAATCCTCCTACTAGTTTGATTATCTACAAGAGCCTTAAACTCTTTAAAATGACTTCAAATTTACTTCTAAGGAAATATACCCATGTCCTACTATAATAATTAATAAAAGAAACATAATATATAAATTTTGAAATCAAAGAAACATTAATAAGACCAAATACATAAAAATGGATTAAATTCAACACTCAAGAATATTTATGAAAGCTAGAGTAAAATTGAATGTTGTTTTTCTTTCCATTTATGCAATGTTCACCCCCTCAAAAATTCAAGATTATGATTATTTAACCCCTCAAAAAATTAATTTATTTTTAGGGTCCTTAAACCCTTCTCACCTATGTGACCCATTATTTGGTGCCATAACATTGTTTTCACTATTGGTAGCTTAGTCTCTAAAGAATGAGCACCCTTAGGTACCTAGAAATCATGACCATAAAAATTAGACATAATACACCTCTTTATTGTTGGTTTTAATGTGAAGATGAATATTTTTTATATCTCTTTACTGCAAGAATTGATGAACTATTATATTGAATTATGCATAAATTTGGATTAAATAGAGTGCCAAATTGAACACCCATAGTATAACCATAGATCCTTTTTCCATATTGTACCCTCCACTCAACAAAATAACCTGCACACCCAAGTCATTTAGTTTAATTATAAAAAAATAGGTTTTGTGCCAAACTAGGGATCTAGAATACACTATTGATCCCCTTCACTCATCTATCAAGGAAACCAAAAATATTTAGATGAGAATTATCTCCAAGGTTTACCTTTCCACCATCATATTATTCAATTTTTTAAATCAACATTAATGTGAGTTCATGTGGGAAGATGCATCAAATTCTATCAACTATGCACCTTCCAATGGATGAGTAGCCAAAGAAATGAAAAAAATATCACCTTCATGTTGGGAGGATCTCTTAAACTCATTATTATAATTTCTTTTTCTTCTTATCCTCCTCATAGTCTCTTCTTAGGTTTCTAACTTTTTCATAGTTCCAATATTTCTCCTTGACCTTACTAGGAGATTTGGATCTAGAATTATCTTGCTTCTTGTCCTTCTTCTTTCTTTTTTCTTTTGATCTTCCATGAACCCCTAAGGCCTGCTTAGTTGAATAAAAATACTTCATTCTCATTTATTTAAAAATTAAATATGCAACCAATTCATCCATCTTGAACCTGGTGGTAGTTCTCCCAATGGACATAGCTATATGGTCCCATGAATATGGAAAAGAACACAACAAAGTCATACACTGATCCTCCTCCTTCTTTTTCACTCCCATGAAGTGCAAATGGGTAGCTACCATATTGAAGTAATTTATGCATTTAGACACAAACCCACCATCCTCCATCTTGAGGGTATACAACTTGTTACTTAGAAAAAGCTTATTCACCAAGGATTTATCATGATAAATTTATTGAAGCTTCTACCAAAGGTTCGTTGTAGTAGCCTCTTCATGTGAATTTAACAACAATGAATAAAAAAATAAGTCTAATAATAACCTTTTATTTTCTATGCATGGTGTTCCAATCTTCTTGTGATGTAGTTGTAGGTTTGGATCCAAATACTATATCCCATAGATCTCAATCTATGATCACATCATCCATATTGAGCTTCCACAACTCAAATTTTGTGTCTAATAACTCCTCCATCTCTATCCTTGATGTGCTTTCCATATCTTTCTACAATAAGATCAAAACCCTCTATGTTCAAGCTCCCACTAAAATGAAGATTAGTACAAAAATCCCTCTACCCAATGCCTAAAATCCAAGGTGATTAAGTTGTGATACCAAATGGAAAGGAAGCAAGGCATGCAAAAATGCTTCCTATAGTAATGTTTTGAGTCTAGAGCATTGTGCATATTATTTTTTAATAATGAATAAAATTAAACATGTTTCAACATAAAATAAACAATATATACCATAACATAGGTGTGCAGGGGGAAAACACTTTCAAGAGAAAACCCCATAATCTAAAATAGTTAAATGTATAATTTAATAAACCAAAGTTACAACACACTTGCAAAGAAAACTGTCAAAGGAGTATCACCAACAAGAGGTCTAGAGGAATTTTGATAGCTTAAAAACATCTACAAACTCTACACACAACCTTCATCTCAAGCACCTAATATATAGGAGATACAATACATGAAACCATCAAATGGTAATTATAAAACCATGTGCTAAAACCACCTAAACCCAAAATTATCCCCAATCAAAGATGTCTTCTGATGTGTCACAACATGCTTCATAAGTTGGTCAACAAGTGTAACTCCATTTATAGTTCTTTTATGCATCCAATAACTTTATACATTTCCTATCCAAACTTTTGGAGGCCATAAATTTTGATTTGGTGGGTCACTTAGGCTCATTTAAAAAAAATGAAGATCTCAAAGAGATATACACAAAAGGAATCCCTATATATGGTGTCAAATAACTAAGAATAACTATTTTAGCCAAAAACCAACTCTATAGCCCAAAATTTAAGATTTTATATTTTATGTCCAAAAATCACACTTTTTATAATCTAAAAATTAGGAGCAATGTTGATACATGTTTCTCAACATATACCATGTGACACACCATAGATCTTCACCCTAAAATAAAACTAGTAAGGAAAAGGTAGAGGATAGTCAATCCAAAAATTGAGAATGTTGGGAATTAAGGTGTCTCAACATTTTCAATTTCTTAGCCTTAATTTATTAATTTAATTATCCCTATGTTTTAATTTCTTGCTCATATTTATTTATCATCTAATGTGACTTGGCATAGTGAGTTGCCAGTATGTTGGAAGGTGACAAGGATTTTGTGGTCCCCACAAGGAAATATACACATCCCACTTTGGAAAGAGATTATTTGACATGTGTGACATCTTTGAGGGATATGCAAATCAATATTATATGTCAGATTCCTATGATAGGTTATGATGATGTAAGAGCCAAATGCTATGGCAGGTTGGATAAGTGTTGATTTGTAGCTTCGCATGGGACAGTGGGTGCCCAAGTTTAACCTATGACAAGTTGTAAGAGAGTGTAAGAAGAATATACTATTAATAGTGTTTTATGATAGATTCTCTTATAGTTGTAAGAGTTGTCATATATGAAATATTCTATGACATTGTAAGGCATCTATCATACCTATTTGGGAAAATTTGGGGTTTCCAAGTATGGAGGTATGTAAGGGGGTAAGGAATGTTTTTACAAGAATCACAAAAGTCAAACATGTGTTGGGAAAGTGTTCCACATGGATTTGGATACCCATCCCTTGTATCTTTCTCACGAAGCTTCCTCTATGCTTGTATTTCTCTATTAATAAGGTGCTTGTGGGAGTAATTTGTATGGTTCATTTGTAAGTATTATGATGCTGCAAAAAAATTTCTAGAATTTTACATTTGTGTATACTCCTAGAAGAACTTGAATTGCAAGTGTGTTGTAATCACCATTGATTCAATAATACATTGTGCAAGTGTTGGAGTGTGAGTGTTTTTACCCGAAAAGGTTTTTCCCATGTATATCTTGTGTTGTGGGCTTTTATACTTTGCATGCAATGTTATTTTTTTAATCTGTTTTGTGTATCTCATATTACAAATATTAAAATAATTAAAATTTTACATCTCTCCTAATTAGATTGGTGTCAAGAAGTGTTTTTGTGTACCTTTCTTCCTTCCAAATCCCATCATGAAATAGGAATTGACAAAGTTAGTTGGTTCAAAAATAATCTATCCTTTCAATAAATAAATGTGGTTTTTTAGCCTTGTCCCCATTAGGAATATAAATGGAGATATCAAGTTGTGTCTAGATTTTTGGGATGTAAATAGGTAATCTCTTAATGACTAATATATCTTAGCCTCAATGGATCAAATTCTATACATTGTGGCAAGATTTGATAGGTTCTCAATTTTGGATGGATTATCTTGTTATAACTAGATATTAGTACAAGAGGAAGACTAGCACAAAATAAAATTGACAATGAAATGGGACACCTTTTCTCATGAAAAAATACCTTTTGACTTGTCCAATGTAGGGGATACATTTTAAACTAAAATTGATTTTTCCTTTAAGGACCCAATCAATGAAATAACTCTAATATACCTTCATAACCTAACTTCTTTCTCTAAAAATAGAGAGGACCACTTTGAACATTTAGAGAAGATATTCCAAATATTCTAATGCTTTGGAATTTTTCTAAATCTCAATAAGTTTATATTTTGTACCCAAGGGAAATTATTGGGGCACATTATATCAAAAGAATATTTATCCATTGATCCTAAAATATTTCATGTTATCCTTGAGCTATCAATTATTTAGAATAAAAAAAGTTTGTAGTCTTTCCTAAGATAGATAAATTTTGTGAGGAAATTTATATCTAAAATTGTAGGCATAGTGTGGGCTATTACTCTCATGCTCAATAAGGACCAACCTTCTAGGTGGGAAAATGAGGGAAAATAGACATTTAAATAAATCAAAGAGGCTATTAAATCAAGGCCCTAGTATTGTCATCTCTAGTTTTAAGTAAGTATTTCCTCCTCTACATATGGTAGGCAATCCAAAATTGGTGTTGTGCTCAATAAAAAGAGAGATGCTAACTTGGATGAACATTCCATAACCTTATTCAATCAAACCCTAAAGGATTATGAGGTGAAATACAATGTTTTTGAAAATAAAATCTATTTCTTAGTCAAAGGATCAAAGAAATTTAGAGATTTAGTCTCTTCCAATAAGATCATCATCATGGTAGCTCATTATAATATAAGAGAGTACACCTTGGGTGGAGAGATCAATGAGAAGACCTGAATAGATACTAAGATAATTGAGTTTGACATCAATATAAAATTTACAAAAATAGTCAAGAGAAGGATTGTATGTCAACATTTAGCTAAACATGCACTCATTCCAAAAGAGATAGAAGAGATGTAAGAAAAAAGAAGAAACCTACATGGTAAATGAATTAGAAGAGCATGGAACTAATTATATTGAAGAAAAAACCATATTTTTAGAGACAATAAAATTCCCTATTAGTCTAAACTTGACCAAAATAAGTTATTATATAATGCTAGCAACACCATTTGGGATAATTGATGGTGTTAGTTTTAGGAGCAATGCTAATGGTATTATGCTATGGTGTGTAAGAGAGGAAAGAGTTCGGTTGATACTTAAAATAATTACACTAGGTCCTTTTAGGTGGACACTAATAAACTCAAATCATAAAAAATAAGAGCACAAGAGATAGGTACTACTATCCTAACATTAATTTGTATTTCCACAAGTGCATAAGAAGAATATTTCAAGAGTGTGAATTCTACATTAGAAAGGAGAAAAATGCACTAATTCTATTAAATTCCATCTCCATCAACCATTTTTTTTTCTTAGTGGGGGTTATATTTCATAAATAGGGTCAATCCCCCTTCTAGCATTAGGCATAGGTTAATATTGATAGCCACCAACTACCTCACCAAGTGGACCAAAGTTGTAGCATTAAAGGAATAAACTAAGGAAGTCATCATTGACTTCCTTGAAGGTATTGTTACCAAGTTTAGAATTATTGAAACCATTTTAAATGACAATTATAGAGCCTTTGTTAGATGATTTATAACTAAATTTTCTCTAAAATATGTCATCTCCATAAAATATGCATCAAATTTATATCCCTGGGGTAATGAATTACCCCTTCACAAACAACCACACTTTATTCTTTTCAACACTACCATTAGGACCACACTTTTTATTGAACACCCATTTGCATCCAATGAGTTTATGTACTTCAAGAAAATATACTATATCTCATTTATTATTTTTTGAATACAATCATCTCTTCATTTATTGATTTCATCTAAGACTAGGCATCAATCATACCCATATCCTTTTTCATAATATTAAGCTCATCAATGTTACCAATCAAAGAAAAAATTTGAAATACAATAATGAATAACCAAACCTTTCCAATTGGTGCCTAACAATGTAGAACTCCTCAATGGTTGAGGTTGAGGTTCTTCTTCTTCTTCAAAACTTTGAAATATTCTTGAGCTCTTGTTATCATCAAGTCCAATAGGTGTGTGTAGTTCATCTTTATTTTAAGTAGGTGGAATATGAACTACATATTTTTCCTTTTCTTCATTCTCTTCTTTCTCTCATTGCAGATCAATAGAGGAAGGTTTCATATCTCAAAAAACCACATTTTTTCTATATAAAACCTTTTTGGCTACTAGATCCCAAAGCTTGTACCCTTTCACACCAACACCATAGCCAATGAAGATACACTTAACTGCCTTTTTATCCAACTTAGGCCTTTTCTCATTCAACACATGCGCATATGCCTCAGAACCAAATAATCTAAGATGTCTCATAAAAGTCTTATTTCATGACCACACCTCTATGGGTGTCTTATCAACAAGCACCGATGTAGGATATTTACCAGATAGTCAGCAATGGCTACAACTCTAACTCAGAACTTTTGTTCAAGGATAGCACCAATCAACATAATCCTAGCCCTCTCCATAAATGCCATATTCATTCTCTTTGCAACTCCATTCTATTGAGGGGTGAATGGATTTGTCTTATGCCTCTTAATTTTGTGCTCTTTACAAAACTTGTTGAATTATATCAAAAAAAATCACCACCATTGTTAGTCCTCAAACACTTAATCTCTTTGCTATTTTGGTTTTAAACCAAGATCTTAAAATCCTTAAGCTGACTTAAGACTTCATATTTACTCCTAAGTAAATATACAAATGTCCTACTGTATTCATCAATAAATGAAATGAGATACATATATTTTGAAACTAAAGGAACATTAACAGTAGCAAACACATAAGAATGAACATAGTCCAAAACCTCAAAATATTTGTGAGAACTAAAGTAAAACTTAACACGATTTTGTTTTCCATAGACACAATGTTCCCAAAATTAAAAGTCAAGTTTACAATAATCAAGCCTTTCATTGAGACATTTATTTTTTTGGGCTCTAAGACCCTTCTCACCAATATTGCCAAGTATTTGGTGCCATAACATTGTTTTCTCTATTGGAATCTTCATCTCTAAGGAATGAGCACCGTTAGGTACCTAAAATGCATGACCATTGGAAGTTGATGCAACAATTTCTTCACTTCTTGATTTGATGGTGAGGATGAACAATTTTCAGCTCTTTTATTTGACATGTCAAAGGAACTATTAAATTTAATAGTGCATGTATCCAGCTTGTACAAGGTGCCAATGAAAACACCCTTAGCCAATATCATAGCTCCTTTAGTCATCTTGCATCCTCCACTCGAGAAAAAAAATTGTACACCTGCATCATTCAATTTTCTCATTCAAATGAGATTTTTACTATACAGTAGATATGTAGTATACCAACAATAGGGTGAAATCACAAAAACGTGTCTCACTTTTTGCCCAAGATGGACATTTACATCAATATTTTTAACTAAATCTTCATATTTTGAGACCTATAGCAGCCAAACCGTTAAGAATTTCAAGATGATGTAAACTAGTGATTTGTTACAATTTTTGTGTAGATTATAAATATATTTTTTAAAAAAATTCTAAACTAAATTATGAATCTTTCAACATCTCCTTTAATAACTAGTTTTCAACAAAAAACAACATTTTTTAGAAAGTAATGTTTGTGTGATACAACATAACTTTTTTTCTATAAAGGATAAAATTCTAATTTATTAAATATAGATTCACAACATCAATACGGAGGGAATGGATATTTTTTCATAATTTTAGGTTACATATTTATTTTTTAATTAATTTTTTAAGTCATTGTAACTATAATTTGGACATGCGTGCGTGTCGTATAACATAACTTGTTATGTATATGTTGAAATCCTTTTTTTTTGGTGAAACAAGAACATCAGTATGGAGGGAACAAATATTTTTTGAATTTTTTTTACAATGTATTACTATTTTTCAACCTCTATAGAATGAAGAGCTCGATGTTCGAAGAAAAACCTATGTTTAGTAAAAAATAAAAATTAAATACATGATAAATTGAAAACATATCAAAACTATACTTGTTGGAAAGCTTGTTTCAAGGGCTACAATCTACAAAATATAATTTCTAAATGACATTATTTAATCCCTCAAAATGTAAAGAAAAAGTGTTTTTTTGCCAACATTTTGATAGGTGCAAAGGAGACTCCATTGTGGGTATGATTTAATACTAGAGGGGTTTTATCCAAGGGGGTTTGATCTAAGGGGGTTTTATCTATCCCTCTTCAATTAAAAACCTTTAGATGGAAACTCTCAAGGCTTAAATCATTATTTTTTCTAAAAAAAGTGATTTTAGGAAAAAATCAGCATGTCCCAAAAGTGAGACACAGTATTATGGTAGCACCCAAATTTACCCTTCACTCTACCATCAGGGAATTTAATATTCAATCTTCTACATGGAAAAAAATTCTCAAATGAGATTTATCACCCATATATACCTTCCCGCCATCTAATTCTTCATACTTCAAGAACCAATCCCTATGTAAGGTCGTGAAAATATGAAACCAAGTCTATCAACCACACATATTCATATGCATGCATTGACAAGGCTATGAAAAATGTTTCACCATCATCCTAAGAATATTTTTTTGAGTCAAAATTAGAGGCATTCTTTTCTTTTTCTTCTTTTTCTCCTCATATTTTTTGCAAAAATGACTAGTTTTTCTATTATTCCAACATTTCACTTGTAATTTCCAAGAGACATAGATCTCCCTAGGGACTTGTATTTTGAATTATTGACCTTATTCTTTCCTTTATCTTTTGATCTACCATGAGAAACAAGGGCCTCCTTAGCCATCTCAAAATATTTTTTTCATCTCTTTAAAAATAAATGATGAAACCATTTCATCCATCGTGAAGGTGGTAGTGGTACTCTTAATGGCCATCACAAGGTGATCCTATGAGACTAGAAAAGAACATAATAGTATCATATAATGATACTCAGTCTCCATTTTCACACCAATAGAACCCAATTGGGAAATTAGGATGTTGAAGGAATTCAAGTGAACAACCACAGATCCTCCTTCCATCCTCACATAATACAACTTTTTTCTCAGGAATAACTTGTTTATCGAGGATTTAACCTAATAAATTTTACCAGGGTTTTTCCAAAGGCTCAATACAATATTCACTTCATGGGCATTCAATAACATAGAGTCTACCAAATAGAGTCTAATCAAACCCTTTTATTTTTGCCCCATCAACTCTTTGTTCTCTTAAGTCATTCTAGTAGGTTTTTATACCAAATATTATAGCCCATAGATCTCTATCTACGAGTATATTTCCATTTTAAGCTTCCATAGCTCAATTTTTTTTCCATTAATATTTTCCTCCTCGATCCTTCTAGATGTGCTTGTAATCTATCTTCTGCAACAAGGTCACAAAAATGCTTCAGTAAAATCTCCCACTCAAACAAATATTAGAAAAAAAAACCCTTCAACCCAATAATGGAATCAAGGCTAGCTAGGATTTGATACCAACTAAAAGGAATTTGAGTATATACAAAAACACTTCCTACACAAATCTAAGTTGGGGAGATAGTGCAAAAAATCTTAAAACTTTTAACTATTACAAAGTTATATGCACATTCAAATTAACTAAAACAAATATTCAAAATAGAATAAACACCATAACATAGTGTATAGGTGGGGAAATCCCTTCCAATAAAAAAACCCACACTCCAAAGCACAACCCAATGTATTAACAATAAATAACAATTTACAATACAATTACTGAGCTATTCTCTTGTAGAAGACTTCACACAACCAAATTCTAGAGCAATTTTGGCAACATAATGATACATGTGAAACAATCATTATACAACTTCAAAATAACACATATTTATAGACCACCAAGTTGGACACCCAATATTTCTATGTGTCATCATCCTCTTCACTATATGCATGGAAAAAAAGGGAGAATATATAAGATGCCAAATTTCACCTATTATGAAAAAATGAATCAAACTGAACGTGCAAGGTTTTTTTCTTTTCCTTCTATCCAAATTTTGATGCATTATCAACAACAATACCCATCACATTTGAACGCAACCCAATTTATCTTCCAACAACGACAACAACAATAGTACACACTACCTCACACATATGAATTGGAACCACCTATACAACAACAAGTATACCAACCTAATTACCAAAAATAACCTATTGAGCAACAAACATACCAACCTACTTACCAGTAATAACCTATCCAAAAAAAATGCCCAAAATTTCAACCTATTTACCAACAACAACCTATATAACAACAATCCTAAATATTCATACCTACTTATGAACAACCACTTCTTACAACAACAACAATATTTCCATCAGACCACAATATTTAATCACCAAACCAACTATGCTCAATACCAAGATCCCATAAGCTTTAATCACCCATCCATTAGTCTTAAATATCAAGACTCAACTAGCATAATATATGCCATTAATCCCCAACAAACATCCATTTTTCATCCTCATCCAAACCTTGACAAGGGAAACCAATATCCCATTCCAATATTTCATCAACACCAATTTGTATATCAAATCCCTATCTCCCATCCATATCCCAAATCCTCATCCCCATCACCAATTTGAGAAATTCTTGTAGCCTCCACCTCCTATTGTAATCCTTGAACCTCTAAACCATTAAAATCCACTCCATCCCAATCCAACAACCCATCTAATAAAGACACTTTTATTGATTTACTCCAAGGACTAATAGAAAAGAATCTTAAGTTCCATTATGTAAAAAAAGTTAAATGTAATACCATTATATTTCTAATCGTACAACATCCAAACATGTCTTACCATTATGCACTCCATCACCTATCAAGCTTACTCAAGATATATTCATATCTAAACTTCATTATTATCATGCCAAAATCCTAATACCATCAAAGAAGATCCTATCATTATCCAAAATCACATTACATTATCTAAACCTTTAGATCTATTTCAAGAGGAAATTTAAAAGTATAACAAAACAAGATCCATCAAAAATAAAGATCATGTTGCTGATAAAATACCTATAGATGATTTGTTGGTTGTTTTCAATGAGCCAATCGAATCTCACCAGATACCTATGAGTTTTCCAAACTCAATTCTTGAATGCCTACAAGATAAGTGGCTGACAAACAAGATGTAGCACGAATTGCTTTATCTCCTACACTTTGGGCTCTACAAAACCTGGGAGGTTGGTCCCACAATGTAAATTATATAACTCATCTCAACAATTAACATATGCATTGTATAGATAAGTAGATATATTCTCATCAAAGGTTACGAAGATGAAATCATTCAAGAAATTGGAATTTCCTTGAAATATTTGCAATCCAAAACCAAGAATACTAAAACAACACCAACCACAACAAATTAAAGATTGATTTAAAGATTATTTAAAATGTTCTCAAGTTGGGTGACTGGAATCATAAGACATGCTCATAAGGATTGAGATCAATGCCATTATCTATAGGATAGGAGTCAAAGTAAATTTAAATGCAAGGTACCTTTAATCTTGAACATCCAAGATCTATGTGAGGTTACTTTGTAATTCACAAATCCATAATCAGGTTCTAAGACTACTTATCAGATCCAATTATCCTACACATGAATCGATGATTTGATCTAAGCATTTTAACTGATTCTTTAAACCATAGCTAAAATCAAAGCATATACCAAAGCTTGAAAACGATGAAAATTAATGAATGATCTTTGATCAATATTTTCATTAATAATTCAAGTACAAATTAAAATTGGAGAGACTACAGACTCTAAAAACTTGCATTATCATTTAGATATGCTCAGGAACCATACATTTGACAAAAAATACTATCTAGACTCAAAGCATTAGACTAGGACATCTAACATATTCACTCTGTGTTCTTCAATTACATAATTCAACTCCAAAATTCAACAAAAGACCTCTACTAATGGCCGTGAATTCCCTTTTATGGAAACAAGGGAGCAAAATAAGCTTCGGGCCAATAGTACACATGTCACATTCTAATTGGACCGCTACAAGACAATATTCCCTTTACAGTTATATTTACATTTTCAATTGGAGGGAATACACATATGAGACAAAGATTATTTCCATTTGCTGTGAAGAACAAACCCACCTTCCAAAAGGCACATGTCAAAAAGAAAATATTTTAACTTGTTGTAGCACGTCCATTCCATTTGGCAAGATGACAAAATTTGCAAAGGTAGGAAAACAAAATAAAATGCCTAGTCGACATCCATATCATCAGTAATCAATATTTACTTGTAGCACGCTTAATTAGGAGACACATACTTTATACATTATAATCTCAAAGGCCAGACCTGTACAATACTTGACTGAGTATATGTGTTCCAATCTTTGCGAACCCATGATGAAGGAAATACGTTCCATTAGGGTTTCAAGTTGAGAATGAGATTCTTGAAAAGAAGTTTGTGAAGATTTTTGAGAAAATATTTGTTTGAAACAAATGCATTTTCTAAAAATTGAAGTATCATAGAAGTGGTATTGTCACACATGAAAGGGACAACTCAAGAAAAGAAGAGAAAAAGATAAAGGAAAAGCAAAAGAGAAAAGAACATAAACATAGAGCACATGGGTAGCCTGATATTTTGGGGTCAAAATTGATCATAAATATATATAAGTATAATAATAGTATATAAAATGAGTTTTCATCAACCCCCTACTATATCAACCATGTGAAGAATGCATGAGAAGAAAAAATAAAAATAAAAAATTGGGTCAAAATGGAAGCGAAGCCTAAATGCCCCCAACACTTTGCATCATCCCCAATTTGCTGAAAATCAATCACAAACATGGAAGAATGATGAAATAGATAGAAGAAGGTTTACAACAAAAAAACCACGCCTGTATCTAAGCACCAACAAGGGTGACAAGAATCATCCAGGAACACATAGCATGATCACGGGGGAACACATCGCAACACACACACACATCTAATCTAAAGATAAAGAAGGGTCCTCCCCCTAACACTGATTGACCAAGAGGTCATCCTCGGGAGCGGTGACAAACTTAGGGGAAGCCGACACTAGTTTTGTCGCTAGGATAGAACAAGTCAGCACAGAACCACCTTTCAGAGAAGGTGGGATCCTCTTATGTCTTTCATTGCTAGAAGGACCACTCTCCACCTTCTACTTCATCGGGGGATGTGAACTCCCCATAGACGACGTGAGAGGTGTGGAGGAAGAGGAGGAGGAGAAAATCACAGTAGATACGACTAAAGTGTTCATCATATCTACAAGTTTCAGGAAAGGTGGGACATCTGAAAGGGACATCAACAAAGGTAGCTCCACTGAAGGAGCGATGAACACCTACACCTTTTTAGGGTCAGGCGCATTCGTACTCACAACAAAAATTAGAAGTGATACAAAGCTAGATTGAACAGAAGTAGAGGGGAGGAGAGAGGAGAACACAGAAGGAGGCCTTGATACAGGGGTGGTCATCTCCTCTTCCTTCCTCTATAAGGCGGCTTGTTCAGCCATGAGATCCTTTCACTAGTTCTTGCACTCATGCACAAGGTAGTTTCTACGACTCTTTGAACCAGAGGCTGGAGGCTGTGAAGGAACAAAAGCCTCCTGCTCGGCCATGGGAATGTCCACTATAGCCATTTCTAATGAAGGAATAGACTCCTAAATGGGAGCAAGAGGAACAGGTTCGGGAGCAACTAGGGGAGTCAACTCAAGTGCCTCGGCAGCGGGCCTCTTCCCATTTACTGCTTTTGGAGCAGGAGCGGTAGGAGGTCATGGAGGCCGAGACATAGAGGATTCCCCACATGGACTTTTTCCTCTACCATAAAAATAGTACCAAGGTCCAGGAATCTTAGTAGGGAGGTCCGATATCCTAATATTGGGTCTATGCCAAGGAGCAATCATTGGATTTAATGGGTAAAGGCCAAGCTTGTTCATCCAATACTCCTCCCAAGAAAGGGGAGCAGATGAGTTACCCTACGAGGAGGCATGCTTCTCTTTCCCTTTTTGAGAAGAGGAGGTAGCTGGCTGTTGTGCTACATGAAGAGCCAATTTTGGCTATCCCTTGCCCCCAATCTTATCCTTCACATAGTTTTTGTAAAGTAGGTCCATTCTTTGAGGGAGTAGACCAACTGGGGTGGGCCAAAAATGGTCTAATGAATATCCCCCATGGGACACTAGAGGTTGGTATCCAATGCCATGCATTACGTGCACAACACCTTCATGGGAGAATTTTAAACATTTATAAATAACATAAGCGATTCCATTTATGGAAGCTAGCCAAGGTATGCCTAGCTTCATCCTAAACAAATCTGACTCTGGAATGACATCAAAAATCATGTCAACACCCCTAGGTCCAACTAGGATGGACAAGGTTATCGATCCATATGGCTTCAGACAAGACCATCATGTGTATGGATGGTGGATTTTGTTTCTTCATACTCTTTTATATGTAGTGGGTTAAGCCACAATGTCTCTTCTATAATAAAATTCACTCGACTTGTGGGGTCTACTAAGACTCCTATCACAATGATGCCATTGAGGTGAGCAAGAATATAGAGGGGTGAAGGCTTGTTATTTAAGGGTAAGTCTTATGAAGTGAACGTCACATCTGATGAACAATCGTAGGCTATGCAGTAGGGGTAACCATGACCATGTTAACATAGGCCTCCGGCTAAGTGATAGAATCTATGGGATCGACAATCATGTTAGCAGAATGCGACAAAAATGGGTCTATGTATATCTGCAATTCACTATTCACTTTTTCCATTGATTTATTTATATTTTGTTTGCTTCCATCAAGATGAAGAGTACCGTCATCAATGCAGTTTTGTATCTCATGATGCAAGTGCATACAACGTTCGGTATCATGTCTGCTAACTAGATGGTACTGACAATAGGTATTTTCATCATACCAACTAGGGTAAGGTTCCTTAAGAGGTTTAGGGTTTTGCAAGGTTATGATCTTATCCTTCAATAACTTTTGCAAGATGGAAGAATAATATTTTATTATCTTCATGAACTTTCGGTTGTGTTTGAGGTCGCTGTCATCCACAAAACTACTAAATTTGCAACAACCTTTCCTTTCCCAAAGATCGATACAATGGAGTTTCCTTCAAAATGGGAGCGCAAGGAGGATCCCCCAAACTAAACTACTGTCTATTGGTACTCTTGTAGGACTACACAAAAATGTGTGAAAGAAGGATATTTCATAAGGGAAAACTTTTCCTGTCAAGGCCTTTGCAAGTTCCCTATGAATACCTTCTGCATGTCAGAATCGTGCAGCAAATACAAGATTTGTGAGAAGAGTGCTTGATACCACGTGATGAAGTCAATAATATTTTCATTATCACCTTGTTTGCATCAGACAAGATCCAAAAAGGTCATCTTCAGCCCAATTTGGAATTATCATAAGTACCATTCGAGTGTTGTATCCTTGAGAGATCGAGGGAATAGTTTTTCCATCAACGTGTCATGATGGAAGAAATTTGTGCACAGGGTGTTAAAGGAAGACATGCATTTGTGGGTCCCCTTTGCTGCCATATTTTTTGAATTTAGGAATCTTCATTCCTTAAGGGAAGGGAGTGTTCAAAATTGTGACTGAAAACGGGCTATGCTAGAAGAAAGGTTGGAAGATAGGCTGGGAAGAGGCTTGGGAGAGACTCGCCAACTCGCTCTGCATCTTACCCATATTCTGAAGAAGAGTGTTTAGAATAGGGTCATTAGAAGATAAAGGGCTAGAGGAACCTCCTTCAGAACCACTACTAGAGCCACCACTAGACCCATTGGTGTGACTTCCGCCAGAACCACTGTCAGAGCCACCTTCGCTTCCAAAGCCACCATCATGACCTCCACTGGAACCACTTCCACCAGCACCACCCCTGTCTCCAAAGTCACCACCACTACAAAAGACCTCACTGCTCATCCTGCAAAAGCCTTCAACACTAGAGGTGATAGGAGGGGTGAAGCTAAAACCCAAGGGGATCTTGTTCACTTTGATAGTTTTGGGTCTCTTAGGGGCAAAGGGAATGTTGATAGAGGGTACAACATCAGCCATGTACACAGACGTAGGAGGCATCGACTTTCCTAGCTATCTCTCATGGTCTTCAAAAGTGGCCCTTTGTATAATGTTAGGATTGTTTGGAGAAGCACATGCATCAGTTAGACTAGAGAGACTAGCCAAGAGTTCTATGCATGTTTGGTCTTTTTCCACCATATACTTTAGTTCGTTGATAACCTGGGTGGCCCTAGCCAACTTCGAGTCTCTTTCCAAGTGGTTTTCTAAGTCACACAACCCTTTGCTAAGGGTGGAGACATATTCTAAAGGAATGTGAACAACCTCATCCTTGTCGACCGATGATGGTGTGGGAAATGCGGGAGGAGTGGGGACATGGTTGGTCTCGTCAGAGAATCCTACCTCACCCCTTGACAACTACTCATGTGCGGCGAGACAAATGATAGATCCAGTGAAATGTCATGTAGAGAAACTAGTAGTGACCTTCATCCTCTCCATTGGAAGGTGTCATACACTTCTCCTAACAATATACCCGGAGGTTGTGGATTGGGTTGTGATGCTCATAAACCTTCACAACTCTCAGGGGCACAACAATCACAAGGTATAAGGGAAAATCCTCAACACCAACGAATAAGGAGACGTTGGTTCACGTCAGGTCCACCAAAAATGTAAGAGAGGGGGACCAACCACGTTTAAGGCCCTAGGTCATGGAGATCCAAGAGAGGAAGGCTTCCCTAACTTACCTCACTCTAAAGGGGTGTTTTGAAATGAGGGACGAGAATGATGAGGACTATAAGGTCCTTCAATCACTCTACAAACCCAAAACTTAGAATGGGGCTAGGTGAGTTAGTTTTTGGGTTCAACACTGTACCTCAGGTAGCTCTCTACCTGAGGATGAAAGTGTGGTTCTAGGATGACAACACGGAGCGCTAGCGTCTTTCAGATGCTTTGGCATCCATACAACTAGAGGACTGAAAAATACAGTAAGAACCATTAGAAAATGAGCTGATGGCCTAGCTACTAATTTTTAAGGGAACAAAACAGAACTATAAGGTACGAGAAGTACAAACGAATCTGATAAAGTATATATATTAAAGCTAGGGTGACAAAGATGATCTCACAAAAGAGCATGTTTGCCAGCTAACTCCAAATGCATGCCCACCTACACACAAGAAAGAGGAAAAATTTTAGGGGGTTGTATAGGGGTCTACCTCAGTCAAACCCCCATTTTGGTGTTTCCACCTCCACGGATAGCCAAGATAGCCACGATAGAAAAATGTATGATAAAGGAGAAAAGAAAGTAGAGAACATAATAAACACTACAAAATAATAATTTTCTACTCAACCAAATCATAGAGGAGAGGAGTGAAAATACTTACCACCTCCACCAAGAGCTCACTAGCTAATGGAGGAGAAAAAGAGGACTCAAGCCCCTGCTACAGTGGTTTGTTCCACACTTGCTCTACAAAGTTGATGGAGTGTTGTTGCTATTGCTATGGAGTGCCAAAGTGCTGCTTGAGAGTGTAAATGAAAGCTAAGAATACAAGAAGTGAATGCTAGAATGCTTAGGGAGTGCAAAAAGAAGATGGATTGGAAGAAGAATGGAAGAATTTGAAGAAGGGAGAGAATTTTACATATTCGGGTCAGTTGGTCGAAGAGGGACGTTACAACTCAACCCCAATGGGAAGTGTAATGCATGTGCCAACTTCAAACGCAAGAATCCATCAAGGACGTAAGCGTGTCGTGCAGGAATCCCCAACAGTCATTCTTCTATCAACACAAAAGATAGATTCCAAGTGGAATGAAGGCAGTGGGATGATGTGGATTTTCACCTTCAGATTTGGTTTTCTAAGGTGAGGAAGTGTAAAAGGGGAATTTGCGTAAGGGGTACAAATTCACTCCTATACACAATTGAAGGTAGATGGGACTTTATTCTATAAAATGAAAGAGATATGAGTCACACAACTTGTTATGAGAGGGTAATCCACTCTCCTCCTTCACTTTGAAAGCTATAAATTTCTTGCAAGCTTAGATCAAAAGAACATGTTTCCTTCAAATGGGTGAGTCTTTTATTCTCCCCCAAATTTTTATACCTCATCATAGAATAGGGGTGTGGATCATTCAATTAGGCTATGAAGTCCTTAGGTAGATCCATATTATAAAGAAAAACTAATTATTTCTAGTCACCCAAGATTATTTTTCAATTCAAGGGGAGAGAATATGCATTTAATCTCCTTAGGATTTCATCTAAAACACAAAAATAATAATGTTTTTTTTATTTTCAAGGTCACAAAATTATGCTAGAGAAGAGTGTTGGAATTAGCCAAAATATGAAAGCACAATATAATTTTCAACTTAGTGAAACAAAATTAGCACAGTATAAATGTCTATCATATAATGATAATTTTTAAAATGTACATAGATTCCTTCCTTATACTTGCAAGGTAGAGGAGGTAGGAAGGTATAACACAATGAGTTAATATCTCTCTGAAGATGAAAAACTTGTGAGCTCACTTGACAAGTGTGTAAGAAAGTAGAAAGTATGCATGTACCATGTGTGTTAATAAGGAAACAAATCTCAACCACATGAGATGAGACAAAAGCATAAAAAATCCTGAGTAAAATTAATCAAGTGTGAATAGGTCAGTCCTTGAAAGGTGTTATCCTAACTAGATCTATAATGACACTATTTACACTAACATCCCCCCTTAAGTACAACTTAGGGAGTAAAATATGCAAGATGACGATGGGTCTCATCTAATAGCCATGTTAGGAACCCATGTATAATGAAATATCTCATAAAACAAAGGAAATGAGAAACCTAGTAGGAACGAAACTCCTCTCCAAAAGAGAAATAATGCAAAGTGAATGTATAAGTGATAGAAGGAGGACTCATTATGACCCCCAAATGATTAATTCTAATATATTATAAAATAAATTTTCCCCCATAGGAGAGAAATAAAGAGAAGGTAAATGTGAGCCCCCCAAAAGGTGAGAAGGAAAGAAATTTCTATGAATACATGCTCCCTCCCAAAAATAAGATGAGAAAATAAACCATATATCTTCCCCTCAAAGTTATGCTTATAACGCTGGTAGATTCTTGACACTAGATGTTAAAGACGATCCACAATCGTCAAATAACATTCTCCCATTGGGAAGAAACAACACCACAAATATGTGCAATATGAATTCTTATTCCTAATAGGAATATGTTAGAAGTGAGATGAATGTCTTTGAATTTTTCACATGATCCAAAGACACAGATGATTCCCATGATGATTTCTTTGAATGATGGAAAAATATTTCCAATCCAATGCTAAATTGTGACAAATATTAATATAATGATGACCAAGTTGAAGATGTGGACTCGTGAATGTTTACAAAATTAGACAATGTAGAAACTGATATAGGAAAAAATAGCAATAATGTTGAAATAATTGATGTGGAATATCAATGCATGTCATATGGCTACAATCCAAATCCCACATGAAGTCCTAATGTAAAGAATATCTATAATCCCTCAATGAAGCTTCTCTTAATTTTGTAGTAGTGCAAGAACCATCATCAAAGAGAAAAAAATTGTCATCAATATTGTCTTCCAAATCTATAATGTGGCACTCTACAAACAAAGATAAAATGTCTAGTAGAATCTATCCCAAGGTGTTGGAAAAATGGTATCAATATCCTAATGCATAGAATCATTAGAAGTTCTCAAGAAAGCAACTTTGAACTTTGAAGTAGCAAGAAGTGATGAGATTTCAATGCATGTCATTGGACTACATTGTTCATATCTAAATGACGGTGATGTCTCACAAGATGCCTAAGTGACACTAGATGTTTTTACAAGTGTTGGATTAGAAGAATCTAACAAGATGATTCTATTTTTAATGTAAAGTTATTTTAATTGATGAAGTTCGAAAGAAAAATTCAATTCATCAAATTTTCTCAACATGCATTCATCTATGGTATGCTTTTTCCTCACACAATAATCACATTTGGTTTTCCATGAATTTGGAGTTGTGATTACAACCAACAAAATCAAAATAAAAACTAGAAATTCTTACGGAAAGAAGTGCTCAGAACATGACTCATGTAAGTGGTCAAAGGCACAACTCAAGACAACCCCATAATTTTATTGTTACTAATTTTAGGACCCCCCAGAATGGTGTACAAGAGAAATTATAATATTGTTAAGTTTGGATGTCGAAATCGACTATTTATAAAGCATAATTATTTTTACAAAATGGACTATATAAAACTTAAAATTAAATGAAAATTTTAATTCCTTGCAAAATTTTGATACTTATCAAAAAATTATATCATTTTTTTTATAATTAGGGTGAAATTATTTTTCCCATTAAAAATTGTTTATAAATAGTGACTTTAAAGACAAAGAAATGTATCAAAACAACATAATTTTCAAATCATTTCAATGCCAGTGTAGAGGGAAAAACCAAGTTCTTGACAACTATTTACACTTGAAAAAGTGATTCGCCTTTTACAAGTTATGAAAAAACAAAAAGTGCCCCCTTTTACAAGAACTTTGATGAGCTAATGGTTTAAATATAACTATTGGTGGATAAAATAAATTGTCACATTTATAATAAGAACTTATTGGTTAGCACATAAATGTTAAGTATTAAGAGTGGCAATTAATGGAGCATACATTTTTTAACAAATGGAATACAAGTGTTTAAAATTTTGGGTGCAAAATAGTTAGAGCCCTTAGTGGACTGAATGGACCGAGTTAAAGGATAAAATACCATTGTTAGGAAAAAATGGTGCATGAGAGGAAAATCCAAGAGAAAAGGCCACATCCTATAGATATTATAGGGAATTTGTATATTACGCAAGTCATGTGGGATGTAGTTGTTTTTGCAAGATGTGGGGTGAAATTGAGTCATTGACTCAAACAAACAACAAATGAGGGAACCACCAAAAAATAATTTTTTAAATGTCACCCTTGTAAATGGATGTTTCTATAACTATTTGAAGCTTAGAGTGCACAAAAGAGAGCCATGTGAAAGGCTAGACTGATATATTTATTGCCACTAGAGTTCGCAAGTCTAGTCCCTCAAGTGCAATACCATATAGTCACACTACCAAAGAAGGAAAGAAGCTTTAACAACAGCCTTTTTCTTAAGAACTATGTTTAAGGAACCATATGAGATAATTTTCATTACACTACAAACACCTCACCACCATAAAAATTCCCTCTTCTTTAAAAATATTGTTTTTTCCATCACAATTAGGGCATAGAACAAACCTCACATCACCACACCCATTATAGGGCTCAAAACAAGTATTGATAGGAAATTCCTTCAAATACTTGGCCAATTCACAAAAAAATGTGCTCCTCCAAACAATAAACTAAAAAAAGAGCAAAGAGAAACTCAACACTAAGTGCTAAAAATTGTAGAGAGCACATATGAGGAGGAGATTAGATTGTTTACAAATATATGCTAAATAGATTATCCTTTTTTTATGCACTTTACAAAAATTCTTTCTCTATGGTCTAGTTTGAGATGTAGGTTGCAATGCTAAACCTTCAAATTTTACAAGTGCAATGAGAATAATAATTCCCAAAATAAAACACTAGGTCAAGACAAATATGTTGAGAATTGTCAAAACCATGGAAAAAAGACCCAAACCAAAGAAAAAATGTCCTATATTTAGGATGGAAAAGCTTTGAAATGATGAATATAACATGCCAAAATAAAATTTTGACCAAAATGGAAAAAAGGGCAGATGGTGATTTTGGACCTCTACAATTTTTTTCATTTACTGTACAACTTTCCATATTGTATGAATTTTTATGGTACCATACATGTATGTACAATGTAATAGGTACAAGAAATAAATAAATTGTAAAAAAAATTAAAATTATCAAAATTATCAAAATTAACGAAATGAAGGGTAATTTTTCACTTTTTGGGCCTTGCAAACACAATGGTGATGTCCGTTTAGCTCCAAAATACTTTGATGGTAGAGATAAGTGCTAGAGTCACTTTGATATTAGAAGGAGATGTGTAATCATGGATTTGATATAATATTTAAATTATCCAAAATTTGAAAGCACAATATAACCTCATGTGGAGCTTTCTCTAATGCCTAATTCATTGGTGCAAATAATCATGCACATGGCTTAATGGACTTGAAGATCTCTAAACTAAGAAGTTCATCATTCAAGAGAGGGCTTCATTGAATTATCAACCAAGGATTCGTAAACTTTAGATGATGCTTACAACATATATGCATTCATGAATTCTAAACATCCTACATCGATTGAGTATAGGTAAATTAAACACAAATAAATGTATTAAAATATTTTAACCAAGATTAACTTCTATTTCCCAAAATAGAGTAAATACAAACAACTACCTAATTTCTATGGGTACTTAATGCTTATTACTATAACCAAATAACTATTATACTATAGCATGTCCAAATCCAATTAACCTCATGAGTACTAAATAGAGTGTCAACTAAATATTTATAATTCATAATTTATAATGTATCATTAATAATTGTATAAACTAAAAACTACCAACTAAACTTGCAATGCACAATCTAATCTATCAATCTAAAATGAGGTGGTTCTACAATACCTCAAGTGACCCTTGCTTGAGTTGTTGTACCCAGAAAATCTTCTTCAATTACTCACTCAGGAAAACATGTTACCAAAATATCTTCTCTTTATTGCATTCCAATCATACACAAAATTGTTGAATAGAATCTAATAGGAAATATTATTCAATATAATACATGAAAAATATAGATGTAACCTAGCATCCCTGGTCTCTCAACATAACACCTTCCTAAATAGAGTCTGTTAGAGTTTGATTATTATAGGATTGTAAAAAAACTATCAAAAAAATGTCAACTCTTCTAGGAAAACAGGAAGAGGACTCGAGTCTTTAAAGCTTAACAAAAACAACCAATTATTGGAAGTGAGAGTGCAAAAATAAAATAAGGATTCTACATCTTTTAAGAAGGCTACTATAACATAGGAATGTTCCAGACAGGGCGGCCTTTATCATAACTACCATCCCTTGTTAGAACATACTTCTTCCTCCTTCAGGTTTATTGAGTGGATGGAATGCCACATGGATACCTGTGTCCATGTCCTCCAACTATCGTCTTCATCCCATTCTGGAAAACATGATGATTTGATAGTCGATTGACGCCTTTGTTGTATTGAATTGTCACTGTTTTGTTGCGGGCTAGAAATCCTTTTGTTGCAGGTTTACAGGTCTTTTTGCTGCAAAGGTTAGTATTATTTTTAAAGGAACATTTCATAGTTAATAATTATAATTAATCAAGAAATTCTACTAAAATTATAAACATATGAAATTCATGCATACATTCATTAATACAACATATATCACCTTTAAATGCTTTGAAATAATTTAAGGTATATAAAAGGTTTTAGTAATGTCTTTAAAGGTTAGTAGAAATAGGATAGAAAACATGAAATTATAGTAGGAAACTAGTCAATTCAAGGATCATCGCCTTCCACTTAGTGAAACATAATGAGCAAAATAGAAGTTTCTATCATATAATGAGAGTGTTTAAAATTTACATAGGTTCCTTTCATATATATGCAAGGTATACAGGTAAAAAAGTAGAAATAATGATTGACTACCACTCCAAAGATGAAACACTTGTGAGCTCACTTGGAAAGTGTGTGAACAAGTGACAATTATGTATGTACTAGGTATCTCAAATGATGAGGACACATGTATCAAGCATACGAGGTGAGAAAAATGTTGGTAGTTGTTGTCATTGATGTCAACACTAATTGTTAGTCGTCTTTGATGTCAACCCTTGATGAAGATTGTGTATGGATTGGTAGTGGGTGTCATTGATGTCATCATTGATTGGTGAATATTTCTACACATGTTTGTGAGATTGTTGGAAGTCGATGTCAATATTGATTGTTGGTTTTCTTTGATGTCAACACTTGATGGAGATTGTTATATGTTTGGAAATGAATGATGAGATTGTTGTCAATAGCTGATCACAACACTTGGTGAAGTGTTTGTGGTTGAAATTATTGTCAGCACTTGAGAAGTAAGGGTCATTGTTGGCATTTGATGTCCCTCATTTCAAGTACTTGGTGAGAGATTATTGCAGTGTTTGTTTCTGAGAATTGGTTGTCATTGTTGATAACATTCAAGTTGGGTTAACATTAATGTATGGAGATGCTTGTTGATTTCATGATTGGATGTCACGCCTTGTTGAAGTTCATGGTTGGATGTCATGCCTTATCTAATGTTTGTTGAAGTTCATGATTGGATGTCATGCCTTACTTGATGTTTGTTGAAGTTCATGGTTGGATGTCATGTGTTATCTACGAAGTATTGAGTATGATTTCTGTTAGTAGAGTTGGTTTCATAATGATATATTAAGATGAGGATTAGAAGCATTAAAAGTATTTCTAATAGTGGAGATATGTTGTTGAAGGTCTACAGTATGTCTTATGCTCTCTCTTGATGTTCCTAATGAAGCATGTGTTTCTAAAAGAATTTTTTTCCCTCTGCTTAAGTGGTTTTATTCTTGGAAGATGCATTGATGCATGTTTGGGAGAATGATTTGCATTTCTCAGCTGTTAAATATTTGGTATTGTGGTTTGGGATTCAAAGTTAGTGTTTTCTATATGTTGCACTCCTATATTTTTAGGTCACTAGTGTTGTCGAGGAGATTTATGTGAATTGCAGAAGGTTGGTAGTGTTGTTTGTTTGGACTAGTCCAAAAAATGCTTTGTATTTCTCCACGCCAATGTCTCTACTCCTACAACTTGGTGAATTTGTTCTCAATGTTTGTGTAGTGTGTCAATTCCAATTTCATGTGTTGAAGTAATCTACAAGTTGATATGTTAATGTTATATCCTTTGGTTATGTATCTTGTACTTCCTAAATAAAGTATTTTGTTCTTGTTTGGTCTGTGATGGATTTTGGTTGTATGATGCTATGAAGTAGTTTCTAGAAGTGTTTTTGGATGTTCATGCAACATACCTATGTGATCCTCATGCTGTTGATTGACCTCTTTTGTGTTGCATTGTGTCTTGAGTTGGATTTTTGGGTTATTTATGGATATCTAGCCAACAGGGCTTGTTCCTTTGATTTTGTCATGTGCTTGGGGGTTTGCACCAACAATTGAAGATGTGTTAAGATTTTTTTGGGTCTTGACGTGTCTTGGTTAGAGACACTTTGAGTAAATTCAATTGGAAGAATTTTTTTGAGCCAACTGGTTATGCGCTTCAAAGTTTCATCTACACATTTCCTTGATGCCAACTTATATTAATGTGCACCAACGTGTGAATTGTTTTGGATCACATTGGAATATGTAATAAAAAAAAATTGGTCATCTATATCATCAAGATAGGAACACATTATGATTTGGTGGCTGACTTGTTGAATTCATTATTTATCCTCTTCTTGGGTGACCTAATTGAAGTTTTGAAGTGTTGTGGTGGATATACATGCAAGATCTTTTCAGATGCAACAAGGTGGATAAGTATACAAGTGTTAAAAAAAGAAAGTGTGGATTGTATTTGAATATCTCATAGAAGTGCAAAAGTGTGAAAGAAAAAATTAGATGTTCTATAACGCCTCAGCCAATAGAGTGTTATGTTGACAAATATTGTAATCTTTCTCTAAATATTTGTATCTTGATCTGAGATAGTGAATCTCATCATGTCCTAATATCTTACCCTAGAAGTTTTGTTAGCTTTAGTTAAACAAGTCCTTTGTATCTTTCTCTATGTTAGCATG
This sequence comes from Sequoia sempervirens, assembly GCA_007258455.2. Classification (NCBI taxonomy): domain Eukaryota; kingdom Viridiplantae; phylum Streptophyta; class Pinopsida; order Cupressales; family Cupressaceae; genus Sequoia; species Sequoia sempervirens. Next base: position 59,449,623 of record VDFB02168118.1, read on the forward strand.
CCTTAGTTTGCAAGTCTTTTTCTCCAATGAGACTTTATATTATGAGTTAACTCTCACCATGGTTTTTCCCTCATTCAGTTTTCCACGTAAATTTGGTGTCATCTTGTGCATGTGTGTTCTTATCTCTTTTATCATTACTATTTATCTAATTAGAGTTACAATTTCTATATCTTTGATTTCTAAAGTTGTTGAAGCTTTATACTACTATATCCTTCTTTTCTACTATTTTGTTTAAGAGTTTTGATTTGGTCAAGTGCTAAAAAGTTCATGTTCTAGAAGGGCTTAAGTTTTTGAGTAGATTGATTTACCCCCACTCTCAGCCTCCAAGTGTGTTTAACAATTGGTATCAAAGACAAGTTCCTCTAAAGAAGCTTAGCAACTTGAGGCAAAGATCTGAGATAGCACATTATGGTTCATACAAGGGTCCTTGGTTTCATGGGACTAATTATGCTTTTTGGAAATTGAGAATGGAAAGAAACCTAAAATCTCTAGGGTTTGATGTTTGGGAATCAATCAAGGATGGATATGTTTCTCTTGCTACTCCTCTAATAGATCCAACTGAAATTAGATTATATGAGTGCAATGCCAAAGCTAAGAATGCTCTCTTGTGTGGATTGGTCGATTTAGAGCTTTTGAAAGTGATGAATTGTAGTTCTAGTAAATATGTCTAGGGAAAGCTCAACATCTATGAAGGTGATACAAAAGTAAAACAAGCCAAGATGTACATCTTAAAAATTAGATTTTTTTATCCTTAAATCCAGTTGCGCTCAATTCACAAGATAACCCCCTACAAAACTTGTTTGTTTCATAGACTCGTGTACTTCAAGTGCATGCAAAATGAGGGAAATTTCAATTGGCCTTAATGCGTAGTCCTAAGCCTCGAATTGTCCCTCTAATTTCTCATCCTTTGTCATTTCTCGAAAACCTTCAAAACAAATGTTTTATCAATTTTTACCTTCCAGGGGTTAGAAATTTTTTTGCCCATGTTGGAGCACTAATTTTTAGCACTCCTACATGAGCAAGGTTATAAAATTTCTCAAAGTGTCGAAGCACTGATTTTCAGCACTCCTACATTTCTCTCTTGCTCATTCGTGTTATAGCGCTTATTTTTAGCGCTCTTACACATGGTGTTACATCTTTGTCATGTCCGAGCGATATTTTTCACCACTTTTACACCTTTGACAATTTTGAAAATGGCGGGGTGGTGAAAATCACTGCCCCTACATTTTCCCTCTCCACATGCGTGGTCATTTTAATGCACTTCAAGTTCATTAATGGTCATTTTTCAAGTCTTTTAAATGGATTTTAAAGCCATTATTAGTTCATTTTATCATTTTTAATCCTATGTTTACATCCTTCTCTTCATCTTACACCCGCTTCTTTGATATTTTTTGTGTGTGATTAAGAGGAGTGACAGATTGCATGAGTTTTTCATCAGTTCATCGGCCTAGGGTTTCTTCTTCTCTCAGCCTATTAGGTACGTTTTGTGTTTTCTTCATTCTCTATTGTCTTGTTGTTTTTGATGGGTTTGATATATTCTTTTACACTTTCTTTTGCATTTTCCTTTGTTCTTAGTTATTCTTTTACCATCGTTTTTCTATTTTCGAGTTTTGAGGTTTCCATGTCTGTCATTTCCTTTTTTTCGCTGTCTTAGGTTTCCTTCTAGTGTATTAGAGTCATTTTTAAATGCTATAGCTTATGTGTTTTTGTGAATTTCTTTAGTGTGGAGTTCATTTTTTCCTTTTGTTCTTCCAAGATGGTGTATGCCACAACGGCATTTTTTGCCACTTCCTCATGTAAGGCTTCTCCGAGCTTGTTGAGGTAGTAAAAGATATTTCTTTCAAGAAAATGCATAAGAGTCAATTTTTACCACTAGTGCATAAATTTGATCTTTCCTCAAGTTGTCAAAGTGCTATTTTTCGGTCCTTGTGCAACAAATGTCCCCGTCTTTCCAAAGAGTGCAAGAGCATTGTTTTACTACGCTATGACACAAAAAATGGTACTTTCAAGATGTAAGGGAACTAATTTTTAGTGCCCTTGCACAAAAAACATAAATTTTCATTAATGCTCAAAATATTCCAGATTGGTTTATGAACTTTGTTCCTTCTACAATTGCTCTATTTTTTGCACTCCATGGCTTATGTCTACTCACTCCAAAATGCTTTCCTAGCTTCATGAATTCCATTTTTGCACATAACACACATGTTCCTAACATCTGATAAATCCATGTTTCCTTGTAGTTGCCTTTAGCTCTCATCAGGTTTTCTCCAGAGGTGGTTTTTAGTGATCTTTTGCAAATTTAGTGACAACAAAAGAATCTCCATCATCTTCTAGAAAAGAGAAAATGAAGTACAAGTATCAAGGTGTCTACCCACCTACCGTTGTGACCTCCAAGATCGATGAGATCAAGGACACAAAAATTGGTCACCAGGACATGGAAGATTTAGTATAGAGAACAAAAAAGCAACCATTGGAAGAAGATTTGCAAGAAATCATACATAGCAACCTACATCAAGTGGATTCATTTCCAGTTGTTGCTCATTTCCCAGAATTTGTCTTACAAGTTTCCTCACATTATATCAGGGAGGATAGGAGTGTGAGTGATTCTTCTGGGAAAATTATGATGAGATTGGATCTAAAGTTCTTTGACATAGTTTTTCAGGTTTCACACATGGATAAGTATACAACTATTTCTATTCAACAAGGAGAGGAGTCATATGACAAAGATACAAACAAAGCCAAACAATTGATCAATTCACAATGGTTGAAGACTTTGAGGCCCACCATCTCTAGATGGCCCAATCTCCCATGAAGTGACTTTAAGGAAGATGTTTGAGATATGATCACTCTTCTTAGCATGGTGAAAGGCTTGCCCATCTCATTCAATTTTTAAGATTGGATGTACGAGTACATTTGAATCATCAAGAGGAGGAAAGCACATATAGAATGGGGTACACAAATTAGTGATGAGATTCATGAGCAACTCATCAATGTGCAAACAACCTTGAAGTTTTACATGACCTCCTACTTGGTGTATGTTGCTAATATTATGAGACAATTTCCAGGATTGGTAACAAAAGGTAATAGAAGTCTTGTGCCAGTATATGAGTTTTACTCTTAGATCACTTTGAGAAATAGTATCAAGCATTTCAGGAGAGTCAATGATGCTTTATTTGCACCTTTACTTTTGAATTTTGATCCAACTTTAGAAAAGAAGAGAGTATCATATGAAGCATTCAAAGTTGTAAGTAAGTTTGGATGTATCTTCTTGTAGTTTCCTACTTTTACATATTTGAGAGTAGGGTGCTACACTAAATTCCCATACATTTTTGCTAGATATCGCTCTAACAAGTGGGTGTTAATGGAATTATGCATATAGTTGATTATAGTCCACAAGGAATTCCAAGCAATTCACAAGACAGGCTTTAAATTTCCAATTGCTATTGGAAGGTATTCTATTCATAGTGTGCAAAAGGAAAAATTAGTAGCATCTGAGATGTAGATCATGACCATAAGGTCATACAGGTATAGATTTGATTTTGATTACAGAAATGTGAATAGAAAACTCAAGAAGGATCACCGTCATGTCTACCATTTTGAGTACATATGGGTTAAATGTAGAGATGAAGAGGACATCCGAAGAATGGACTTTTGTACGTTAACTGTGGAGAATATCAGAGATCTAGGCTTAGCTAATATTCAAGAGGATTTTGAAGATCCTGGCGACATTATAGACTCTGCATGTAAAGAAAAGGAGATTTCCAGTATGCTTTTACCTCCAATTCAATGGTCCAAGAAAGAGAAAATTTCCATTAGGGAAAGACTTGCTCCCATTCTATGCAACACAAATGAATGGTTGTAGAGAAATGGTTTTTGATTGAAGTCTTTCATAATAGAGTCTGAGGGAGAGACATCAGAAGGTGAAGCTAGCTTCTAGCAGGAACTTTGAACCAAACACAGAGCTACTGCTACTCCCTCTTCTTCACAGAGAGGCCCTAATATTTAATTCACTTGTGGAAAAAGTACAGTACAAACAACTGAAGAATAGAAAGCTACTAAGGAAGAATGACCATCTAGAGAGGAACAAGAACTTGCATGTGAGAAGCATTCATCAAAAGAAGAAGAAGAAGAAGAAGAAGAAGGAAATGAACTGAAGAATCTAAAGAGTCTACAGAAGATGAACAATCAGAAGAGGATCAATGAGATGAAGAAGGTAATGAGGAAGAAGAGATGCATGATGAGTAAATGTGATTATCTCCCCATGAGAACATTGTTGGCAATCCCCCTCATACATCATCGCCTATTTCCACTACTCCTCACACTCCTCCTTGTCCCACTTCACCTACACCACCTCTTCCTACATCACCTCTTCCTACAACAAATCTACATGCATTGAAGGTAACTATTCCTCCATCAACACAATCAATCCTTTCTCCTTTTGTGGGTTCCATCTTGCAAAGTGTTGATGTTTCCTCAGGTTCCCCATCATCTATCTCGAGTCTATCTTCTCCATCATATGATATTTCTTCCCAAGTTGAGTTTGATCATTTGATGAAGGAATCATTGGAAGATCCACCCATTTTTCAAACTCCTAGTGCAATCATGACTGATACAATTCCAATTGTCACCATAACACCTATTTCTACAAATGTGGTTGTTATATAGGAATTAGTAGTAAGTCAAGAAGGTAATACTTCATTTCTCCCTCCTTGGTTAGTCTCACAAGTATCTAAGCGTAAGAAACATATAGTTTCTCCAGATGAGCTAGATCTTGAAGAGATAGTACTTCCAAAAGCCAAAGGGAAAAAGGAGGCAAATATTCATTCTAGACTACATGTGGACAAATCATGCCATAAATATATGGATATTGGAGTACCTATAAAAGATAAGGGTGATGTGAGTATGGAATATTACACCGTAGCTAGGGTTGAACTTGGGAAGGTTGCTAATGCAAGCGCTAAGGAAGATGCACATGTGACTTTAAATGCATTGTTAGACAAGCATGATAAGATGGAACAATTCAAGGATATGTATAAAGAAAGAGCTGAAAAATATGCATCAATGTTAAAGAAAATCATGGGGACCTCAGAAAATGTGCAGCCCATGGCTATGATAAATGTTGAAGAGCCAACAGTCAAGAAAGTGGAAAATTACTACTCCAAAGGTAAAGTGTTGTATGAGTTTGTTGATGAAATAATAAAGAAAGGCTCGCAACTCATAACTATTGCTGATGAAAAGACTACCCAAATATCCAAGATGAAGTTGGAATTGGAAAAATTAGAAGGCACACTTTCCACAGAAAAAAAGGATATGGAACGAACTCTTGGATTTTGGCTACAAATGAAGGAGACAAAATTGAGCAAACTAGTGGAAGTTGGGGTAATTCTCGATAAAGAAAAGTATGTGGAAATAAAAGAGTCTCTTAAGAACCACATAAAGTTTATCAAGACCCTCATCGATGACATACAATAAGTGCAAGAAGATGTCAAATGACATCATATTGTCATGGTGAATGGGATTGAAGAGTTTTCAGGTAAACTCCTTGACATCGACAATCATACCTTCCTCCCAATAAGTGAGATTTCCCAGATTCTTTTAGAAGCTATCCAAAAGTAGGTAGAAAATGAAGCCTTTTCAAAGACTTCAATGAATACCTTGTGTGATATACATCTTGATTTGGATAACCTCAAAACACATTTGGATAGGTGCAAAACTATTTGCTCATCTGCAAGGAAGTCAATCACAAAAGTTCACACAATCATTGACTACACCGTTGGACCAAATGAGGCGACCATGTAGGAGATTAAGAAGAAATATGAAGACTTCCAAGCCAAGAGAAAGGAACCATGAAAATATTCTTACATCTTCAGAGTTAGATAGTTCATATGCTTTTTTCTATGTTTTATGTAGATACGTTTTGACATTTTACATGTCATTTTGAAAAATGTAATTACATGTAAAAACAAAGATGTTTTCCTATATTCATGGACAACATTTTTGAATAAGTCAACTAGTTGGTTAGGGTTTTTCCTAGATTATCTCTCCTCTCCCATCTATAAATGTGAGAGGATTATATTGTGTTTTTTACCTTTTTTATCTTATGTAATGAAGTGTTGCCCAATTGTGAAGCAAATATTGAAACTTTGAGTTCATTTTTGTGAAACTATTTTTTATCAATAAAGAAGCTAAGTTGCACACCAAACTTTGTGTTGGGACAATTATCTTTTTATTTGATTGAAATTGACAGTGTTTAGTAATTGGGATTGAAGGGATTTTGAGTAAATCTGTGTAGACTTTGAGCTACACCCATTGCTTGAAATTGTGATATTGTTGATATTATTGGTGAATTCTCTATAAGACTTTGTGCTTATATTTATTCATGCTGCTCATGGGATTAATTGTGAAGTATATTGAATAATTTGTGCTTCTTTTACAATGTTGGTTACTATTTTGAAGGATCCACTATCAGAAACTACAGAACAACTTTGTGCCTCTATGAGCTTTCTTGTTTGTTACTTGTCTTTATCATGCTGGTAGTCCTAGAATTTTCTTTGTCAAGATAGGAGTATTGGAATTACTGCTTATTTTTAATTTGAAGTTGTATTGCATCCAAAGATTAAAATTGTAAAACATATTCTCTAAAAAAAAAGAGAATTATGAATGTGACACACCACCATATTGTTATTGTAGTGTACATTGTTGTAAATATTTAATTAGTTTTCCTTAGTTTTAATAAGCAGTAAGAAGGGAAAATCCCCTTTATGAGAGGAGAGATTCTATCTCACATAACTGTGGCTGAAATTAAGTTTTGTAATATGTTAAAAGGGATTATAGAATTTTCACCCAACAGATTTGAGACTCTAAAGATGATAAAAGATGAAGAAATTACAAGTTATATGCTCCAGATACAAGAAGTTGTCTATGGAATCTTTGATCTCAATGGAGAAGTAAAATAAAGTTAAATTATGAAGAAGGTTTTGAGATCTCTCCCAAAATCTTATAGTCATAAAGTATCTGCCATTGAAGAGTCTAAAGACTCATATTAGTATTCAATTGATGAAATGTTTGGTGCTCTTACTACCTTTGAGATGAAATAATTTGACAAGGATGTTCCAAAAAGGGAAGCTTCTTTCAAAGCTAATAAAAAGAATGAAGATGAAGCTACTAATAAAAATGATGAATTTGATGAAGTTGAAGCAAAATTTTGGAGAAGGTTGAAGAAAGGATCTGACAAGTACAAGGAAAGTTACCTTTCAAATGTTTCAATTGTGGAAGGATTTGTCACTTTGCTTCTAAATTCCCCTATAAAGAATCTTATGAGGGTAACAAAAGAGATAAGGTTAAAAATGGTCTCTACTCCAAAGAGAGTAGTGGTTCTTTTGAAGATGAGGAGAATGATTCAAATGATGAAACCCTCTTTATGGCCTTCAATGTTGATAACAAAAAGTGCAATGTTGAAAAATTTAAGGATTCCAACTCCTTGAAGGATGAAGACATGTTTTCTTTTGATCTAGATCTAGAATCAATGGAACTTGAAGGTTGATACTTCAATTTAGATTAATGGGAAATAGGTTTTGAAGGAAAACTTTGGTCTGCTCTAGAAGACCTGAATGAAGCAAGGACACTAAATCAGAAATATGAGAGCTTTCTTGAATAATCTAAGGAGGAAACTAACAAATTGAAAGCCAAAGTAGAAGGTGGTAAATAATTTGAAATTAAACTAAAAAAGGTAGAAGGTGTTATCTCTAATTTACAAGCAAAGGTTGAAGAATTTAAGAGAATTGAAGATTTATTGAATGTCAAGCTCAATGAAAAAAACTAAATGTTCAAAAATTGAGTAAGAAATTGTCACTATAAGGAATGCCCTAAAAAGAGAAAAAGAATAAATTGACAAAGGGAAGAAGTCTAGTCTCGAGGATAACTTCAAATCAATTGGAAGGCCTGAAACAAAGGAGGAGAAAGCTTGCATTGGAGACTCTAAGAAGAATGGCTCTAGAGATGCAAAGACTATTCAAAATGGAAAGAAAGAAGGTGGATCCAATTTTGACTGGAAGCAAAAAGGATTTAGAAGTCCTCCATCTACAAGACAACATGCCCCTACTAGGTTCAATCAATCCTTTCAAGGTTATTGTTTTTGTTGAAAAAAATTGGGCATAAGGTTGTTGATTGTAGAATTATATAAAGAAGAAATGATAACATGGGTAGAAGATTATTTATGCCTCAGAGAAACAATACTATCTTATTTCATGGATACTGATATGCTTCCAACAACTATGGTATGGTCACAAGGCTAATGAGTGTAGATCTAAGGTAAAGAGGAACAAATTTTTTCCAGAGCAAAAAATTATGTGATACAAATGCAATAAGATGGGATATAAGGAAAACCATTGTAGTAGTGGTTTTGTGAAGCCACCTATTAAGAATTAAAAAAGGGATGAAATACTCAATCAACAAAAGAAGGGAAGTGAAAAGGTTTGGAAGGAAGACCATGAGAGGAAGGATGATTATACATTTATGCACTCTGCACAAGAATCTAGGATAATTTGAGAGAGAGAATTATCTCAGGGGTATATTACACTTCCAAAACCTCTCATCCCCCCTAAGAAGGAGAAGGTGTTGAAGACTTCAACATGAAAGAAGAATTGGATCAGATCAGTTGATGTGTAGATATGTTGTGTATAAATGGACATTTATTAAAGATCCCAATGGAGGTAGAAGGTGTGTGGATGTTTGTACACTTGTTCTGATTGATTTCATTCTAGATTGGTGTACCACACATAAAGATAAGTTTCAAAAAGGTAAGTTTCAAAAGTTTTCCATGACATTCATAGTGTATACTCTTTGGAAAATTCATGGTATTTTGGTCTACACCTCTCCATAGAAAAAGGTGTTGTCTTGTGGTCTAGAAGATAAGTTGGTCAAGATGTGAAGGTGTTGTATTCAGGTTCTTAAGTCATTACACATTTTTATGTAACAATTGTAAGTAACAATGTGTATGTGCCCTAATAGAGTAAAATGATGAAGGATTGTTGGAATGCTCCACATTCCTTAGGAAAGAATGTCGTGTCCATTACCTCTTATGGAAATATTTTGCTACATTAAATACACACTATGTTGTTGTATCAAATGTTTTGGGGGTCCACAAGTATAGTTTCAAATGGAAGTGTGTTACACGTAGTTTTGGATGCCTATCTAATCTTCAAAATATATGCTTGGGTACTTGTGTCAGTTGGTGTATATACAAGTTCAACTATACAAGCCTATGTGAACATTCTACATATCTTAGTGTGTTTCAAGATTAATGTTTGGTTGCCAATTTTCAAGCCAATCATAAGCAATCTCATGAAAAGGCTGTGAAAAAAATATTTAGATATTTAAAGGGAACTCTTAATTATCGCCTGTGGTATAAAAACGACAATAAATTTTCTCTTAGTACCTATATTGATACTGACTAGGCAGGTTGTGTGGATGACTGAAGAAGTACAAGTGGAAGTGCATTCTTTTTGGGAAACAGAATAGTCTCTTGGTTCACTAAAAATCAATACTCAGTATCTTTATCTACAACATAAGTTGAATACATTGCTGCAACATCTTGTTGCACCTAGGTGCTTTGGATGAAGTAGACTTTGAAGGATGTGAAGGTGGTTTATGATGAACTTATTCCTATATTGTGTGACAATACAAGTGCAATTAATATTTCCAAGAATCTAGGAATCCATTCAAGGACTAAACACATCTCTATCTAGTATCACTCTTTGAGAGAAAAGGTTGTAGATCATGAAGTTAGAATGGAGTATGTGCCTACAAGGAACCATATTACAAATATTTTCACAAAGTCACTTTCAAAGGATAATTTTGAGTATCTCTGGCATAAGGGAACTTTCTAACTATATGCATAGATGGTGCATCTATCTAGGGGGAGAAATTCATGTCATATCCTTTGCCTTGGATTGATGTATGCTACCGCTTAGGGGGAGTTGGTAGTAGGGGGGAGTTTTGAAGTAGTTGTGAAATATTTGAGAAAAAGTGTTGTTGGTCAAAAGGGGAGAATGTGTTACTACTTCAATTAAAGATATTTTACTCTTTTTTCATGAAGTTAGGAAATGTGTTGTCGCCTTCTACATACAGGTATGTGCTACCCTTTGTCCTTGATGTCAAAGGGGGAGAGTGAGCAAGTGTGTTGCCATTAATGCCAAAGGGGGAGATTGTTGGCAATTGTTGTCATTGATGTCAATACTAAATGTTGGTTGTCTTCGATGTCAACCCTTGACGAATATTTTTGTATGGATTGGTAGTGGGTTCCATTGATGTCAACATCAATTAGTGAAGATTAATATACATGTTTTTGAGATTGTTTACAGTTGATGTCAACACTAATTGCTGGTTGTCTTTGATGACAACACTTGATGAATATTGTTATATGTTTGGCAATGGTTGATGAGCTTATTTTCAGTAGCTAATGATAGCACTTGGTGAATTTTTTGTGGTTGACATTGTTTTCAACACTTGAGAAGTAAAGGAGATTGTTGGAATTTGATGTCCCTGATGTCAAGTACTTGGTGAGAGATTATTGTAGTGTGTTTCTTAGCATTGGTTGTCATTGTCGATAACATTTAGGTTGGGTCAAAATTGATGTATGGAGATGCTTGTTTAAGTTAATGATTCGATGTCATGCCCAAGCTGAAGTTTATGGTTGGATGTCATGCCTTATTTGATGTTTTTTAAAGTTTATGATTGGATGGCATACCTTATCTAATGTTTGTTGAATTTCATGGTTGGATGTCATGTCTTATCTGAGAAGTATTGAGTATGATTTTTGTCAATAGAGTTGGTTTCATAAAGATATATTAAGATGAGGATTAGATAAATTACAAGCATTGATGATAGTTGAGAGATGTTGTTGAAGGTCTACAGTATGTCTTATTCTCTCTCCTAATGTTCCTAATGAAGCATGTGTTTCTTAAAGAAAGTTCTAGTATCTGTAAGTTGCTTTAGTGGTTTTGTTCTTGGAAGTTGCATTGAAGTTTGTTTGGGAGAATGCTCTGCATTTCTCCATTGTTGAAGATTTGGTCTTGCAGTTTGGGATTCAAAGTAAGTGTTATATGGATGTTGCACTCTTATCTTTTCAGGTCACATGTGTTTCCAAGGATATTTCTATGAATTGCAGAAGGTTGGCAGTGTTGTTGGTTGTTTGGACTGGTCCCAAAAATGCTTTGCATTTCTTTGCATTAATTTCTTTGCTCTTGCAGCTTCGAAAATGTGTTCTCAACATCTATGTAGTGTCAGAGTTCTAATTTCATGTGTTGAAGTGATTTGCAAGTTGATCTATTAATTTTGTATCCTCTAGTTATGTATCCTATGCTTCCTGAAAAAAATATTATGTTCTTTTTTGGTTTGCAGTGGTTGTTGGTGGCATGACAATATGAAGTAGTTTTTGGAAGTATTGTTTGATGTTCATGGAACATCCCCATGTGATACGCATATTGTTGATTGACCTCTTTGGTTTTTCATAGTTTCTTGAGTTGGCTTTCTAAGTTATTTGTGGATATCTAGCTGATAAGGCTTGTTTCGATTGGTTCCCAAAATTGAAAATTGCAAACCCTAAGAGGATGCCAAGCTCTATGGTTAGGCTTACAATGTTTTGGAAAAATGGAGTCAACCAATATGGTTTAGAACTCCCTACACTTTAGGTTCCGCTAGACCTAGGCGGGTTTACCTTTGATAATAAGGCATATTAAGGGTTGTATGTACTTTCAAATATGGAAATCTACTCCACAATGGCATATAAATTGGAAATAGATGCAAAACTAACAGCTATTTCTATTCCTAATGTTTGAAATTTGAATGTGTGAATAAGGTTTATATGAAGTATTGTTTTGAAATAAGTGTGATTAGTGCCTATTCCTATTGGGTAAATGGAGTTTATATGTGTATGGTATGTGGATCCTCCTTCTTAGTTTAACTCTAATTTTTTGGCACTATCAAAAGTTTGTACTTTGTATAAACGTGCAAGGATGTCAGTTATCAGGCTCTTCTTACAAATCCCAATGATATCTTCCCAAGTTACTTTGATTGTTTGAAAGTATTTTAATTCTTACTAGAAGGAAACTAGTTAAGATGATTAATTTTAAAGGATTTTAATTATGGGAATAAACCAATTAAAAAGAACCTCTTAAGAGGAAATTTTAATTCTCTTCTTGTAGAAACCAATCAAGTAAATCACACAGAGGCAGCAAGTGTGCCTTGAAAAATTAAGTATGTGATTGATATATTCAATTTGAATAACAAGAAAAGAACACTTTGGAGAGAGTAGGATAACGTATATAAATAAAATTCGACAAATAATTGAACACCAAAAATTTGGCCACCAAATTAATTTTTCTCCTCCATTAGATTGCTTCAAAAGATAATATAATTCATATTAGGATTTTTTCATGCATTCTATTATGTAAAAATATCCAAGATGATATATGAGGATGATTCAAAACTCAATCTTCGTTTCCCTTATATATGGGAAGCAACAAAGACAAACAATGAAGTCTACAACATATGTGATACACCATAGTCCATTAATCTTTGTAAGGTACCCATGATCGCCTAAGATCTGTTCAAGGTCCTTTCTCCGTGATAGTGTACCTAATGCTGAGTGACTTTGATGAAACTTTTGATCCTCATATTGCCTGAACAATGAACATGTTGACCTTGGAAATATGACCAATATAATCTTCTTCACTAGCCAAAAAATTCTCCACATGCATGTCTAGTCAGGAAAACCCTAAAAATAATAAAATCAACTGAAAAAAGAGAAAATAGACCCACCCACATCAGCATCCTTTGTCATCAATCTTCATGTCGGGGAGAAAACAATATTTTGCAATACTTTAGAAAAAGCCTAATATGTACTAGTTCAAGGCTATGCATCGTTTCCTCCCATCCATTATTCATCATGTCTATCATCCTCTTTCATACACAGCTTCACTCCATAAACTTCTCCAACCATTTGTTATATTCATCCTCAATTGGCCATTTCACGTCCAATAGGTTCTATACTTTTGCACTATGCTAATTATATCTTAAATCAATTAATGCCTTGGCCTCTTTAATGAAAGTTTCCATCCTCATTTCAACTCCAGTCATGTTGTCAATGTTGGGATTCAGTAAGGAGTAATCAACTATAGTTAACATCATCTTAGCCTATGCGAGCAACTCTCCCAACTTGTGCTTCCATGTAGAAAACACCTTTAACTCGCCCTTATTATCTAATATTTAAGGCATACCATGCCCTTCCACCTCTCTGAACATCTTCAATTTTTTTGGAGTTGCATTCCTAACTTTACATGGAAATTTGTTACTTCATTAACCAAGTCAATGGCCTGCAATATTTCAGGAATATGAGTAGGAGCTTCAAGGTCTTCTTGCATTCGTCTTGTCTAGCACACAAGAGCATGTGCATCAATAAAGAGTAGTGATAGAAGACAAATGGGACACTTCCTTTAAATCAATTAGCTCCTTATGCATTTCCTCAACAATATAAGCAACATAATTAAAACCACTGTCAGGGTTCTAATTTTGTATATCAACCATCATAACCAGCAGGTCTGTAGCTATTCTCGCATCAAAATTGTGACCCAAGACCAGATTCAAATAGTAGTAGGTTTTTTTGAAATAATTGGAAAATTCTTCACACTCAAAGGGCTCCAAGTCCGTAGGACCAAATTCCTTACCACTTTTTATGTGCCTTGCAAGTAGACTGTTCCTATAAGAATATCTATTATGCTCATATTCATGATTCAATTCTGCATGCTTAATGTCGACTGTATAGTTAGGTTTCAACTTGAACACCTCTACAATTTTATCCCTTGTTACCTCAAGGATTAGAGTGCCATTTTGACTTTTTATCTTCATATCCATGGGATCATAATGTCTTGCTAGTGCCTCCATCACATCTATTTCCACAAATACATTTGGTACAACTAGCCTCCCAAGGTTGAGATCCCACAAATTTCTGGTTGGTCGTCTGGCATGTCTTCGGTTAAAGGCATATAGAAACAATTCCCATCCACTCTGTGGTTGAGCTGGTTCTCCAATTCCACCATCAAGGTCAATAAGCATGCTTGTTGCAATGGCTTTCTAGTGGGTTTCTTGCCAATTTGTGACCCTCCCTCTTTCACATCCTCAACTACACCTTCCATGAATCTGACATGAGTTTTTTTCTCATCTTTGGGCTTTGCAGGTGCTTTTGGTACCTCTAGCTTCAGTGCGGATGTAGCATCATGAGTTTTGGGTCTCTTAACCCTTTTTTCTTGGTTTTTCTCTCAGGCCTGATGCTAGACTCATGAGGTTCATGCTCACTCATTTTTACAATGTAGCAAGGATAGGGTTTTCAACAAATCACATAAAGACTTACCAAGTTTTAATTCTTAAGCAACAAATTGTAGAACAAAAACCCTCCTAGACCTTATGCAATCCTTGCTAACCCAATTGAAAATGCACAGTGTGCAAACCCTAATAAATCCTAAGTACATTGATCTTTCAAACTCCTTACTAATTCCAAGACTAGCTCAATTCAATGCAATTGGCAAGAAAAGATGGGATGATTTACTTACCCAGGTGAAAATTCAATGCTAATGCCTCTACAACTATTTATTGGAGCTCCTCACACTGTCTCCTTGAACTTTTATTATCTTCTCTACTCTTGAGTGATTGCAAATGTGAGAAAAATGAGCCAACTACCTTCTTTATGGCTAGAGAATGGAGCATATCACCATTAATGGCTGATAGAAATCTCACGCGAGCGAGCTCACACTTAGTCATTTAAGTTTAAACATTGGTCATTGATCATCTTTTTAAAACCATATCAGTGGCTCTCCTTTCACCTCATTGCTTTCCTTTTTTCTTTAAACGATGCCCTCAGGATGCTGCCACGTTGCTTCTTATTTACCTTAGTTACCTCTTGTTTGAAGACCATCGCTCATCACTAATATATTTATTCTTTCATGAGTCCTATTAGCGATGTGAACATCCGCTCGATAAGATCTTAGTCATTGGATCAATGTCATCCTTTGATTATATTCATCTCCCATCACCCATCACTGATATATATCTCAACATATGTTTCACATCAGCGATGGGAGAGAGGTGGCAATGGAACAAGATCAAGCCACCTGTAACTATTTCAAAATCAAAGGCATAGGAAACATCACCCACAAGAGTAATTCAAATCAATGATGGAACATTAGGACATAGGACCACATCGCTCATTACTACTTTGGAACTAAAAGTTTACAACCAATCTATGATGACTAATAGAAGAAAATGCAAAGATCTCAAAGGGTTATCACACATCACCGATTCACAACTCAAAACTTATAGGAAATTAGCGATAAAGGAAAATCGAGTGATAGTGAAGAAAACACCCACATTGCCCATTGGTAATGTAGAACTCAAGATCAATAACCTATCTACAATGTGTGATACAAAGGAACATTGTCCATCATGCATCACTAATGTAATTCAAGCATTCACAAAGTTATCTGTGATGAATGACAAGAAAAATGATGAACGGGAATTTAAGTGAAACAATTTTGCACGTGCTCACAAGTTTTTTTGAAAAGGGTACATCCTAGGACAATGTAAGATAAGGCCACAAAAGGACTTAAACCATTTTTCACGAATGATGTAAAGGCCAAACAGGGTCAAATTTTAAACCTTATAAAATAAAAGGAATTTCTCAAACCAAGTCACAAGGAAGATTTAGGCGATAGGAAAACAGGCAACCTAACCATGAGGGGCTAGTTACTTCATGAAATTTAATGACTCAAGTTGTTTCTACCATGACTAGGAACTAACCACAACAGGTCAACAAAGGAATAGATCGAAAGACCAAGGGTTTAGACAAAGGAGAAAATATTCTAAGTAAAACAACTCCCCACATAAAACCCTAAACCATAACCTTTGACAGACCAAGAGGACCTGAGGAAAAGCACTTTCAGACCAGTGGAACAAGAAAAAATTGAAGGTTCCACTAGTGGCTTTGACTGGAGACGCATGCCTCTCATAGGCATGGCAAGATTCTAGATCTCATGGTTGAAGCAGACCAAGCACAAGGACCAAAAACCAAGGACCTACTCAGAAAAGGAAAGAGGACCAGACCAAAGAAAACTAACATATATACAAAATTTGTAGGACAGTACAACGTACATGGAAAAGATCATATTTCAAGAGAAATATGGCTTCAATAATTGTCCACGTACTGGTAGTTCAAGAAGTTCACCTATTAAGCTTTGAAGGAAGTAAGAATCTTCCCCATGTGTGTTGGATATTAGATAAGGGCCTAACCACAATGCTTCAAAATTTCCATGCTTGCCCTTATCCTGAGCCCTTTCTTTCCACATCAACACCATACTTCCAACTTCAAACTTTCTAGGAGAAGATTTATTTTCATGCAAGTGCTTGACTTTCAGTTGCATCTTTGCATTCTTATCATGAGCTTCTCTTCTAGTTTCATCTAGTTGTGTAAGGTTATCAATCCTTTGTTGCATATCATCATAGATATTCTCATCATACTCCTGTACAAACTTGTACATCTTCAACAAATTATTTTGAGGGATTCTAGCATCCAAACCATAAGCTAGAAAAAATGGTGAATGACTAGTAGCCTTCTTTACAATAACACTGTCAGCCCATTATGCAACATTTAGCTTTGAGTCCCAGGCCTTCTTGTTCTTTTTAATCACTCTTTTAATGATCTTCATTAGGCTCTTGTTGCTAGGTTCAGCCTAACCATTCCCTTGAGGATGGTAAGGTGAAGAGTATGAAACCTATATCCCATGTTTATCACAAAAATCCTTGAACTCTTCTGACCTAAAACACATAACATTATAAAAATGATCTTATCTGGAACTTTGAATCTAATTATAATGTTGTTCATCAGGAAGTCTACCACAAATTTACTTGTTGCCTTCTTTGTGGGGATTACTTCCGCCCACTTTGTGAAATAATTAGTCACAACAAGTATCCATGAATTCCCCCCACTATATTTTTCTGATATCTCACCAATGAAGTATATACCCCATTGTTGGAAAGGGGCCTAAACAGAAATAGGCCTAAGTGGAAAACTCCCTGAGAATTTCAACTTCCCTACAAATCTCTGGAAAGCATCATAAGTCTTAAAAGACTTGTGGGCATCTTTAGAAACAATGGGCCACTAGAATCCTTCCCTTAAGATCTTACGAGTAGTTCTCTTATCCATGTAATGGTCGCCACACACTCCACTATGCAATTCTTGCAAAAGCTCTAACACCTACTTTCCATCCACACATTTGAGAAACACACCATTTGGACTCCTCCACCATAGTTCATTATCAATAATAACATACTTAATGTCATGCAACTTTAATGTTCTCTTTTCATTATCATTCATATCTGTAGGGAACACCAAGGTCTGTAGATACTGCACTATTCTTTTGTACTAGCCACATGTTTGCATATCATGGATAGGTGCAACATCAACATATTCTACTTCATTTATCTGATTTTCTTCCAATTTAGTCTCTACCATTAGCTTAGTTAGACCTTGTCCTCTAACTAACTTGGTAATCTAAACATCAATGTTGAACTCCTAGTTCATGTTCATCCATCTGCACCTCCTACCTATAGTTTCTTTCTAAGTGAAGATGTCCTTCATCGCAACACTTGGTACAAAGGCTATGACTATAGCTCCCATTAAGTAGGTTTTGAAATTCTTTACAACCTTGACTAGAGCATATGATTGCTTCTCATTCATATCATGTTTAATTTTTGCGCCCTGTAAAGACTTACTAAAGAATGCAATAGGCTATTCAAAGCCTTCATTATTTTTCTATAGCAACACAGCAGCAATAGTATGGAAAGAAGCAAAAGAGAAAATATGCATTGGTTTAAAAAGATCAAGAGACTTCAAAACTGGAGCCTCTTTGATATCCTGCTTTATGCTCTTAAATGCCTAACTAGGCTCCTCACTCCAAACCACATTTTCTCACTTCTTTAACATCTTGGAGATAGGTCTCGTGATCTCTGCAAAATTTGTTGCAAATCTCCTTAAGAAGTTAATATGACCAAAGAATGATTGAATACCTTTTAGATTCTTTGGGTGGGGAATCTTTTCAATGGTAGCTACCCTCTAAGGTTCAATTCTCACTCCCTCCTTGGACACAATGTGCCCCAACAATTTTCCTTCAATAACTCCAAAGGCACACTTTTTTGGGTTGAGTGAGATTCCATATTCTAATGCCCTGATGAATATCTTCTCTAAGTGCATGGAATGTCCTTTTTCTTTCTTGGAGTAAGCTATCAAATCATCCTAGTAAATTGCTAAGAACAATTCAATGAAATAAAAAAAGGCTACATCCATAGCCCTTTGGAAAGTAGCACCTGTGTTGGTCAAACCAAATGGAATTCTAACATACACATAGCTGCCCCATGGAGTTGTAAATGCAATCTTGTACTGCTCAGAATCCTTCAATTTTACTTGGTTCTAGCTAGAAAAACCATCCACCATAGACAATAACTCAACTAATTACCTTCTGCAACATGGCTTCCATATTTGGCAATGGATAGTTATCTTTTAATGATGATATGTTCAATTTCTAAAGTACACGCGTAATATTATATCACCATTTTTCTTCCTGATTGGCACTAAATTAGACACCCATGAGGAATGCCTAATAGGTTTTATAATTTCAGCATCCCATAGCTTGACGAATTCATCTTGCATTTTTGGAGCTAAGGTTGGATTGATGGGCCTTTGCTTCTTCCTGAAAGGCTTGGCATATTCTTTTAGGGGAATCTCGTGTTGGAACAATTCCTCTCTGAATGTTTTTAGGTCATCATATGACCAAGCAAATATGTGTCTATATTTTCTCAATAAGGCAATCAACATTGCCTTGATCTTGGGTTTCATCCTTTTACCCACATAAACCTTTTTAGGGGCATTTTCAGTCCCCAAGTTTACTTCTTCTAAGTCCTTTGGATGGGTAGCAGTCATTTTGGCACTGCTTTTATCTTGATTTTCAAAGACTCTCTAATGCCACAAGGCCCTTGGGAATCCTATTTGTCTTCAGCTGAATCACTTCACTTCCAAAGAGTGTATCCTTCCCATATATGTTTTCGACAAAATCTCCAAAGTCAATCTCCTGACTCTCATATTCATCAACACACTTTAAAAACCTCAAAATGTCTTCATCATCATTGAATATTTTCCAATTATATACATTATCAAGGATTGAGGGCCTTGCTTGTACCTCAATGTTGGAGATACCTACAAAAGTTATGTCATCAATTCTAAGTGCAATGTTTGCAAGTAGGCCTACCACTCTATTTTGACCTCTCTCCATCCAGTCAATTTTGAACGCATCAAATTGCTCAATGGAATCCCATACAACATTTCTATAGTGTTTTAATCTTTGATTCTTACATGCATATTTGGATCTCACTTGGGATATTACTAACTCAAAATCACCTATCACCATTACCTTCTTTATCCCATGCTTCTCTTCTAGCCTCAATCCTAGTAGCAATACCTCATACTTTGCCACATTATTTGTGCAAAAAAAGACAAAGTGAAAGAAAACTTGAACGTGTTGCCACTAGGTGAAACCAACAATATACCTACACCAGACCCTTCTTTTGAACTTGCACCATAAAAATACATCTTCCAAAGTCCATCTTTATCAGATAATCTTGTAATCTCATTGTCTATGGGTGTAAGCTACCTGACACTTTCTCTTGGTAACTCTTCCACCTTAAACTCGCTGATATTAGTATCTACAAAATGAATTATATCATCTTTAGGAGCATGCTCAATCATATGTGGTACTTTTGGTTCTCTAACCACTTTGACATCTTTACCATCAATTGGGAAAGTAGCATAAGACATATCACATTGCATGCTACCCCCCATCGAAGCACTCCACTTCCTAGACATCAAAATTCCATAGTTGGGTGGGATATCTACCACAACCACACTCATTTTGAACTCTTTCTCTAGGTATGCAACTAGTCTATATGGAAGCTCATTTATTACACCAGTCATAGGGAGTTCCCTTGAGTCCATAGCATAGCATTTCCCATGGGTACTATCAAATTTTAATCCCATTACTTCCATGATATTAGTTGGAATTATATTGTTGGATGCTCCAAAATCAATTATACATTTTTTTAAGAAATTTCCCTCAACAATCAGTGTAAAAAAATGGATCTATCTTTCTAGGACAGGTCGTCACTGAATTTCTTAGAAAGATATGAGGGATATCAGTGATTACTCCCTCAACCTTTTTCTCTTTCTTTTCCTTTTCACTCACTTTGGGTGGAGTGGACACCACTAGTTCATTGCAGGGTGTAGTAGCACCATTGACAAGGGCTACTACCTTTTGTTTATACTCATCAATTCTCATTATTTCAAGAAAAGGAATAGAAACTTTTACTTGGCTAAGCAACTAAAACATATCAACAGGAGTATATTTAGGAAAATCAATTGAGATTATACCTTGTTCTATATTACTCTCCTTTTTTTAATCCCTTTTTGTTCAACTCTAGGCTTCACATCCTTCTAGTTTTGTGCTTTTGTCATTATAGCAAGGGACTTGGGTTCTCCATCTATTTTTGGTAAATATCAACTTTCTTGACCTAGATTTTATCTCCCTTACTTTCCTTAGCTTTAAGTCCCTACCCTTTGCTATCATGTTTTTGTTCTTTTCCTTTCACATTTTGCTCTTTGATAAAGAGACTAGTAGAGATACCTTGGTCACCACCCACTGTTTTGTTTCTCAGATGATATGAACCTCTGGCTTGTGCAACCAAGGCCACTATATACCTTGCAATTTCTTCATCTAAAGGTCTCCTTAGAGACACATTATCTTCAACTACTTCCAATGCATACACTCCACTATCACTATCATCATTTCATCAAAAAGAACTTGTTAGTGATATGTACTAGCTATATGCCTTTAGTTGTCCACATCAAGTTCATGAGACTCTAGATTAGATGAGCATTCATTATTAGCAAAATCAGACCTGTCCATGATCATATTTACTTCAATATCATCCTCATGAGGCTGATCATAATATTCTGTCACACCTTCTTCAACTTCAACTAACTGTGCAACTACACATTGGTGAGGAGAATGTGGAAACTGAAAAACCATGCACCAAGGGGTCTCGTCAGGACAATTGACTGAGTTTTTCTACAAAGGATCTGCAGGGACCTTGTTTTGAGCATTCTTATGATTGTTAGGAATGGGCTTCCTGTCACGACCCCTATTTTCAATAAGTAATTTATAATTCAATAATACTATTTTGATGCATTAGTATTTAATTTAGTGAATGATTATATTGTTCGTACTTCTGAATGGTTGACTAAATTAATTCATAGGAGAATAAAAGTGCAATGAAATAAAATAATTAATTATAATTTAATTATAGATTTTGTTTTTACAAATAAATGATAGTTCTTGGTTAATTAGAATAATTATTTTTATTCTCAATTGAATGATTTTTCTTTATTATTGTTTGGAATAAATATTTAATTTGTAATTAAATGATATTTATTTATTGCTTATTAAGGGTAAATATTTCTCTTACAATTAAAAAATGGCATTTCTTTACTATTTATTGTGGATAATTACTTAGTTGCAACTAAAATAGATTTCTTTATTATTATTATTTATCAAAGGTAAATATCATGCATGAAAAAGAAATATTAATTTTATTTTCAAGATTAGGTTTTGGAAATTTAGGAGAAATCTTTAAAAGAAGGAAATCCTTAATGGAAACTAGAAGATTTTCTTGAACCTTCTTTCTCTGCAAAGAAAGGAATAACTGAAAAAGGGGTAAAAGAAAAGAAATAGACTTCTCATTCTTGGGAAAGGAGGTTTGAGGGAGGAATACTAAGGTCTGTGTGAGTTTATCGAGCTCATTGCATTGGAGGAGATGGGGGACAAATAGAGTGCATCATGTGTTTTTTCCTCAAACACTGTAGTATTTAGAGTACTTCTAAAGTTTTAGAGGAGAGCACTATTCTGTTGAGGTGTTGGATCACGTAGAGAAAGAGTAGAAGTGTTAAAGCCTTGGTTCTTATCTAGATTAAGAGAGTTATTACTAGTGTTTCAATAAGGCTTGTGTATTGGCTTTGAAGATAGCTAAGTTTAGGGAGTTCTTCACACCTTTTAAAAATAGTTTAGTCTTCTAAGTTCAAGATCCTTCATGGGTCTGTGTTGTGTAGAGAGTGTATATATAATTGCTATCATTTATCTTTCTGTATACGGAGTATATGCAGAGTAAATACTCCTCTTGAAGTCAATAGAAAGGTTTGAGGAATCCTTTAGTCTACTCATAGCTCAAAAAATAATTATATTTCTTCATTATCAACATTTGTGAGAGATGAGGAGAGAACAATAGAGGGAAATCAATTGTTTGTGCAGTAGTGGAAGAGGCAGAGGGGAAGGATGGTGGTTTACTAAGAGCGGGAGCGCTGGTATTGGTGTTGCTTTCTTTACCTCCTCCTCTCTAAAATTTGGCACCGCATGAGAACGCATCACAAGGTACCCCTATGTCTTCTCTTTTCTAATGTTTTAGGCATTCACATTTTTGTTTTGTTTCTTCCTATTGAAGAGGATTGTTGCAATTTCCCATCATTAATTGGGGCGAGAGAGAGTTTCTCAACCTACAATAAAATATAACATTTCTCATAATTTTGTTGTTTATTTTTTAGACATCATCTCTCTCACTGTAGTCTGTTTAATGATTTCTTATTATTTACTGAGCTAAATGATGACTTAGGGCTGGTAATTGTTAGCAAATATGTTGAATTTTGCTGATAGTTGTATGCTTATAATCAAATGGAGGGTTGAATTTATATAGCATTATGCAAGTTTTTTAAACTATCAAGATTTATTTTCCCCAAGGTTTCAGAGTCGATGATAATACAATCAATTCCGATTGGGTACATTAACTGAAAATTACTCAAGTTGTAGTTGCATAATTTTGGGAGCTGTATTTTATGCCAAATTGAAGAATTGAAAAGTTGCCACAAGAACAACTGATCAAAATTATTTGTTACTGCATTTTATAATTACTTTGGTTTTCTTTGAAGAATTCTTTAAGGGATGTAATTGGGATGGTCTTTCTGAAATGGCATTCCTTGTTGTTTATAATACTAACATCCTAGTTATCCATCTATTTAAATGGAATGCTCTTACTTGTGTTGTTGGCCAAATGGAAACCTCCAAATTTCCCAGATCAATGAAAAATTAGAACTCATCATGGCTCTCAGTAAAGCCAGTCTGTTTCTCAAACTTTATATATTCTTCAAAAAAAGGGGAAAATTGGACCTTAGGGCCTATAATTGTTGTTGTAAAGTGGATGGTTTTCTCAGGAATGATAGACAACATAGCTTGCTTCATCTTATTTGTATATAAATCACAGAGCTCTTTCCACCCTCCATCTCTGCCAACTAAAAAATGGGAAGGTTTCTTGGTTTCCATGAGACGAGGTCCATTGAAAAGCATCTACTAACTGTAGAAGGAGAAGAATCATATATGTCAAAGATGAATAGTCTAGGTCAATATTTCTATTTTTCCCTCCATAGTCTTACTGAAATTAGCGTCCAAGTCATGAGAAATTTTGTTTATATTCATCTTATCTCTATTTTCCTTCTTTCCATCTACCCTCTGCCTCTGAGAGGTGCTCCTACATTTACATCAAACAAATCTTCCATAATTTATTTGTATTGTCAAAAACAAGACAATATAAAATAGAATATGAAAGTAAATAGTAAATACATATTTGGGAAAAGCTGAAAATTTCATGCCTTGAGCTCTCTATATTCTATAGATTTGTTGGCAAGCCTACGCCATGTGAACCATTATTATTTAGTATTTATTTATATATATTTGAAGTTCTAGAATGTCTGATAAATATTGGCATGTACTTAGATTTGAAGAATATTTTCTTTTTGTTTGGGGGGAGGTGATTTATACTAGAGTTTGTTGTTGTGCTCTTTAGGTTTTTCCCCATCAAAAGTGTTAATTTAAATGCATTGTGTAGTTAAGTACTTTTTCTTTACATCATAGTTGGCGAGTTGCCAATGATTCACCTATTCAAACTCATATAAGCATTGAGCTGCCTATTTGTGAGTTTTTCTTTTTTGTTTGCACAAAAAATGTCAACAAACCAAAATATCATAGCCTGATGGACTTATGTTATTTCTTGGTAAAATAATTAGGATATGATTCTAAGTTGGGATAGGCAACCCACCATCTATAAGGGGAGTTGACTTACCCATTTTTTAGTGAACTTAGGTAGAAGGCATCCTTGGAAGATCATGAAGGCTAGTAACTGTATGAGAGCTTTTTGGAAAAGAGGAAAATTTTGTTGCATAAGTGGGACATGTTTTACAATATTGCATGCATTGTGGCATGGTGTACAATTATTAAGATGATAAATGTTATGTAGGGAACTAGAGTGATCCATGTGAAATTGATGGCTTTACTATTCCAAAAAATGTAATGAATTTGTAAATGATCATGATAGTGAAATAGTTTGATCATTGCCTATGAGGCATCTTGTAACCATTAAGATGTTGTATCCAGTAAGGCTCTGCTAGTGAGGCATTTCATTAAGCCAGTGAGGCACTTTTATGAGTGGTTTTTCATCCCTTTGAGGGTTTTCCACTCATGAAAATCTCTATGTTATGGTTTCTTTGTCGATGCACTTATGATTTTGCTATATCCTTAAATTGCATTTCAATATCTTAATTTTCATGCATTATGAATATGATAAATTTGGTGTAAGCCTAAATGGCTATATCTTGTAATGGCATAACCTTGTTTTGGTATACTTGATTCATTGATGTATGTTATTTCATTTGAATATAGTGATGAAAGTAATTAAATTATTCTTCTTATTCCACAACTTTTATAACTAATTTACTTTATTAAATTATTATGGAAATTAAGAAATATAATTAGTAAATGATTTATTCTTGGACCTTACATTTTGGTATCAGAGCACTCAGGTTCAACACTCGAGCCTCGAGTCTTCTATGCTTAGGTTGCATTAAAAAATGAACCCTAGTATGGGTGATTCTTTGATGGTTAATTGGAACCGATTAGAAGTTTAGACGTAATTGATCATTTAAGAAATCTAGAGGTGTGAGGCCTCTTCGCCTTAGTCACATTTTCATATGAATTTCTAGTAAGATTGATGATGACTATTTGAGATAAGCCAAGATGGATCATACACAATGATATTTGGAGTGAGCCAAAAAGGGATAAGATATGTTGACAACCCAAGAATGATGATGTGGCAGTAAAATCAAATTAATAAGAGAAATATATTGTGAAGAGAGTCTCTCTGATAACAAAGGGATGAATGAGAAGATAAGATACAAGGGAAGAAGAAAAGAAGAAATTTTTGATGAAGAGGAAGAAGGAAAATCACTTGTGAAGTAAATAAAGTGAATGATAATAGATAAATATTGGTTGAACCTTCTTGAAGGTAAGAAACCTAAGGGGGATGCTTAAGGCAACAATTTTTGTGACAGTACTAAGCGTTGGGGAAAGTTGATTGTTGAGCAACGTCTTATTCTTATAGGATTTGGGATCTAGTTGAATCCACGAGATTGTCTGAAAGCGCAAGGTTCTAATGTCTTAATAATATCCATTGGTAATTCATGATAGAATTTGATTTGATAAGTATCTTGATCTGTCTAATAGGCAAAGGCAGAGGTGATTGATGTGATGAATCATGTATGCTTGATCATTATTAGTGAAAGTATGTATACATATGTACTATATGAGAATGATACTTGTGCAATAATGCACTTCTCATGCTTAGTGTGAATGACATATCTATATGAATGATTGTATGCATATCATAGAAAATTGTTGACTTAATTGTACTTATATCTATACTTGAACGAGAAATGTTCACTATACTAATGTGAGTGATGCATATTTCATATTATTGTTGTTCTTGTGTGATTAATGCACTAGCGTAAGTTATTGATTCCTTTGTGTGGATAAAGCACTTGAATAATTAGTACATTCCTTATTTGTGTGTGAGATATACTTTTGATACTCATTGTGTTTATTAGGTCGAGTAATGATCACTATAACTAAACTACTATAATTTGTGCATATTTCACCTTTTGTGTGAGCAATGCACTTGTGCAAGAGATGCACATATCATATTCATTGTATGAAAACTTGAATGAGTAATTCTCATTGTATGCAAGGCATATTCCATATTTGTGTGAGTGAGGCACTACAGGTAAATTATGCAATCATACCCTGTGTGAGTTAGGCACTAGGGGTTTATGTATTCTTGTTTGTTAATTATTCATTCTATGTGCACGTGAGCATGTTATGCACTATTATATCATCTGGTCCTTATTCTATGTAATTTGATTTTTCTTGTTGAATGTGCTATGTGTGATAAATTTTAAGCTTACCTTTTGGGACAGGATGTCGAATGTGGGTTAACAGAGAAGGTGGTCTTCTTTTCCAAGATCAACCAAATTTTGTTTATATGCTTTGGCCAAAGCGAGTTGTACCTTTGAAATAGATGGATAATGAAAGCCTAGAATTTTTTTATATGTTTCTCTACCACATCTTGTATGTAAGAAATATGTTCATTCTAGTATAAGAGTGCATATAAGGCATCAAGAATGCATCGAGAGTTTCCCTCCCGCCCTATTATTATTGGTTTCTAGGCACCTCATGTAGGGCCAGGTGTTCTTCGAGTTAGGAAGAATCCCAAGGAAGTGTTATGCTTTGTGGTTGGGTGGGAAAAGCACCTTAACCATGCTCTTGACCTTCAACTTGCGGAAGACTATTGGGTTATGGTAGTTGAAGATTGATTAAATGTTTTATTTTATTTATGTAATTCAAATCTAGATATGTATCATTGCATGGATCATTGTATGGCTTGTTTATTCAATTGATGTAATGCACTTCTCGTGGATGCACTCTTGTTGTATTTGTAAAGTAACTGGTGGAATTAGTATTGAGATCTTGATGATCTTCATGACATCTAGTATTTCAGGTTGCTATGGTAATCAACTTGAACCTTTTGTTCTAGAAAGTGATCTTCTTATCTTTGATATTTCTAATCATGTTGATGATCTTTTGTAACTCATTGATCTTCTTATCTTTTATGTTGTTGACCAAGATGAAGACCTTGTTGTAACAGTTTTATTTTGTTAGTATTTTAATTCGCTAATGATGATAACAAGTAGTATGGGATGCTAGTTTATCATCATAGAGGCAATTATTCTAACATCTCATATAAGTAGACATGTTGACAAAATGAACATAACTATTTTCTTTCTATTGATAAAGATCTTGGAAAATGAAAAAGATTTGAATAAGATATAGAAGATTGTATGAAAGAAATGAATTAGTTTACATGATTTTATTATTTAAGGTAAATGAAGTAAATTAATGAAGCCATGACATGCTAAAAAGATGTGCAAGTTTATGAATGCTAGCCATAGGAAATTTTGTTGTTCTAAATAGATGGGTGATTGAAAAGACGATATCCTTGTCAAGTGGGCTGACTGTGACATTAAGGTCAAACAGAGTAAGGAGGTATGAAATTATTCTTTTATCTTTTAGTTAAGTTGATCATCGGGATGATAATTCTTTAAGGGGGGGATGTCACGACCCCTATTTTCAATAAGTAATTTATAATTCAATAATACTATTTTGATGCATTTTTATTTAATTTAGTGAATGATTATATTGTTCGTACTTCTGAATGGTTGACTAAATTAATTTGTAGGAGAATAAAAGTGCAATGAAATAAAAGAATTAATTATAATTTAATTATAGATTTTGTTTTTACAAATAAATGATAGTGCTTGGTTAATTAGAATAATTATTTTTATTCTCAAATGAATGATTTTTCTTTATTATTGTTTGCAATAAATATTTAATTTGCAATTAAATGATATTTATTTATTGCTTATTAAGGGTAAATATTTATTTTTCAATTTAAAAATGGCATTTCTTTACTATTTACTGTGGATAATTACTTAGTTGCAACTAAAATAGATTTCTTTATTATTATTATTTAGCAAAGGTAAATGTCATGCATGAAAAAGAAATATTAATTTTATTTTCAAGATTAGGTTTTGGAAATTCAGGAGAAATCTTTAAAAGAAGGAAATCCTTAACGGAAACAAGAATATTTTCTTGAACCTTCTTTCTCTGCAAAGAAAGGAATAATTGAAAAGGGGTAAAAGAAAAGAAAGATACTTCTCATTCTCGGAAAGGAGGTTTGAGGGAGGAATACTAAGGTATGTGTGAGTTTATCGAGCTCATTGCATTGGAGGAGATGGGGGACATAGAGAGTGTATCATGTGTTTTTTCTTCTAACACTGTAGTATTTAGAATACTTCTAAAGTTTTAGAGGAGAGCACTATTTTGTTGAGCTGTTGGATCACGTAGAGAAAGAGTAGTAGTAGTGTTAAAGCCTTGGTTCTTATCTGGATTAAGAGAGTTATTACTAGTGTTTCAATAAGGCTTGTGTATTGGCTTTGAAGATAGCTAAGTTTAGGGAGTTCTTCACACCTTTTAAAAATAGTTTAGTCTTGTGAGTTCAAGAGCCTTCGTGGGTCTATGTTGTGTAGATAATGTATATATAATTGCTATCATTTATATTTTTGTATACGGAGTATATGCAAAGTAAATACTCCTCTTGAAGTCAATAAAAAGGTTTGATGGATCCTTTAGTCTGCTCATAGCTCAAAAAATATTTATATTTCTTCATTATCAACATTTGTGAGAGCTAAGGAGAGAACAATAGAGGGAAATCAGTTGTTTTTGCAGCAGTGGAAGAGGCAGAGGGGAAGGATGGTGGCTTACTAGGAACGTGAGCGCTGGTATTGGTGTTGCTTTCTTTACCTCCTCTGTAAAATTTGGCACCGCACGAGAATGCATCACGAGGTACCCCTTTGTCTTCTCTTTTCTAATGTTTTAGGCATTCACATTTGCGTTTTGTTTCTTCCTATCGAAGAGGATTGTTGCAATTTTCCATCATTAACTTGAGTGAGAGAGAGTTTCTTAGTACAATAAAATATAGCATTTCTCATAATTTTGTTGTTTATTTTTTAGAGATCATCTCTCTCACTGTAGTCTAGAAGGGTGTTTGATTTACTGATTAATGATTTCTTATTATTTACTGAGCTAAATGATGACTTAGGACTGGTAATTGTTAGCAGATATGTTGAATTTTGTTGCTAGTTGCATGCTTACAATAAAATGGAGGGTTGAAGTTACGTAGCATTATGCAAGTTTTTTAAACTAGCAAACTTTATTTGCCTCAAGGTTTCAAAGTCGATGATAATACAATCAATTTTGATTGGGTGCATTAACCCAAAATTACTCAAGTTGTAGTTGTATAATTTTGGTAGCTGTATTTTATGCCAAATTGAAGAATTGCAAAGTTGTCACAAGAACAACCAATCAGAATTATCTGTTACTACATTTTATAATTACTTTGGTTTTCTTTCAAGAATTCTTGAAGGGATATAATTGGGATGGTCTTTCTGAAATGACATTCCTTATTGTTTATAATACTGACATCCTAGTTATCCATCTATTTAAAGGGGATGCTCTTACTTGTGTTGCTGGCCAAATGGAAACCTCCAAATTTCCCAAATCAATGACAAATGAGAACTCAACATGGCTCTCAGTAAAGCCAATCTATTTCTCAAAATTTATATATTCTTCAGAAAAAGGGGAAAATTGAACCTTAGGGCTTGTAATTGCTGCTGTAAAGTGGATGGTTTTCTTGGGAATGATAGACAACATAGCTTGCTTCATCTTATTTGTATATAAATCACAGAGCTCTTTCCACCCTCCATCTTTGCCAACTGAAAAATGGGAAGGTTTCTTGATTTCCATGAGACGAGGTCCATTGAAAAGCATCTAGTAACTGCAGAAGGAGAAGAATCATATATGTCAAAGATGAGTAGTCCAGGTCAAGATTTCTACTATGCCCTCCATAGTCATACTGAAAATAGTGTCCAAGTCATGAGTAAGTTTTTTTATATTCATCTTATCTATTTTTTCCTTCTTTCCATCTACCCTCTACCTCTGAGAGGTGCTCCTGTATTTACATCAAACAAATCTACCAGAATTTATTTGCATTGTCAGAAATAAGACAATATAAAATAGAATATGAAAGTAAATAGTAAATACATATTTGGGAAAAGCTCAAAATTTCATGGCTCGAGCTCTCTATATTCTATAGATTTGTTGTCAAGCCTATGCCATGTGAACCATTATTATTTAGTATTTATTTATATATATTTGAAGTTCTAGAATGTCTGATAAATATTGGCATGTACTTAGATTTGAAGAATATTTGCTTTTTGTTTGGGGGGAGGGGATTTATACTAGAGTTTGTTGTTGTGCTCTTTAGGTTTTTCCCCATCAAAAGTGTTAATTTAAATGCATTGTGTAGTTAAGTACTTTTTCTTTACATCATAGTTGGTGAGTTTCCAGTGATTCACCTATTCAAACTCATATAAGCATTGAGCTGCCTATTTGTGAGTTTTTCTTTTTTTGTTTGCACAAAAGCATGTCAACAAACCAAAATATCATAGCCTGATGGACTTATGTTATTTCTTGGTAAAATAATTAGGATATGATTCTAATTTGGGATAGGCAACCCACCATCTATAAGGGGAGTTGACTTACCCATTTTTTAGTGAACTTAGGTAGAAGGCATCCTTGGAATATCATGAAGGCTAGTAATTGTATGAGAGCTTCCTGGAAAAGAGGAAAATTTTGTTGCATAAGTGGGACATGTTTTACAATATTGCATGCATTGTGGCATGGTGTACAATTATTAAGAAGATAAATGTTATGTAGGGAACTAGAGTGATCCATGTGAAATTGATGGCTTTACTATTCCAAAAAATGTAATGAATTTGTAAATGATCATGATAGTGAAATAGTTTGATCATTGCATGTGAGGCATCTTGTAACCATTAAGATATTGTAGCCAGTAAGGCTCTACTAGTGAGGTATTTCATTAAGCCAATGAGTCACTTTTACGAGTGGTTTTTCATCCATACAAGGGTTTTCCACTCATGAAAATCTCTATGTTATGGTTTCTTTGTCGATGCACTTATGATTTTTCTATATCCTTAAATTGCATTTCAGTATTTTAATTTTCATGCATTATGAATATGATAAATCTAGTGTAAGCCTAAATGACTATATCTTGTAATGACATAACCATGTTTTGGTATACTTGATTCATTTATGTATGTTAATTCATTTGAATATAGTGATGAAAGTAATTAAATTATTCTTCTTATTCCACACCTTTTAGAACTAATTTACTTTATTAAATTATTTTGGAAATTAAGAAATATAATTAGTAAATGATTTGTTCTCTGACCTTACACTTCCCATTTTTCCTATTTGTGTT
Source organism: Sequoia sempervirens (assembly GCA_007258455.2). Lineage (NCBI taxonomy): Eukaryota > Viridiplantae > Streptophyta > Pinopsida > Cupressales > Cupressaceae > Sequoia > Sequoia sempervirens. The sequence continues at coordinate 59,481,105 of VDFB02168118.1, forward strand.
ATATGGATGGTCTAGCAGTCGAGGAGGCCTCTCATTCTTGTGATAGTTAGACCTTTCGTTTGAAATACCTTTTTCTTGCTTAGCAAGTCTATAGCTGATATCCTTCATAGAATATTCAACATTTTCAATCTTGTCCTCAAGTGAACCTCCCTTAGCACCGAAGTTTTTATCCTCTCTCTTTGGATTTTTAAGGATTTTTACATCATCCCTTCTCCCAACCTTACCAGTTTCTCTACTGATACTTTCAATATGGATGGACATCTTAAAAGCTTCTCTCAATATCTGAGGATTTTTATCTAGTAGGTGATATCTCATCTTTGCATCAAATGCATTGCAATAATTCACCAAGCATACACTATCATTTAATTGTAAATAGGGGGTAACCATTTCATGGCTTTTTGAAACCTCAAATTAAAACATTTGAGCCTTTAGCAATATTATTAAACCGATTTAAAAGAAACCTTGAATTAGTTTTATCCCCATACTCCTCTCTAAATAGCCTCTTCAACTCATCCCAAGAACCAATTCTCTCAACTGGTAAACCTCTATACCATTCTCTAGCATCCTCATTGAGTGACTCCATGAAAATTTTAATCATCACATCCTCAGCTTCTACTTCAAAATCATCCATGATATTAGAAAATGCTTTGAGGTGGTCCTCACCACTTAAGGCATTGTTGTTAGAGAATTTAACTAGAGAAAGTTGGATATCCTCGGGGAATCGATTAGGGTAACTAGGAATTCCAGTAAAGCACAACTACTGATATCTTTCTACTTGCTTTGGTCTCCTAGCAATTCGGTCTCTAGGATTATTTTTAGGCTCATCATCTCCTTTCTTACCAGATTGTTTGTTTCCCTTACCATATCCATTTCCATCATTACCACCACCTCCATTCTTCTTTCCACCCCACCAATTCCTTCTCCATCATCAAAACATGTGTTCTTATTCTTATTATTTCCTCCTCCACCACCACCTCCACTAGGAATATGTTCATTTGACTTATTCTTATTGGACTCAGGATTAGTATGTCCAGAGCTTGAAGCTACTAGATCAGGTATACAGATCTTAAGGAAAGATATCTTTCTTTCCATTTCAGCATTTGTAGCCTCCATTTTAGTTTTCTTCAATTCTTGTTGCAACTTGTCATTATCTACTTCCAATCTCAAAATCTCAGGGTCAGGGGGTGCATTTCATGGATTGGAAATATTCTAGACATTTTTGGTGGATGTATTTGTGGATGAGGTATTTGTATTTGTAGTGGTATTAGTATTAAAATTATTTTTCGTAGGCAGGTCAATTTGCTTCTTCCCATGATCTACAGGTTGCAATTGTTTAGCAGCAGCAAATGGATTTGAGGTTTTAGTGGTTGTAATGGATGTGGTATAAGTACTTGCAATAGAGGTTCCCATTGGGATGGTTTCCTTAGGAGGGTTAAGAGCTATCTTGGCAGCAAACTTAGGAGCATTTTCAACAATTTCCTTCTGCTTTGCAGCTTCTTTCATTTTCTCAATTCTTTTCTTCTGAGCATCTCTTTCAAGAATTTTAGCTTTAATTCTATCATATTTCTCCTTCAACTCCTTTTCTTGTTTTTTCGTCAATTCCCCGAGTCTACATTCTTCTTCTTCCTTAAGCCTGAGCTCTTCCTCTTCCAAGGCTTGCATATCCTTGTCTATATCCTCTTCATTGTACAAGACATCTCCAACCTCACTTGGCTCAGGAGTATGGAAGGTAAGATTAGTTGGTTCTCCCTCAAGGAAATGGTGCAAGGCTGCACTAGAGGATTCACATCTTGGCTTGAAATTACCATCATTAAAGATAGATCCAACTCCAAGAGTTGAAGGTTCTAAGAACTTCTTACCCTTTTCCTAAAATTCCCTCCTATCCTCTTCTCTTGAGATGTCAAGTTCATTCTCAAAAACTTCCTTAGTGGGAAAACTCCCCTGATTTATATTAGGCACCTAAACTTCATGTGTCAGTTCATGAACATCTACATTACTTACATCATTATTTAAAGTAGGAGATGCATCAGTGGGAAATTTAGTGGAATTAATTGATTCAACCTTTTTCTTTATCCAGGTTGGTTGATTGTCCTTTGCAGGATCAAACTCCAGCTTCTACTCAGGATGCCTCTTCATGCAACTTCTGGTCTTCCTCATGGTGTCGAATTATCTTTTACAATTATCCTTCTCACTTTCTCTTTAGGAAATTATTCTCGCACTGGCACAAGATACTTCAGAGTTGCCACCTAGGATATTGAGAAATAGAAATTGATTACACTTTGGAGTTGCGCTTGCAATCTTAGAGAAGACTTTGAACATAACCCGACACAAGATGAAGGAATGAACCAGAATTTGACACATAAAATTGGACTTGACTTATGTGATGAAAATTTGGACAAATTGCTCTCTAATCAGTAAAGAAAAATAAAATACTTGACTCTGACTATACCAGATCTAACCTAAGGATGTTGGACTAGCAATGTCCCCAACAGAGTTTCCAATCTGTTGGTTATTTTTTAGAACCAAACTTAATCTCACCAGATGCCTATTAATTTTCCATAATTTAGTAATCAACAAAGGTAAGGATTGGCCAACAAATAGGTGCAAGCTTGCTAGGCTTGACCTCTACTCTTTGGGCTCTATGAAACCCAGGAGGGTGATCCTGACAATGTTTATATGATACTCCTATGCCATTTTACCATGATAAATAGATACATTCCTTTCAACCAGAAATAGAAATAATTCTTTAAGAATTTAGAAAATCCTTTACCAAATTATTATCTAAAATCTAGGAATGGGTAGATCTCATACAACTTTGCAATAATTTATGGTATGTAAGTGATTTTTATTATGAATTTGTTCTTTGATAGGTAAGACTGACTCAATTCACTTCAAAGATGAACAAATTAATAGAATAGTGCTTTATCCTTGGGTGATGGATTCATATTTGCAACAAACTATAATACATCAGCAAATAAACTTATCATTTAAAGACTATTGTTATATTTCTTTGCAATAAAACATCTCAAGATAACCAGAACATAAACTACTTAGTAATCATAATACTCCATCACACAAATCTATAATTTCATTTAAGTGTTTAATTAGTTATTTGAATCGAAGCAAAAATGAAACCACACATTCAACCAAAGAGATTGAAGAAAAATAAAAGATCCTTGATCATTTTATTCATAATCTGTGCAACACAATACATAGGAGAGAAAATGTTCCAAAATTTACGATTTCCATTCATATGCCATTGTTGTTGCAAAATGATTACGCATATTAAAAACTAGAATTTTCACATATGACTTAGAACTATTCTATTTCTCTATGCTTGAATTAACGAAATTGCTCTTACATGAGCTTGAATGCTTAACCATCAAAAGACCCATGTAATTGGACTTGAATTCTCATTTATAGAAACATGGGAGCAACAAGCTTCGGGCCAAATTACAATTTCAGTCACATTTTACATTTGACACGCATTTTCATTGAATTTCAAAATTCCCCAAGTGGTTATATTTGTAACTTTAACAAAAGGGGAAAGCATATAAGAAAAAATGCATTTCCATTTGCTGAAGAAGATTTACCCACCTTCCAAAAGGCATCTTTCATTCATTGTAACAACATCAACTATCTTCTTCACCAGCCAAAAACTTCTCCACATGCATGTCCAATCAACAAAACCTTAAAAACAATAAAAGGAACCGAAAGGAGAGAAAACAAACCCACCCACATCAGCATCCTTTGTCATCAAACTTCATGAGAAAACAATATTTTGCTATACTTCAGCAAAAGCCTAATTAGTACTAGTTCATGGATATGCATTGTTTCCTCCCATCCGTTATTCACCATGTCTATCATCCTCTTTCATACACAAACTCACTCTATAAACTTCTCTAGCCATGTGTTAAATTCATCCTCAATTGGCCATTTCACGTCCATCAGGTTCTGCACTTTTGCACTATGTTGATTGTATCTTGCATCAATTAATGCCCTGGCCTCTTTAATGAAAGTGTCCATCCTCATTTCAACTCCAGACATGTTTTCAATGTTGGGATTCAACATGGAGTTATCAACTATAGTTAACATCATCTTAGCTTGTGGGAGCAACTCTCCCAACTCATGTTTCCATGTAGCAAACTCCTTTAACTCACCCTTATTATCTAATATTTGTGGCATACCATGCCCTTCCATCTCTCTGAATATTTTCAATTTATTTTCGAGTTGCATTCCTAACTTTCCATGGAAATTTGTTATTTCATTAACCAAGTCAATGTCCTACAATATTTCAGGAATATGAGTATGAGCTTCAAGTTCTTCTTGCATTCGTCTTGTCTGGCATACAAGAGCATGTGCGATAATAAAGAGTAATGATAGAAGACCAATGGGACACTTCCTTTCTTCAAAGCAATGAGCTCCTTATGCATTTCCTCTGCAATATAAGCAACATAATTAGAACCCCTATTAGGGTTCCAATTCTATATATCAACCATCATAACTGGCAGGCCTGCAACTATTTTTGCATCAAAATTGTGACCCAAGACTAGATTCAAATAGTAGTTGGTGTTTTTTAAATAATTGGAAAATTCTTCACACTCAAAGGGCTCCACGTCTGTAGGACCAAATCCCTTACCACATTTTTTGTGCCTTGCAAGTAGACTGTTCTTGTAATCATATTTGTTTTGCACATATTCATGATTTGATTTTGCAAGCTTGATGTCGACTATATAGTTGGGGTTCAACTTGAACACCTCTACAATTTCATCCCTTGTTACCTTAAGGATTAGAGTGCCATTTTGACTTTTTATCTTCCTATTCATGGGATCATAATGTTTTTCTAGTGCCTCCATCACATCTATTTCCTCAAATGCATTTGGTACAACTAGCTTCCCAAGGTTGAGACCCCATAAATGTTTGGTCGATCATCTGGAATGTCTTTGGTTAAAGGCATATAGAAACAATTCTCATCCACTTTGTGGTTGAGTTGGTTCTCTGATTCCACCAGCAAGGTCAATCATCTTGCTTGTTACTATAGCTTTCCCAGTGGATCTCTTGCCAATTTGTGACCCTCCCTCTTTCACATCCTCAACTACACCTTTCATGAATCTGTCATGAGTTCTCTTCTCAGCTTTTGGATTTGCAAGTGCTTTTGGTACCTCTAGCTTAGGTGCGGATGTAACATCCTAATTTTTGGGTCTCTTAACCCTTTTTGGCTTAGGTTTTCTATAAGACCTTATGCTAGACTTGCTAGCTTCAGGTTCACTCATTTTTACAATGTAACAAGGATAGGGTTTGCAACTTTCAATTCACATAAAGACTTATTAGGTTTCAATTCTTAAGCAAAAAATTGCATAACTAAAACCCTCCCAGACCTTATGCAATCCTTGCTAACCCAATTGAAAATGCACAATGTGCAAACCCTAATAAAACCTAAGTACATTGATCTTTCAAACTCCTTACTAATTCCCAGACTAGCTCAATTCAATGCAATTGGCAAGAAAAGATGGGATAATTTTCTTATCGGAGTGAAAATTCATTGCTAATGCCTATGCAACTATTTATTGGATCTCTTGAGTGATTGAAAATGTGAAAAAAATGAGCCAACTACCTTCTTTATTGCTAGAGAATGGAGCATATCACCATTAATGGCTGATAGAAATCTTGCGTGAGCAAGCTGACACTTAGTCGTTTGAGTTTAAACACTGGGCATTGATCATCTTGTTTTAAAACCATATCAGAGGCTCTCCTTTCACCTCACTGCTTTCTTTTTTTCTTTAAATGATGCCCTTAGGATGCTGCCATGTTGCCTCTTATTTACCTTAGTCACCTCTTGTTTGGAGACCATCGTTCATCGCTAATACATTTCTTCTTTCATGAGTCCTATCAACAATGTGAACATCCACATGATAAGATCTCAGTCATTGGATCAAGGTCATCCTTTGATTATATTCATCTACCATCACGCATTGCTTATATATATATCTCAATATCTGGATCACATCAATGATGGGAGAGAAGTGGTGATGGAACAAGATCAAGCCATGTGTACCTGTTTCAAAATAAAAGGCATAGGAAACATCACCCATAAGAGTAATTCAAATTAGCAATGGAACATTAGGACATCGGACCACATTGCTCATTGCTACTTTGGAACTCAAAGTTTACAACCAATCTGCAATGAGTGATAGAAGAAAATGCAAAGAGCTCAAAGGGTTATCATGCATGGCCAATTCACAACTCAAAAATTATAGGCAATTAGTGATAAAGGAAAAGCTAGCGATAGTGAAGAAAACTCTCACATTGCGCATTGGTAATGTGGAACTCAAGATCAATAGCCTATCCACGATGTGGGATACAAAGGAACATTTTCCATCGTGCATCGCTAATGTAAGTCAAGCATTCACAAAGTTATCTGCGGTGAGCGATAAGAAAAACAATGAACAGGAATTTAAGTTGTTTTGAAAAGGGGACCACCTAGGACAACGTAAGATAGGGCCACAAAAGGACTTAAACCATTTTTCACAAAGGATGTAAAGACAAAACAAAGTTGAATTTTCAACCTTATAAAATAAAAGGAATTTCTCGGACCAAGGCATAAGGAAGATTTAGGTGATAGGAAAATGGGAAACCTAACCACAAGGAGCTAGTTACTTTATGAACTTCAATGACTCAAGTTGTTTCTAACATGACCAAGAACCAACCACAGTAGGTCAACAAAGGAATATATCGAAAGACCAAGGGTTTAGACTAAGGAGGAAATATTCTAAGTAAAATAGCTCCCCACATAAAACCATAAACCCTAACCTTTGATAGACCAAGAGGACCAGAGGAAAAGAATTTTTAGACTAGTGGAACAAGAAAACATTGAAGGTTCCACCACCTCCACTTTTATTTTTATAGAAACAAGTGCATTATGGATATCATCGGCTAGGTATTTAGCATAATCGAGGGGTCATGCATCCTAACTTTGCACATCAACTATTAAGACCATTGGTGCTATGTCCATATATATGGGGGTTTCCAAGCCAAGCACTTGGAAAACATAGTAGTATGTACATTAGAAGTATTCTTCAAACAATTTCACAGAATATGGAGGGTATTCCTCCTTTGAAAATACCCTGAACTGATTTCCCTCATCTCGAGGCCTGTGTAATGGTAGTCTCCACCTTTTGTAACTAGTGCTCAAGTTGTGGTTTTCATTTAGGAGGTCCCTAATTCTGAGTTTCATGTAGGTACTGGTGTCTAATTGGAACACCATGGAAATATAGTTCTTGGTAACAGGGATGAAAGAAGATCCTTCTTCCAATTCAATCATGTGAGTTTGAGGATTATATTTGTTTTCCAATACCTTAATCAATTCGATATTGATAAACACATTAGGTACCACCAAATTTCCTAAATTGAGTCTCTGTGGGTTGGAGACTGGTTGGTGTCTGTGCATCTTCTTATAGTGGTATATAAATAAATCATATCCCCTTTGTGGGGGTCCATGTATCACCCACTTGCTTGTTTTTATCCTCCAATTTCTCAACCCAAGGGTTTAATTGTGTGTTCCTCCTGGACCTCTATCCAAATCCAAGACATTGATCAATAAGTCCTGATGCAAATGTCTTTCTTCCAAATTTTGTCTTTTTTTTAGGGTTTTTTAGATATACTTTCCATAATATGAATTTTGCAGAAAAAACCCTACTTTTGTGCTTCGATAATTGAACTGGTTTGTAGATACTAAAATTTTCAGCTCAAGCTTTGGGTACTTACTTGGATAGCAAACACCTTTCCTAGTCCTATTGTCATTGTCCACTACTATACTCCATTTCCTTTCTCTCTGTTTGCTTAATGATTTCCAAGTATTTTCAGAATTTGATTTTTAATGCCTTTGACTCTAGTTCATTAATGTCATTTTATGGCACTTTCATGTCATTGAGAGTATAATTAATTGTTTTGAATATAGGCCATTGATTCTCTCATCATCACCACCAAATTGTCTCTTTGTCATGTCATTGTCTTGTCAACACTTTCACTTCATTAGGAGGACAATATTTTGATCTCACTAATATCTCCCTTTTCCCCCCATATCCTTTTTAATGGTATACCCTCTTTCTTCCCTTCGATATTTCAAAGAGACTCCTTATGGCTTCATCCCGATATCACATTTTCCTCTCAAACCCTTCTTTGCAAGTATCCTCTTTGATATTCTCTTATCGCTCTAATGTATTCATAGGTTTATTGAATCATATTTTATTCTACTAAGCCATTTTCCTTTTATATTATTAAAACCAAGGCAATAAGTGTTATTTTTTTATCAAAAGGACCTGTGTCCTCGTCCTTTCGATATGTATTCTTCCCTTCAATGGAATCCATAGTTTATTCATTCACTTATTTTCTTTTAGGGTTGTCAAAGGGACCAATGTTTGGTTCTTACCAATATAGATCCCTTTCCCTAATATCTTTCCAATTGATATGTTATTTTTCCTCTTCTAGTTTTTGGAGGGACTAAGAATCACTTTACTTTGATATTCTGCAGTCCTTTTGGACCCCTTTTACATTCTTCTATTCCTTTTTTTAATAAATTCAGTCACTTCACTAGAGAGAAAAATTTCCTTGTCCCATCGATGTATTCCTTTCTCTTCAATGAACTTTTCCTCTTTCGCTATATCGAAGAGACTCATAAATCAATATTCATCCCGACATCCAAAAGTCTCTTTGATTCTCAGGTGTATATATTGTTTCTTCGACTTTTCATTGTCACTCCTATATGTTACTAAGTTAATTCTGAGAGATTTTTTTCTGTTTCACGAATGCAAAGGTGTAATCACTTTGTGAGTCTTGTTGGAGTAATCGTACAATTTAAAGTATTATATTTTTTTGGTGGTATATGTCTCGGGTTATCAAAGAGACCCCAAAACATTACTCTTTGATGTGTCGAGGTGTCTTCGATAGGATTTAGCTGGATTTTCAAGGGGAAATCAAAACAAGTTTCCCGAAAATGGTATACTCTCCTTGATGATGCTCACATTGTCTTTCTCCATCATTCCTTCGAAGGGACCTTAAAATGATTCTTGTCGATACAATGTAGTCTCATCAATATGACTTCCTTTATACATAGGTAGGATGACGAATGTGAATTTTAGGGTGATGACTATAGGGCAGATAAATGGAGTATTTTAAATAATAATTTTTTAAATGACATGTTAGGTGATAGTATATTAGAAGGGAAAATGGTTTTTATGTGGTAATTTTAGGTTGATTTTTTCAGTCCTAACAGTGGCTCTAGTTGGGGATGAATGACTGTTAGGTCATTGCAAGAATCTGGAAACATTTTATGGGACGCAGACCGATGGGTGAAGGTGGCTAAAAGAAAAGAAAAAGAAATAAAACCTACAAATATTGTGCATGGAAAATAATGATAAATTTTAAGAGAAGTATTTCAGGAATTGTCTAGATACACTAGAAATTCCTAATCTTCACTGACCATATTTTGTAAGTAGTAGGAGTCCTCCCCAAATTTTCTAGTAATGAAAAATGGGACCAACCATAGTGTTTCAAATTTCCCATGCTTCCCTTTATCCTAACTTTTGACATTCCACATAAGGACCATACCATCAACCTTAAATTTACTGTCATTTTCTCTTTTGTCAAATAAATGCTTCATCTGTGATTGAATCTTCATATTTTTCTCTTGTGCTTGAGATCTTATTTCATCTAGTTCTTCCAATTGTTCCATCCTTTGTTCCATCATCTCTTCCATAGGTTCAGAGATATCCATATCCTCTTGTAAGATGAACTTATAGGCTGGTCAGAGATTATGTATGGGGAGTCTAGCTTGAGCTCCATACACCAATTCAAATGGAGATTTTCTAGTGGCCCTCTTTACAATATTTTTTTTTTCCCATATAGCCAATCTTATTTTTGAATCCCACGCCTTCTTGTTGTTATCCAACATTCTTTTGATTATTTTTATGATACTTTTGTTACTAGATTCTTCTTGTCCATTTTCTTGGAGATAATATGGTGAATCATATGAAACTATTATGCCATAAGAGTTACAAAATGTCTTGAATTTATGCAATCTAGAGCACATGCCATTATCTATGATGAGCCTCATAGGAACCCAAAATATAGTGATGATTTTTTCTAATAGGAAGTTAATCACAACCTTGATAGTGGCTTGTTTTTTTGGTATTGCCTCTATCCATTTTGTAAAATAATCAGTGGCCACCAAGATCCATCTATATCCCCCACTAGACCTATCTATGATCTCTCTTATAAATTCAATTCCCCATTGATGAAAAGAGGCCTCGATCTGCATAATTCTTAATGGAAAGGCTCCCTAATAATTTGGTTTTCCAGAAAACCTTTGGCACGCCTCACACTTTCTTACATATCTGTGGGAATTGTTGAAGAATTCAGGCCAGTAGTAGCCTACTCTCAATATCTTATGAGCAATGGTTTTTGCCAAGAAGTGTCCTCCACATACACCTTTATGCATTTCTTTTAAAATATACTATGCTTGTATATCGTCTAAGCATAGCAATAAGATACCATCATTATTCTTCCAATATAGGTCTCCATTCACAAAAACATATTTTAACACCTAGATTTTTAAGGTCCTTTTATGGTTGTCATTTAGGCCTTCAAGATATTTATTGTCTTTGAGATAGTATGCTACATTAGTGTACCACAATGTATTCTCAATGCTTGATACCCACTTTTCTTCTCCCTTCATATTACAAACTTGTACTACTTCTAGATTGGATTTGGCCATCAATTTTTCTAATCCTTGTCCCCTCACCAATTTGGTAATTTGAACATTAATATTGAATTCCTGAATACGATTTATCCATCTACACCTCCTCACTATGAATTTTGATTGGGATAAAACATCCTTAACTGCAACATTTGGTACATATGCAATTACTTATACCTCCACCAAGTAAAGCTTGAATGCTTTGACTATCTTTACCAATGTGTAGGCTTGTTTCTCAATGATATCATATTTGAGTTTTTCCCCTTGAAGTGATTTACTAAAGAATGAGATAGGTTGTTCATATCCTTCTTTATTCTTTTGTAACATTATAGTTTCCACTATATGAATTGATGCAAAGGAGAAGATCTGGAAAGGTTTATCAAAGTCTGGGGATTTCAACACAAGTGCTTCCTTAATTTCCCTCTTAATTGACACAAATTCATCAATGGCCTCTTCTATCCAGTCAACCTTTGAACCTTTCTTCAACATCTTTGAGATTGGTTTTACAATCTTAGTAAAATTTGAAACGAATCTCCTAAAAAAGTTAATTTTTCCAAAGAAAGACTGGATGGCTTTTACAGTCTTTGGAATGGGAATCTTGTCAATAGCTTCCACTCATTCAATATAAATCCTTACTCCATCCTTTTAGACTATATGTCCCAGCAATGTCCCAGCAACTTACCCTCTATCATAGCAAAATGGCATTTCTTTGGGTTCAAGGATATGACATATTCTAACACCCTGATAAAGATCTTTTCTAGGTGTGCACAATGGTCCCCCCACCTTTTTGGAATATTTTGTCAAGTCATCTTGGTACACTACCATTATGGCATTGATTAGAACAACAAATGCTACATTCATAGCCCTTTAAAATGTTGCCCCTGCATTAGTGAAGCCAAAAGGCATTCTCACATAAGCATGCATACCCCAAGGTGTGGTGAAGGAAGTTTTGTATTATTTATACTCCTTATCCTTCACTTGGTTATACCTAAGAAGCCATCCATCATAGAAATTAGTTCACAACCTATCACCCTTTGTAGCATCTCCTCCATGTTTGGCAAAGGATAATTGTCTTTGAGTGATGAAACATTCAAATTTCTAAAATCCACACACAACCTTATGTCTCCATTTTTCTTCCTTACAGGTACCAAATTTGGTACCCAAGAAGATTTTTTGATTGGCTTGATAATACCACCATCTCTGAGTTTCATGAGCTCTTCTTGCAACTTTGGTGCTAATGTGGGGTTTATGGTCCTTTGTTTTTGTCTAAATGGTTTAGCAACAGGCTTCAATGGAACTTCATGTTGGAAGAGGTCTTCTTTGTATGCTTTTAGGTCATCATATGACCAAGCAAATACATGATTATAATTCCTAAGTAATGCTACAAGCATTTATCTAACCTTAGATTTGATCCTTTTACTAATATACACCTTCTTAGGAGTCATTTCTATCCCATTAATGTCTTCAATATATTCATGTTTGATAGGTGTAGGTTTTAGATTGATTATGTCATGTCCATAAAATACTCTCTTGAGTGCTACAAGGCCTTTCAGTATTTTGTTTGTCTTAAGCTGCACCACCTCTTGCCCAAAGATAGTTTCTTTACCATCTACTTCCTCCACAAATGCATTGAAATCTATTTTTTGATATTCATACTATAGACACGTCAAATTGACATTATGCATCACATTCGCTCATCAATTAAATAAATTAAGTTTATTTAATCAATCTCCTAAAGGTTATTAAATAAATCAAATAATCTTCTAAAGATCTCCATTTAATTAAATAGATCAAAGTTATTTAATTAAATCTCTAATGATCAATTTCTTCTCATTTAATTTAAATAAACTCAAATATTTAAGTTGAATGTCAAAAGCATCTAATCATCATCTAAGTTAATCTAATCTTGATTAACCTAATCTAACCACCCATCACATCCTCTTTTCCCACTTGCACCAATAAAGCATTTTAACTCATTTATAAATTCATCATTTTCCATCAACATGGCATCTTTGAGGAATATTCCCTCAAATTTGAATTCAAAAACAAGTTGACATGTACATCCAACAAAGCATTTATGATTTCTTACATGGCTCTTACATGTCTCTTGCAAAGGTCAAACTTGGCATTTAACTCTCAAATTCAAATTTGAATCTCCCCCTCTTTGGCACATTGACCAAAATGTGCTCATTCCTCAACCTCTCACAAGTTGACAAGTGGCCTCTTCTCATTGGTGGATCTTTAGTCCCACATCCTCCATGTTTGGAATTCTTCTATCCTTCTTGGTCATAAATAGAGGCCTCCTCTATTTTTTTACTCCACAATCTTTAGATCTTTCTCCACAACTTGATCCACAATTCATGCAAAGTTACTCTCTTCACATTGAGAGCTAATTTTTTCCATCATCATTTTCAACATCAAGCTTATCAAGGATTGGGAAAGGGCTTCTTTCCACATCAAAGAAGCACCAATCCACTATGGGATAGATATGTATCTTGCTTTTATGATCTCAATTAGTTTGTATTGTTATCTTGTTTATGAAGGCATGATGCATTATTTCATAGGAGCATTTAGTGAGTTTGCATAAACTAATCCATGCTATGGAGTTTAAGCTTTGTGCAGATTTGCAGGGTGCTCACATATGGTGCTAGAAGGAGGGCCATGCTTTGACGGAGCTTTTTCCAAGCATACTTGTTCTGTATATTGTTTAGTTTTTACTTGAAATATTTCCTTCATTGATAATCTTGAAATATTTGGTCTTAGAGGTTAATATAATAACTTTGCATAAATGTTGTGAGAAGTGGTAGTTTATTTTAGACGCCTCCTCTTATGATGATATATGCTTCATATGGAACTCAACTTATGAATCATACTTATGTTGGAAAGTTTGATCTTTCACCTAACTTAAAGCTTTCGGTGCTCAGCTACATTTACTCTCACTATTGAAATCTTTATTGCAGCAATGACTTTAGATAGGACAAGTTGTGTTCTTTACTCGAGGGAATCATCAAATCTTTTGTAGCACATATTGGGTAAGTCAGGTATTTTGCGCCATTGGAGACATAAAAATGCCTTTGAGTAAGTATGTTTTCATGTCTTTATTTGTTGCTTGGCCTACACATATTTATTGTTCTCTTGCATATACTTTGAATCTATCTAACGTCACTACTCTGTGAAAAATGCATTTAATGTTATAGAGCTTATGGGGTGTTGCTGCAACCATTGACACAGGCTGCGAGGATGCTAACCAAAGGCTGTGGAATTTGACTTTACATCTACCAAGTGCATTTTCTTGAAAAAAAATTAGCAAAAATCCTTTAAGTCGACACGTGCCAATTACAGTTACTTGCAAAAAAAAAAATTGAGAGTTGTTATTCATTGACTCATGCATTCAAAAAATCTATGGAGAAGTAGAACAGCTGTAAAGGATTTAAATAGGGTAAGCTATTACTTTCTATTTACTTAACTTTTCATAGAAGATGGGAGAAGATTGTGGTATTAAATAGGATAACTACGTAACCCATGGTGATGAAGTCTTAGTGCATTAAAAGACATTTGTTTATGGTTGTGTTGCAAGCCAAGTGGAGGGGTTTTGAGAATCTTACCTAAGATGTTGTGAATCCTTATGCAAAATCAGGACTATAATTAATGCTTCATTTTATTTTTGAAATCATTAGTATTGTTTGAAGTCAATGATTAAAGTGAAGTTAATTAAATAATTAAACCCTTACATGATTACCTTCTTTTCTTTTTATCTTGTAGGTGTAAAAGAAAAGCGAGGAGGAGGGATTATCATTTGCACAAGGAGCTTGCAAGAAGCAATCTTTGGAGGAATCTTGGAGAATGAAGCATTAAATTTGGAGTTTATAAAGCATTTTTTAATGCTTGGAGCCTCCATTTATTGCTTTAATTTTCTATTTTAAGCCAACTAGATCATTGTTTGTTTTCAAAATTGGATTAAAATTAAACACTAGAAACTGACTAGACATTGCTTTTTGGGATAAAATTGAACAAAACAACTCTCATTTGTCCTTTGGTGCTTTAAAAAGAACTCACAATTTCTTTGTGGACTTAAAACGAACATTTGCAACTTTGTTTTTGTGAGTGCTTACTTAAACTAACATCATCGAAAAGGACATATGCGCTTCTCTCGCGCTTTACAGTGATCTTGAGAATCAAAAGGCCTTTTTTATGATCTTAGGTTGAGATAAAGTAATCACCTCCACACTTCATTTTGGGTTTAAAAATTGAACAAAACACTTTGCAAGTGTGAGTAAACTTATTGCATGTGTTCTCCCTTTGTTTCTAAATGAAGGTTGATCGAACTATGAATATGTTTACTCGCTTTTGTCTATCTTAGAGGGCCTGCCTTGGAGAAAAAGTACTCACCCAAGGGAACGACTCAACCGGTAACACTCTAAATCCAAGAGTATTTCCAACCAAAATATAAATGTGGGTATTGGAGTAAACGCCAATATCATGCGGTTGGCTCCAACGAGATGGATCTGAAAAGGAACTCTCGCTGTATGGGTCAATCTCCACAAATGAAAAGTCCGAACTAAAACCATTGTTTGTAGTAACCAACCAGTCCATCCAATGATTTTATCAAAGTGGTGCATTGGAACTTAGATTCCAAGAAGTTACTTTCCATGTCCGATCTTGGTTAAAATATAGAGGTTAAGACTTCATTCTTAACATACCTTTATATTTTTCCTTGGTTGCATGTAAAATCATCTCTTCTACTACGAAGGGCATGAGACAAGCCCACCAAGAAAAACGTACCAATTGAGTTAGGATGTTATATTGCTTGTGAGTCAGTTTGAAAACACAGTGCTTGGATCCAAAACATTGAAACCAACATTCAACAAATCATCAGAATTTCAAACTCTTTGAAAGTAACAAATACCTTTGAAAAGTCCACATGTTACTGCTTGTCCCTAGGGGTTCTTATCCCTAGAAGGCTTCTAAACACTGAGACCTACATCTCGATTTGTTCATTCCAAAGTCAACAATAGGAAACTATGCTCTTGAAACCTTGATTTTCAAATAATGGACCTTGTGGAACGAAAAGGAATTGAGACATAGACATTCAGTTTGAAAACTAAGCAATAAGTTTGTTTGTGGTAAAAGCAAGTCATTAACCAAGATTAACTCAAATTGAACCCCACACATGTGGTTGGTTATCTTTTTATCATCTTTCGTGCAAACATTGGTCTTTTGGGTTTGAACTACTCTTAGAAGAAAAGCATGTTCTTCAATATCTTCGTCGAGTAAACAATTCCTTCTTAGGTTCATTTAGGATCAAATAAAACACTTCATCCATCCCAAACATCTATCAAAACCCATCCCACCAAACAACTTTAGATATTTGGAAATATCATTCTAGACTTGGGTAAATCATCAAAATCAAAATCACCTCGTTTAGTTAGGTGTATCAGAATGTATCCTTTCTCATACATTTAATTGAATTAGCAATCCTTTGAACAAGTTCATCCTAAGATCACATCCAACATCTTAGGGTTTACAAGTTCATTATCTAATCAAACCAATCAAAATCAAACCCTAAGTCTAGCATTGATCCAAAGTCCCTAAACGTTTAACACCCATATCATTCACCCCTTTCATCATTCATCTCATCATTGGTCTTAAACACCTTAGAGGTCACTTTTGCAAAAAGGTCAAAACACAAGAGGAACAAGGAATATAAAATTGATCCATACATCATGAGTAATCCAAACCAACCAAACTATCAAAGCCTTCCAAAACCAATGGATTATCAAAACTCACATTTATACAATCCATACATAGGATCATTATCTCCTACAAACCTCAATGGCACAACAAATGTGAGTATGCCCAATCTGAATTTTGGAACACCTTTCCCCATGGTAGATTTAAATCAAAGTCCAAACTTACAAGTCTATCCACCAAACAATTAATGCATGAGTCTTCAAATGACCAACATCATCTCATCAAATCCCAACATGCCAAATGTGAATGTACCAAGTACAAATTTATAAAACATGAACATTTTGAATCCAAACTTTGTAAACTTTGGGATGGATATGTTTGCAAATCATACGAATATTGTTCAAAGTCCAAACAAGATGTTAACAACTTCGTGTATTAATCCAGGTCAAGGTAACACCATGAAAAATCAAAGTTACCTAAATCAAGGAAATGTGATTACCAATGCCAACAATGTTCAATTTCAACCTATCATGCCAAATCTTAACATCATCCCAAATTAGAACATTGTCCAAAATAAATTTTTCCATGATCCCATTCAAAAACCACAAGTATGCATCCCAAATTTGCTTGAACAAAAACCAAATCAACTATATCAAGGGAGTCAAGATCGAAATCAAGATCAAATTTGGCGAGATAAAATTGCTACACTTACCAAAATAGTTGAGTCATTGCGCCAAGAGACATCTCCACCACCATTACCCATATCAACATAATTCCTTGGTTTAGGGCTTCCCCCTTTACCTAGCACCAATCACTCCATCCAAATCAATCCACCTAACACCAATCAAGACATCACATCAAATCCTTTGAATATACCATTGACAGCGCACCAACATATGGTATCTAATCAAATGACAACATCAATCTTGACAAATCAAAATATGGTCTCCCAAGGATCTATCACCTCGGTCATTCCGACCATTCCTATCACACCCATCATATCTCAAACCCTCACGATCACTCCAAACATATCTCAACAACTTGTCATGGCATCCAACATGATTCCAAATCCACCACCACTACCACCAAAACCGAGTGCAATAAGCCAATATAGCATTACATTTCAAGCCACTCAACAAGCTGCTTATCCGAAGGCACACCAACAAAACCAAAACTGATAAGCTGCACAACTAGTTGCTCAGCCAAGTTGCACAAGCTACTTAATTTTCCCAATCCACACTACAAGCCCAACAAGCACAAGCCCAGGCTCAAGTGCAAGTGCAAGCTAAAGCCCAATACCAAGCCCAACAAGCAAATGTTGTTCAAAATCCCAACAAAATGTTAACGACTCCATGTATCAATCCCAGTCAATGATCACATGATCAAGACCTATCCATCAACGAACACATGGAAGATGTTTCTACCTCATCCAAAGATCAAATCAACATACATCAAGAGTCACTTTTCGATCATGATAAGAATCCTTCAACAATATCCGACAATGATCCATTTCAAGGAGTGTTAACATTATTTGATCCTATAATCAACAATCCATCGACCAATTATCATGTTGAAAATATCTCTACGTCACCTAATAAGTTAGAGGAAATATCTCAAGAATTCATTCCAAAGCATGATCAACGTCTTTCACCAAGGTCTAACAATGGTCCTTTCCAAGACATTTTTTTAGATATTGAAGGAATCTTCAACTCAACATTTGATCCAAATCCACTTAATGATCCAAAGGATATTGAGCCACTTCCCATTTCTAATAAAGATATCCAAGGATCCTTTGAAACTGACCCATTTCAAGAACTTGATC
Organism: Sequoia sempervirens; assembly: GCA_007258455.2. Classification (NCBI taxonomy): domain Eukaryota; kingdom Viridiplantae; phylum Streptophyta; class Pinopsida; order Cupressales; family Cupressaceae; genus Sequoia; species Sequoia sempervirens. Next base: position 59,499,371 of record VDFB02168118.1, read on the forward strand.
CAAAGCATGACAAAAGCAATCCCAAAATCATTCAAAATCAAGAATTTGTATCTCCAGGATACTACAATGATCTAATGGACACTCTCCTATCTATACAAGATGTCGCAAAATATGATCGCATCCACATAGCACAGACTCCTCCATCTACCCATGAGATGCTTTCTATGGATGGACACATAGATGATCTTCATTCAGAACATGATTCTTTTACTCCTGACATTATTACACAAAAAGAGCAGGTTATTGAGTTGTCAACATTAGGATCAGATATATCCCAAATTTAGATTGAGGACATTAGGGATGAGGATATCCAACATTATGCACTCAAGGAAGCAATTCAGATAGAACAGGATATTCCAGAGTTAGCAGAGCAGCAAATTGAACTAATGTCATCTATAGTGGCTATCTATTAGAGAATGCATTCTAAACAAGAGCTCTCAAAACAGGAGAAATCAAAGCATGAAGGTACTACTTCCACAATACTGGGGGAAACTTCGTCTCAAGCAAACATCAACATAGGGAGCATGAAGAATCCTTATGATGAAACTGATGCCAATACTACAACCAGCCACGTCATGAATCTTCATCCACCCATCACCTCATCCACGAATTGGGACCAACATCAAAAGAAAGATTTGAATCAAATCACAAAGAATGTTATCAAAGAAAAAGAAGCTAAGAAGCATGAAGGACAAATCAAATACAAGCGGATACCAAAGAATACAAAGAAAGATTATCCCTATCAAACTCCATTAGTCAAAGAAACTATGGGGAAAAATAAAAGAGGGAAAAGTATCCATCAAAGATGTCCGCAAAAGCAAAAGCAGGCTTTTCAAGTGACACACAAAGTGTATCAAGCAGTCGGTCCTAATTCCATACACACTTCTGTATCCACCCATCAGTGCTCATCTTCCCAAGTTTGGAAAGTCAAAGGTTCCAAACTGTCAACCAATCCATCTCTTAACCCTAAACACACTCTGTCCACACCTCCACACATGATATCCAATTCTCAAATTGACCATGTATTGGCAACGACCCTTCATCATAAGGATTTTGAAGGCACTCTATCACGATGTGCGCACAAAGACAAAGTCAACTCTAGTATCAGTGAAGCAGATCAGGAATCTCAAAAGTTTTATTTGAGTGCACGTATCTTGGCAAAACAACTTATTCAGGTAGGATATTGATGGCACATTATGAAAAAAGTGTTTACATCAGCAACACCTTGTGATTCACCATGAGCTTAAAATCTTTCAGAAAAAAAAAAATTAAAAAAAAAAATGAAAATCCAAAAAATTAGAAAAGGGATTGAAAACAGTGAAGAAAAAAAAATTGTCCTCTAGTGAAAACCACTACGGTGGCACTTTGGGCGGGTACCATGATGAAAACCTAGAAAACAGGCATCATGAGTAGAATCAAGCATCTACGTGCGCCACTTCAGGTGAAAGCATCTTATTCCATCCATAATAAATCTAGCATTCAATCCATCTCAGCCATAATAAATCCATTCATCCATAAACCATTGATCCAATCCATTTTCATCCATCTGCATCCATAGTCCAAATTATCTTGATCTTGATGAAATTTTGGTGCTCACTAGATCAAGAATCTCAAAAGTTGTATTTAAGTGCACGTATCTTGGAAAAGCAACTTCTTCAAGCAATATATCGATGGCACATTATGACAAAAGCGTCTACATCAACACCACCTTGTGATTCAACATGAGCTTAAAATCTTTTGAAAAAACCAAAAAAAAAAAATGTGAAAATCCAAAAAAAATCATGAAAACAATAAAGATAAAAATCATCCTCTAGTGAAAACCACTACGATGGTGCTTTGGGCAAGACCGTGATGAAAACCTAGAAAACAGGCATCATGTGTAGAATTGAGCATCTGCGTGTGCTATTTCAAGTAAAATCATCTCATCCCATCCATAATAAAATCCAACATTCCATCCATCTTAGCCATAATAAATTCATTCATCCATGAACCATTTATCCAATCCATCTTTATCCATCTCCATCCATAGTCCAAATTATCTTGATCTTGGTAAAAGTTTGGTGCACACTTTACACTTTCTTATAGTAAAACATCTTGACATGGGTCATTTTCATTGATCCTATCCTATCCAACGTTATCTGAGCCATGAAACATTATCCAAATGAGCATTCTTTATCTAAACACCTTATCTTATCACAAGATAATCCTTGGCATCCTTTGCATGCTTTCCATATCCATCAATCCATACACCTATCCAAGCATCCACACATCACATTCCATACATTGCTAGACACTGGGGGAAAATATTTACATCTTGCTTCGAGAATAAATCTTCATCTATATCCTCCAACTTATGTGGTGATCTGAACAATGGCAAATGTGAAATAAAATTGGTCCACCACTTGTGAGTAAAAATTCAAATCACTAGCCCATGGCATATTTTGACAAGAGGATGTTCCTTATCAAGTGTTATCTTCAATTGAACATCAATCCAAATAATCACTATCAGTCACATCTAATTTTCACATCAACATCACATCAAATCATCCAGAACAACTTTTGTTCCAAATCAAGCTTCATCAATCATGATCAATCAAATCCAATCAAAAAATCATCATCTCAGGATATCCTTGTGTTGCTTAACACTATCCTTGCATTGTTGTGTATCCTCAACAATCTTATCATCATCAATCCATCATCATCTTTGGATATCCATCCCAATCCTTGTGTTGTTTAACACTATCCTTGCATTGTTGTGCATCCTCAACAATGTTATCATCATCAATCCATTGATCCGATCAATCAACCTTAGCTTGATTTTCAACAAAATCCCAAATAGAGCACTGATATCATATCCATATCCAAATCATCAAAATCATGCGAAAAATCCAAAAACACCAAAACATATCAAAAATCCAAAAACACTCAAAAAATTAGAAAAACATCAAAAACATTAGAATCTGAACCACGTCATCTTTGAGCTTAAATGTAGGAAAGGCTAATATTTGATCAGCCCCTGAGACACAAAATCCAAAAACATTCAAAAAACATCAAAATCCAAAAACATTCATAAAATCTCAGAAAACCTCAAAACATTCAAAAAATTAAAAAAAAAACACCAAAAACAGCCTCAAAACATTCAAAAAACATCAAAAACATCCAAATATTTAAAAACATCCATCCATCCCATTTTTCTTTCACTTGCAATAATCAATCATCCATAATAAACTGATTGTTACCTTCATCCTTTAGCAAAACAAACAGAAACAACCACAACAATCAGCAAAAGCAAGCTTCAATCGCAAAATCAAAATCGAAACAACAAACCTTTAAATGCAAAAACAAACTCTTGATCATTTTCAAACATGTCAGTCAACCTTATATCAACAGCTTATCAATCAACTTATCAAACCATCATCATCCTATACAATGCATGTCCTAGGATATATAGTTCCGACAATGGGCATCATTTTGGATCACTTGGATTCTTATCCTATCAAAACACATCTCTTTGGCTAAAGGTATGAAGAACATTGGCTTGTTTGCGTACTTGATCTTTTCTTTTGATTTATCTTATTGCGCTCATTCCAAGGACCTCTCGATGATATCCGAACGAAGGATTTAGAGAGATAGGAATGGGGCAACGATCATTATCTTTTGTCTGTTGTGCTTGTTGGATGTTCTTGTGAAATAACTTAGTGAATACTTGCTTTGTTAGGTACGTCCTAGCAAGGTTTATGTATGTCAAGTGTGAACAAGAATACTCCTATATGTTTGTTGAGTCAAATTCCATCGCACTAGGTACAACGCCATCCTGGTTCTTTATACCTTGATGCATTGCATCTATGTGTATTATCAAACATAAGGTAAGTAGCCCTTTTAAAATCTTAATCCTTGATAAGCAAATCATCATCATCTATCATCATCATCATCATCATCATCTCTAATAAATTCTCGTTAGATCATGGACTTTTTGGATCCTCTTGTCATCATCTCATTTTTCTTTCTTCTCATCACGCTAACATAGCATCGCCAATGCATACATCTTGCATCCATCCAGCATCCACAAACCATCAGCATTTTGCACATCATCTCACATGCATTTTTATCATCATAATATAAATCTGTTAGTCGCAGCATCTGCATAAAACATCCATTGCATAATCATAGCATATCACATCATCCATCTCATCCATCTCACATGCATTACATCATCATTTAATTTGTTTAGGATAATATAGATTGGTTATTCTAAGCATCTTAAAACCATCTCATTTGCATCAACATCGCAACCATCCATATGTCCATCTTGAACCTCTTTATCATGAGATCGACCATCAAATTGAATCTTTTCACTCAATCTCTTGAGGGGGCAATGTACTTTCCGCTAGGGCATCCGAAAAAATTAGAAAATTTATAAATTTTTATCGTGGCAAGTTTATTCTTTGAACCAACTCAAAAAGTACATTGCTTCAAAGAGGGGCAAAATGTAGACACGTCAAATTGACATTATGCATCACATTCACTCATCAATTAAACAAATCAAGTTTATTTAATCAATCTCCTAAAGGTTATTAAATAAATCAAATAATCTTCTAAAGATCTCCATTTAATTAAATAGATCAAAGTTATTTAATTAAATCTCTAATGATCAATTTCTTCTCATTTAATTTAAATAAACTCAAATATTTAAGTTGAATGTCAAAAGCATCTAATCATCATCTAAGTTAATCTAATCTTGATTAACCTAATCTAACCACCCATCACATCCTCTTTTCCCACTTGCACCAATAAAGCATTTTAATTCATTTATAAATTCATCATTTTCCATCAACATGGCATCTTTGAGGAATATTCCCTCAAATTTGAATTCAAAAACAAGTTGACATGTACATCCAACAAAGCATTTATGAGTTCTTACATGTCTCTTGCAAATGTCAAACTTGGCATTTAACTCTCAAATTCAAATTTGAATCTCCCCCTCTTTGGCACATTGACCAAAATGTGCCCATTCCTCAACATCTCACAAGTTGACAAGTGGCCTCTTCTCATTGGTGGATCTTTAGTCCCACATCTTCCATGTTTGGCATTCTTCTATCCTTCTTAGTCATAAATAGAGGCCTCCTCTATTGTTTTACTCCTCCACAATCTTTAGATCTTTCTCCATAGCTTGATCCACAATTCATGCAAAGTTACTCTCTTCACATTGAGAGCTAATTTTGTCCATCATCATTTCCAACATCAAGCTTATCAAGGATTGGGAAAGGGCTTCTTTCCACATCAAAAAAGCACCAATCCACTATGGGATAGATATGTATCTTGTTTTTATGCTCTCAATTAGTTTGTATTGTTATCTTGTTTATGAAGGCATGATGCATTATTTCATAGGAGCATTTAGTGAGTTTGCATAAACTAATCCATGCTATGGAGTTTAAGCTTTGTGCAGATTTGCAGGGTGCTCACACATACTAATCTATGCAATGGAGAAACTTAATCAAGTCCTCATCATCATTTGAACACTTTCCAATTATTGGTGTTATCAGGGATTGCAGGCCTAGTCTTAAATTCTACTTTTGTTATACCTGCCAAGGTGATATCATCCTTTTTTAAAGCAATATTTTATAAAAAGTCTATCATTATGTTTTTGGATCTCTCCACCCAATCTATTGAAAATGCATCAAAAATCTCAATGGTATCCCAAACAACATTTTTTTATTTCTTTAGTCTTTAATTTTTTGAAGAATATTTTGCTCTAACTTGTAAGACAACTAATTCATAGTCTCCAAATATCATTAGCAGTTTTATTCCATGCCTTGTGGTAATGTTCAAGCCCAATAGCAATGCCTCATATTCAACTATGTTGTTAGTGCATTCAAATGTTAATAAGAATGAATATTTGAATGTTTTTCGAGTTGATGAGATAAATAATATTCCTACCTCATTTCCACCCTTGCTATAGGTACCATAGAAATACATTTTCCATACACCATGTTCATCAAGTTGAGTTGCTTTATTGATTTGGGTTATGTTTTGTAGCTTAGGTTGTGAATGTTCAATTATGAAGCTTACAACATCCACATCACAAAAATAGTTCATTTGATTTGAGTCAAAATTCTCTATAACATGTTAGGACCTTGGTTCCCTATACAACTTCACCTCTTTTCCATTTACTGGTATTGTTGCATATGACAAGTCTAATTGGACATTTCCCTCAACTAAGCAATTTGTTGTCTAGATAACATGTCATAGTATGGAGGGGTGTCTACAACAATGATATCAGTCCTATAAGTAGCGTCAGGGTATGAATACAACTTCAATTCTACATCTCATATAACTCCAACAATTGGGAGAGATTTGTTATCCATTACATAACACTTACCATACATTGTATCTACCCATAAGCCTAACTCTTTCATAACAGCCATCGGCATGATGTTTATTGTTGCTCCTAAGTCAATCATGTAATTCTTTACCAGTTATTATTAATCAATAGTGTAGTGTAAAATGGGTATATCTCAGAAGGATCCTTTGTTAAGGTGTTACAAAAATAAACTTCAGGTGTCTTTATGATCTCTTTTCCAACATTATTTACTTTAGTTTCTGATCTTTCTTTGTTCTTATTCTAATTTTGTTGATTGTTTGCTATATTTGAGATCAATTTGAGAGCACTATCTCTATTTTCATCCACTTTCATCATCTCCAACAATGGTACTAACATCTTGATCTGAGATAATGCTTGTGCTATGTCAAATGAGGGAGTGGTCACTTATTGTTTTGTTTTCTCTATCTTAGTGCAGTTCTTCTCCTCAACTTGCAGCTTAACATTATCCTTTATCTTACCCTGCTCAATCTTTGTCGTCTCCTTTGGTATATTCTTCTGAGCTTTTTCCTTTTCACCTTTCTTTTGATTATCTAAGGAATCCTTCTTATGCTTTTTATCTTTTATGAATAAGCTTCTAGGTGTTCCCTGATTTGTATTTATGGTTTTGTTCCTTAAGTTGTAATTACTTTTAGCCTACGCCATAGCAACTATTGTAAGAGACTTTTTCTCTTCTTTAATAGGTTTCCTTAATTGGAATTTTTGTGTTGCATTTGATGTACAAGCAATCTCTTCATTTTCATCTTCCTGATCGAAAAAGATCTCCTGCTGACCCATGTTAAAATTGTATTTCTAATTACTCACATCATATTCAAACCTGTCCTCTTCGAAAGATGAGTATTCCTCATCAATTTTATGGAGTCTCATCCCTAACATGTTTATGGTATGATCATCCCTCTCTTGATGATAATATATTTCATTTTATTGTAATGAGTGTGCCACTACACAATATTCAGGTGAGTGTGGTAGATTGCATGCTAAGCACCATGGATTGTTTTCTACCACATGTGTCCCATGTTTCTTTAGCAGGTCAAGGGTTTCCTTACTATAATTATGTTTTAGATTTTTTTCCATGATGGGCCTCCCATCTTTCCAATTAGCATTGTATGGAATATCATGTAGTCTAGGCCTTTCGTTTCTATAATGATTGGCCTACCTCGTTTGATGGTTATTAGAATTCTATGGAATTCTGACATTAGCTCTCTTGCTAATCTTCCCTACAGCTCTTCTGTTATTTTCAATGTTCACAATAGCCTTTTGATCCCTTGCAAGGATAAGGGGAGCTCTGTTTATGAGTTCATACCTAGTTTTAGGATCAAAGTCATTCAGGTATAAGGCCAAGGCCATAGCATCTGGAAGCTTCAATTCAAGTGAGATTTTATGGTATAGTTTTGAGAACCTCTAGTTGAATTCAACCACTGTCGATTCATTGTGGTTCTTTTGGATGCTTTTTAATTCTTGCATGACAAAATTTGGGTCATAATTATTTCCATACTGTTCTTGAAATTGATCTTTGAAATCTACCAAAGAACTGATCGAAGCATCAAGAAATTTTTTATACCAGTCCCTAGCATCTTCAATCAAGTATAACATAAATAAATTAATGAGGACATATTCATATTGTACATCAAATTTATCCATAATTGTTTCTAAATTTCTTATATGTTCTTCTGCTAAAATGGTATGATTCCCAAAAAAAATTGGGATTGTGTTTCTCAAATCATTACTAATTGGATCTGGACAGATCTGATATCTAGATAAATCTAGTTGCCTGTACTTATTTATATTCAAGGGTCCTTTCAAGAAGGGGTTTTGGTTAGGTTGGTATTGTTATATTGAGGGCCCTGTTGGTGGTGAAGCACATTTTCTTGTATATTTTGGTGAGAGTGTACATTACCGTACACATTTTGTTGAGGTATGTGATGTTGATGAGGTGGGACATACTTTTGACCATGAGGTGGGTAAGTATTAATCATGGATTGGGAAATTGTAGGAACATTTTGTGGTTTTAGGATTTGGGGTGCAATATTCTATTGCACATAATTTGTGTTGCTTGGATTTCCTACTGCATTGTGAGGTTCTTTTGAAACCTTGGGACCACTTGCATTTTGGCATGACCCCTGTGAATTACTTGTGTTGGCATTCTCGCCTTGCTTGTGGGGCGGTATATATTTTGAGTTGCTTGTTGCATGTCAAGATTTTATCTATTGTAACTCTTGTTTTGCTTGCTCCTCTTCCTCTAGTTTGGCTATTCTAAGCTCTTCTTGTAATTATTATAGGATTTGTCGCACTTCCTCAATAGTCTATTTGTCTTTTGGGGGACTAACATAAGTCTTTGTGGATTCCATGAATTCATATTGATTTTATCCACCCTGTTATTGTGTTATTCTATAATCATACTCTCTTTGGTTTCGTATCCTTTCTTCTTTGGCACAGGCATGAAATTCCTCCATTTTGGGGGAGGTTGGCTTTGAAATGGCGAACAATATTATTTAGGCTATTTTTTTCAGGTTGGGTATGATAGTCCCTTGATATAAATCCTTCATTATTGTGAAAATTTGATCCATGTAAAGGGCTAAACCTATTGTGTACTGTAAAAGGTTGTTCTAATATATTTTCTTGGTTGTTATGGGAAATGTTTTGTGTAACCTCTGGTGGATTTGATGTTGCTCCACTCTTATTAGTAGTGGCCTTTGAAAATGGGGGGTTTGCTTATTGTTCATTTTTTTACCATATTTCTTTGGACCTCCCTTATGTAAAGACCTTCTACCATCCATGTGATGGGAGATTGTGATACTTTGGTGCCCAGAATTCACCCTTTCTAATGTATATTTTAAATTTTCACGTATGCAATGATTTCAAAGATTTGGTAGAGTCACCACCCACTTTTCCAAAAAGTGAGAAAATGGTATTAATTTAGAGACACCACTCAATTATATGAAGGTGTAATTACACAAATGCGAAATTTTTTTATGACTCTATAATGAAACGATCTGGATTTAGAGTTTACTAGGCTACTCCCCAGTAGATTCACCAATTTTTTGGTTGTGTGAATCAGATGGGAGTGCAAATTACACTTGATTATGAGTCTCTGGTTGAAGATCAGCCTCAAAAATTTGTTGACTCTTTAACTGGATAAGTTGGAACCAAATATATTTCTGAGTTTATCCCCAGTAGAGTCGCCAATTTGTTGGTTCCCAACAAATGTGTACATTACAAACCCTAAGAGGATTCCAAGCTCTATGGTTAGGCTTACAATGTTTTGGCCAATGAATGGAGTCAACCTTTAGGGTTTAGAACTCGCTGCACTTTAGGTTCTACTAGACCTAGGCGAGTGTACCTTTGACAATAAGGAAGATATAGGGTTGTATGTACTTTCAACTATGGAAATCTACTCCAAAATGACATATAAATGGGAAATAGATGCAAAACTAACAGCTATTTCTACCCCTAATGTTTGAAATTTGAATGTGTGAATAAGGTTTATATGAAGTATTGTTTTGAAATGAGTGTGATCAGTGTCTATTCTTATTGGGTAAATGAAGTCTAGATGTGTATGGTATGTGGATCCTCCTTCTTGGTTTAACTCTAATTGTTTGGCACTTTCAAAAGTTTATACTTTGTATAAATGTGCAAGGATGTCAATTATCAGGCCCTCTTCTTACAAATCCCAATAATATCTTCCCAAGTTACTGTGATTGTTTGAAAGGATTTTAATTCTTACTAGAAGGAAACTAGTTAAGATGATTAATTTAAAAGGATTTTAATTATGGGTAGAAACCAATTAAAAAGAATCTCTTAAAAGGAAATTTTAATTCTCTTCTTACAGAAACCAATCAAGTAAATCACATAGAGGCAACAAATGTGTCTTAAAAAATTAAGTAGTATTAAGAAAATTTGAGATAAAACTACCCAAAATGTGGCACCCAAATCCTTAGTCAAAATTCAATGGTCAAATCCCAAGATGAGTCCATAGGCTAAAAACATATTCCTTAAGCATGTCATAAGCTCATCATAATCCATTCGCCAACTTAGATGCTCAATTTTGGATCCATTATCTCCATTCAAAGGTGCCTTATAAAATTCCATATAACATGTGTCATAAGTTTGCCAAAAAGTGTAACTCCCTCTTATAGCTCTCTAATGTGTCATAGATGCTCTTACATTTTCAATATGGAATGCCTAACTTTTGAATTGTGAAGTCAATTGAGCCCTTTTTTAAATTGAGATCTTAGAGAGATCCATGCCATTGTAACTTGATTTCCCTAGTTAAGGTCCATTTAAAAAAAATATGGGGACAAAATCAACCTCTAGAGCCATGAAAATTACATTTTTGTGTTCTATAGCCTAAAAATTGAATTTTATTTTGGTTCTTAATATTAGGATGCAAGGTTTAGACCCCTTTCCTAATAACAAGCTAAAGGGTAGGTTTCTAATAACTCCTAACGTATTGACTTGATTTCCATCCAAATATTTCACTCTTTCTTAATAGACTCATAAGTCAAAACAAGTGCATCTACCACCCTCTTGGGCATGACAAAGATATTGGCCACTTAATCAATCGTGCATTTATGCAACTATCCATTGATCACCATTTGAGAAAGGTAGAAAGGAAATGCTTAAGGCTTACCTACCTTTGAATCAATCCCTTGTGGACTACATGTTGCTTCTCTTGGAGTATTTTTCTTTAAGGAATGGTAGTTAGATCCATTACTTTGTTCTCTCTTGTTTCTTTAAGGATTCTTTCAATAGTTTCATCTTCTTTGGCATTGAAAAATCTCTCACAAAGAAATATTTATTATTTTCATCCTCATTTAATCTACCATATTGAAGGGCATAGTTGATTATGTTTTTGGTGCATGAGGCACCTATTGGTTTATTAGGATCTTAACAAAGGGATAAAATTTCTTTGGTCTATTTCGATTACAAACATTTTTTGGTTGTTTTGAAATGGAAAGTCTAATTTGCTTTTGAATTATAGGTGAAAATTTTCCACTAGTTCTTGGAACTATTAGAGAAACTAATTTACAATTTGATCGAATGAGAAAATAGAGTTGTCAAGTAAGGAACAATACAATTTGAGTGTTGTGTCCTTAAGAGATCGAGGGAATAGTTTTTCCATCAATGCATCGTGATGGAAGAAATTTGTACACATGGCATTAAAGGCAGACACATGCGTCTACGGATCCCCTTTGCCACCATACTTCTTGAATTTTAGAATCTTCATTCCTTGTGGGAAGGGAGTGTTTAGGATTACTATCGACAATGGGCTATGTCAGAAGAAGGCTTGAAAGATAGGTTGGACAGATGCTTGGGAGAGACTCGCCAATTGGATTTGCATCTTACCCATATTCTGAAGAAGAGTATTCTAAATAGGGTCTTGTGATGACAAAGGTTTAGTGGGACGTCCTCCAGAACCACCACTTGAGCCACCTTTGAAACCACCAATGGGGCTATTGCCAGAACCGCTGTCAGAGCCACCGCCACCAACAAGGCCTCCGCTAGAGCCACCCCTGCTTCTAAAGCCATCACCATGGCCTCCACCGAAACCACCTCCACCAACGCCACCCCTGATGTCGAAGCCACCACCATTACCAAATCCTCCACCACTCAACCCACCAAAACCTCCTCCACTAAAGGTGATAGGAGGGGTGAAAGTGAAACCTAAGGGTATTTTGTTCACTTTGATAGTTTCAGATCTCTTGGAGGTGGAAGGGATGTTGATCGACGAGACTGTGTCGGCCATGTACACAGACGTGGGAGGCATTGACATTCCTAACTATTTCGCATGGTCTTCAAGAGTGGCCCCTTGTATGATGTTAGGGTTTTTTGTAGAGGGACACGCTTTAGTCAGACTAGAGAGACTAGTCAGGAGTTCTATGCTTGTTTGGTCTTTTCCCACCATATACTTTATTTTTCCAATAACCCGAGTGGCTCTAGCCATCTTCGAGTCCTTTTCTAGATTCTCCAAGTCACCCAACCCCTTGCTAAGGGTAGAGATATATTCTAAAGGAATGTGAACAGCCTCGTGCTCATCTATCGACGATGGTGTAGGAGATGTAGAGGAGTGGGGACGTGGTCGATCTCATCGGAGAACCCTACCTTGCCCCTAGACAACTACTCCTGGGTAGCAAGACCAATGGAAAATCCAAAAAAAAGGCTTGTAGAGAAAGTAGAAGTGACCTTCATCCTCTCCATCAGAAGGTGTCGCACACTTCTCCTAACAATGTACCCAGAAGTCGTGGACTAGGTTGTGATGTGCATAAACCTTCACAACACTTAGGCTTATAATGATTACAAGGTACAAGGGAAAAGTCTCAACACCAACGAATAGGTAGACGTTGGTTCACATCGGGTTCACCAAAAGTGTAAGAGAGGGGGACCAACCATGTCAAGGCTCCAGGTCACAGAGAGTCGAGAACGAAGGGCTGCCCCAACTTACCTCACTCTAAAGGGATGTTTTGGGACAAGGATTGAAAATGATAAGGACTATAATTTTCTTCAATCACCCTACAGATCCTGAACTTAGGTTTGGACTAGGTGAGCTAGTTTTTAGAGTCAGTACTATGCCTCAACCCAAAAGCTCACTAGCCAATGGAGGAGAATGTAGACTTGGAAAGGTCACCACAACTACAACTGCAATGAAAGGAGGTCTCGCAAAACTCCAAGCCCACACTTCAATGGCTTGCTTCACACTTGCTATGTGGAGTTGATGGAGTGTTGCTACTACAATCAAGTGTTGAAGTGTTGCTTGAGAGTGAAGAGAATGTTGGAAATGCTAGAAGAGAACTCCAATTTGTTGCTTAGAGAATGAAATGAGATGAAGATGGGTGAATTTGAAGGAGAAGTGGGAAGAATTTTCCATTTTTTGGGTCGGTTGGTCAAAGAGGGACATTACAAATCAACCCCAATTGGAAGTGTAACGCCTCTACCAATTTCAAATGCGGGAATCCATCAGGGACGATAGCACGTTGTGTGGACGTCTGCACTTTGCGCGTGCATCCCCAATAGAAATTCTCTCACCAACACAACAGACAGATGCCAAGTGGAAGGAAGGAAGTTGGGTGATGTGGATTTTGGCCTTTGGATTTGATTTTCTAAGGTGAGGATGTGTAAAAGGGGAATTTGCATAAGGGGTGAAAATTCGCTCCTATACAATTTGTTGTATAGGTGATGCCAATAATATTGCTAATACATATGAAATTCATAATGATGTTGTAGAAAACATCGTATTTTATTTAAATTCTCTATTACATGCTCTTCAAAATATCGATAATGTGCAATTTGATGAGATGCTTAGACAAGGTTTGCTAGATTATTTTCTCTTTGATGTGCGATGCCAAGCAAGGAGAGTTCATGATAAGCTTGACCAAGCCTATGATGCAAATGATGAGGATGGAGTAGAACATTGACATGAACATCCTCGTCTCACTGCACAGTCAAAAGCTTATGATGTCGACAACGAGAATGGAGTAGAACGTCAACATAAACGCCCTCATCTCACTGCACAAGCATACATAGCTCATCTAAAAATCTCATTTCATCTTAAATAAGATGTGCATGTCGAGAAGGATAACTCTCAACGTATATATATATATATATATATATATATATATATATATATATATATATATATTAATAATTAATATATTCTTGGCACATTAGCCTTTGAATATTCTTCTAAATTTTTCTTCTTATCGAGCTTGTTAAGCCGAGAGGCTTAATACAATCACATAAGAATTGAAAAACCTGAGTACATTTTTATTCTTTGCATTTATTTTGATGGTCTTCCTGAAGTTTTTTTACTATTTTGCTTTGTTTTTAAAGTTGTTTTAAAAAATTCAATTAGATTTGGAATGGTTATAAAGCAATGTTGCTTTATTTCATATTTTATATTTTAAAGTTTGTGATGGTAGACAATTTACTAAAGCTTTTAATTTTTTTTTAAATAAAGTATAAAATCAATGTTTTTTTTTAAAATATTTTTCCCTAAAATAGAAAATCTGCTACCAAATTTATATTGTTGATTTAAATTTCTCGTAGAATGAATATTGTATTTAAGAAAAAGTTAATACCATTTTAAGGATTTTTAAATTAGAAATACTGCTTTAACTTTTCAGTCAAAAAAGTTAAATATTTTTTATGGAAAAAGACAAATCTATAGAAAAGAATAATACATTTCAATATTCTTTATTATACTATAATATCTATTATTATACTTTGTAACCATTTAAAGTAATTTAATAATCTCGTCTAATTTTATAATATAATAATATTTATTTACATATATTTTCATATATATATATATTTTTTGAATCTTTTAAATAGATATTAATCTCAATGGATTTTCTTATAGGTCATGGAAAATGTTGTGGAAGAAAGTAATCAAAATGATCTATTGTTTTTAAAGTTGTTTTAAAGCTGTTATTTTTAGTATTATTTTTAGTTTTAAAGCTGTTACCAACATTTCATTTGGTACATAAACTTATGTGAACACTACCCTTCAACTATATAATGCACAAACCAGAAAAAGAGGGAAGATAATAAATCATGAGTTTGGAGTGCATTCAATCATCTCTATTGCAAATTGATTGCTATCGTGAGCATATCCTTCTTGAAATAAATTTTGTTTTATTTTATGTTTTCATGGCTTTTAGTTAATTTGAGTTTATTTCATTTCATTTCTTCTTGAACTTAGGTCGTAGCTTTATGTTCCTGACATGAGTGTATAGTTATCATCTTATACATATTTAATGAGGTACAACAATTTCCATAGATATTTAATTACATTCTTGGTCTCCGCCGTGAATACATGGTCCGTAATTTTTGAGTCTTTTATCATCTCAGTCGCAACATTAGTCTTTTCCCTCATTTATAATTTATGTTGTTTCCTATTCTTCTTCCATGCGTACAAGTTGAAAGAAATGGTTCTTATTATTGTTCACGCCATTATTAGATTTCCCTTTAAGAATAGATGATTTCGTCAAAAGAAAGTAAGCTAGAAAACAAAAATGAATTTAAATACTATTATTATGAAAACACTTTTTGATTGCTATCTTAAAAGAATATCACGTTTACCATTTCTTTAATATTTGATATGTCATTACCCAATCTTGTTTTAAGAATAATCGATATTACTCTTTAATGGTACACATTTGCATAGGTTATATTACTCTTTAATGCCCTATCTCAAAGTGAACACTCCTCTATATTTAATAGTAGAAATATTTTTTAATAATAATAGGAAATACATAAAGCCATTAAAAGAAACATGCTAAAATTTGTTTAGTCCCTCTCATAGCTATAATACTTTGGTAAGGAAGTTGAATCAGCCACGCCGGTTATGGATGGTTGATATTACCTTTCTATGCAACCTACGAAAGGATTCTTGATCATTTCATCATTTCTATCACTCTGTAGATCGCAATCTATAAATTCCTTTTAGTCGTAGTCCACATCCTGTCTAGACTTTAATAGGTTTAAAATTCTAAATTTAATAGTAAGTCATATTTAATACTCAGGTAAAACTTGCTATTTTAACTTGTACTGAGTCCTTATGTTAAATGGTATTTGAGGAAACTTATATGCAATACTTATTGTATGGTATTGAATGTTTAATCAGGACAAACCTGTGAGCAACAAGATAATGATGCACTTTGTTGTAGACAAAAACAATGAATTGTTAACTCCATTTATAAGCTTTTGTTTATTCAGCTCCTCTGATGAATGTCTATGATTTCTTTTTTTTTCTTTTTTTGACTCTTGTAGCATTAGAATCCCTTTCGTGGCTTAGAATAGATGAACCAATGTAGTATTCAGAAAATTCTTTGATATTGTATCAAACAATTATATTTCCAGTGTTCCATATTTTTCATTTTCTAGATTTTATTTCCAATCATGATTGGAATTTGCAATGTTGGTTAGATTGAACCCACATCCGACTTAGACATTTTGGTTTATCAAATAATTTTTTGAACATTTACAATAAAATTTTAAGATACTTAACCTCAAAACCCAATGAAGCTAGATCATTATGATTTTAGGATACTGGGACTGCTTCCACATACACACATTGGAATTATAAATCCAAACATATGGTTGGCTTGTCTCATCATAGTATAAAACATAATACATCCCACTTGATAATAATCAATCAATGTTTGTATGTAAGATTCTTTACCTAGGTCTTCACATGATAGAGCATAGGAAGAATTAGAGTATCGATTTTGAAGCATAAGGGATAGCTCTACCACACACCATGTACATCCCGCATACCTCTTTAAAAAAATCAATATGGAGTGTAGAAGTGTGTATTTCCTACTCTATTTCTTCTATTATGGAATCTCCCAACTCTAGCTCTTTGCCATCTACAAAAGCCCAAAATCAAACCAGATTAAGTGTATGATAAATACTTCCATCCAAATTGCTCTTACTATTACAAACACAATGATAATAAGCATGTCCCATGTCCCTCTATTACTATTGTTGCTCAAAACTGAAAGTGGAACAATTCAAAGAAGAAATAAATTGTTGAGATTGATAATTAAACTAAATGTAACTGGCAACTGTAAACGCTGTGTGGTTGAAAATTAAGTGTATCAAATGTAGATTAAAAACAAATCAAACCATGCCAATGTGACATTATAATGAAGAAAACTAATTAAAAGATAAACAAACTCTTAAAACAACAGTTCCTTCAATGACGTCCCATTGTCCTCTATCTCCAGTGTTTTTGTCGATTCCAGCTTGCTCTCAGATTGTGTGCTAGGCTCAACAAATGGTCTTCCTAGAGAATGAGATTTGAAGATGATGATTGTATTCTATGCTAAGACATGATTAACATGCTTAAACTAAACATGATTGCTAGAATGTAAGATTACGAAATTATGAATGCTAAAGCTGATAATGACAATGCTAAAATGCTAATCACCTGAATGCAACTAATCTCTAATGTGTGTGTGTAACCAATGCTTGGATTCATAGGGGTATTTATAGATTTTTTGAAAGATTCAGATTGGCTGATGTGATCAACGGTTGAAATCAAGCTTGTCAAGATGAACAGTGAGAGATTCTGGAAGTTGAGAGAAAGATGGAAGGTTGAGAGAATAATGGAAGATGTTTCCTTCCCACAAAACCTTTCACTCAAAAATAGAGGCAACTTGCCATTTGTCATCTTTAGTTATGTGGTTTTGTAGTTGAAGATAATTCCCATAATTAAATAAATATTTAATTACATGTGACAATGAATTTAGAAGTTTTTCATAATTAAATAATTAATATTTAATTATGTGTGAGAGATGAAAATGGAAGGTAATTAAATATTAAAAATATTTAATTATGTGTGGAGTGAGAAAAGGTGTTAAATTAAATATTTGTAATATTTAATTTAACTGTGAGATGAAGAAGGTGTTTGGAGGAATATTCCATTATTTGAATTTAAACATTCAAATTATGAATAATATGATAATTAATTTAAACAAATTATAAAATTTATTTAATTTAATTAAGAGGAAGATGGAAGATGGTAATAATTAAATAAACTTGTTTATTTAATTAAGGTAGAAGAATTATAAAAGTGAGTGATATAAATAAATAATTAAATTTATTTATATGTAGATGACTTTAGAAGATTAATTAAATAATTCATATTTAATTAATTAACAAGCTTGATCTACTGTGACCATTTTTAGATGTATACAAAAGAAAATTTCACACCATTCATTAACATGTTGCCACAATATAGAAGCATTCATTAAGATGTTGGCACAACATAGAATCATGCAAATCGTGGAAGCATATTAAAGGATATGAATTCTATAAAAAAAATCAATTAGATTTGGAACGGTTATAAAGCAATGTTGCTTTATTTCATATTTTATATTTTAAAGTTTGTGATGGTAGGCAAGTTTACTAAAGTTGAAATAGCCCTCCAGTCTGGGCACTGCTAACAAGATTATGACATTGAACCCTAGTTTAGTGAAGGAATTAATTATAGTCCTTCTACTTAATTCTTAAGGTGTGTCTTTTGTTCTAGAGGAGTGTGATACTCTGATGTTGGATGTTTTTGATATGGTAAGCAGCATTTACAAGGTGGTGTACCCTTTACACAAAGAGCCCCAAGGGCCAAAAAAGATCAAGTCCAAAAAATATTAAAAACTAAGCCAAAAAACATACACAGTGGACCAACAACTGACTGACAAACACCGCAGCAGTAGCAGATTAACTAGCATTTTCCCAATTCTGAGAAAGTAGATTAACAATGTCATCTCCAACCCATTCCAGGTCTCCTTCAACATTTTTCTTGTCCATTTCATCCTTCATCATAGCAGAGAGGGTGTTGGTAACATAGTGGACCAACTTGACAGTGAAACGGGTCATGCCACTGAATTTCTTGTCCATCTTTCCCATTATTTCCTATAGCACATGGAGCTCCTCCCCATAATCTACATCCTTCTCAATATTTGTGCACTCCACATCCAAAGGGTTTGAGGACTGGGAGGTCAATTTCTCCTTATGCACTTTGCTAATATCTGGAAAAGTGTGGGGCCCTCCCACATACTCCTCCTCTTCCTCCCAAACTCCTCATCCCTGCAACCTTTGCTGTCAGACTGCTCCTCATCCGTATCCATGTCATTAACCTGCACTTTCTTGTTATTTTTAGCTAGCCTACCAGACCTCCCAATGATGGGATTTTTGCCACCAACCACCACCGTAGCAGCGACCACCATGCCCCCCTTAGAGTCCCTACCCACAACATTTTTTCCTCTACTGTATGGTCAGAGGCTCCATCAAACCCTTCCCCTCATCCTTAACTTTCTTTCTAGAGGTAGGTTGACTAACAGACTTGGCAGGGGATGACTTAAGCTCACAGAGACTAGTAGCAGCACTAGTTTGGACAATCCCCGCACTCCCCTTAAGCTTCTTGGCAGCAGGTTTATGTTTATGAGTTTTAGCGATAACCGGAGGGGTTTTCCTGATGGGACCTTTGGACTCAGGTAGAGAGATATTGGCCACAACAAGGGGTTCAATTTCCTCAACACAGATAGTAAAAATGGGTTTGGGCAAGCATAACGCAAGATGGAAGTGATATAGCCTCAAAATGAGGCCTTGGTAGAGCGACAGGGGAGGAGTATCCTCAAGGTTTAGGCCAGCAACATCAATACATTTTTCAACAGAGCTCTCTAAATCCTTAAGTAAGAAAAAAGGAATGCTTGACAAAATTTTGTGCTTGAGGTGATTTAAAAGAGGGAAGTGATAGAAATAGTAGGTTTTGTATCTACCTTCAAGGGTCATGTACTTCATTAGGGTGAGGCAGACCTGGTCCCAAGGCTGTGGGAGAGCCTCTCTCTCAAACCCTGACTGGTTCTGAATCGGTTTCTCATTGCCCATAAAAAAGGTATTCAGGATTTCATTATCCTAGGCCTTAGTATGCTTTGGGTGGTTCTTACCAGTGCGCAGCAACCCTGTCGCCTGCACAATCACCTCCTCGTTCACTTCAAAGGAAATACCACCCATAGTAACCCTTCTATCTTTCCAATAATTTACAAACCGCATAGATAAACTAGGGTCGTGACCCACCAAGCTTTCCATCAGAGGTGTTAGCCTGCCTTCAACACAAATGTGCCACACCAATGGATCCTTGCAAAATTCACCACAGTTGTCGGGCTCCATTCGCACCCTATCTCCACCCATTATTCCACTCTACACACGAAAGAACCAAAAAACCTATGAGAGCAAAAGGTTAGATGAATTGGTTAAGTGAATGGTCATCTGTACACTTAAGATTTTAAGCCAAACGATGCAGCCTTGGGAAATCAAAGCAATGTACAAGACACACACTTGAGGAGTTAAATCCCTAAAGGAAATCTTGGTGATCACATTAATGAAAATCTTCAAACACTTGCATCTAGGTAAGCAAGACATGATGGGAATGGAAGGTTTTCCTTCCATGTTGTTATTACACAAAAACCTAAGTAAGATGGTCGTAGGGCCAAATTTAGAAACACCTAAGATCCTGACTTTTAGTGAAGGAGGAAAAATAGTGGAATAGATAGGACCAATTAAAAGATTTACCTCGTAATTATTGGTCACATCAAAATTAAAATAAAAAAACTTCATGGATATATGATAGCTTAGTTCAATCCTCAAAAGGAGATTACATAAGGTACGGCCCAGCTTGGCCTTAATCATAAAGTACTCTCCATAATTCCTCATAATGGCCTTTTTAAAAATGGACTCCACCCCATTATTCAAAATTTTCCACTTGTTAGACACCTCAGCATTCACACCCGTCCACATAGCCCATAAGACAAGAATGTGGACCCCCCATAAGGCCCATGAAATCACATAATTGGTTATTATCATGGATCAAATAAGGGCTTTACTCTTTCAGGATTAAACCTTGACTACCTGGTGGTTGGTTCCCTGAATTACGCCGGCACTTAGATATTTTCCAATGTGTTCCAAAGTTAGCTAAAGCATCAGCCACTTGATTACCCTCCCAATAAATGTGGGTAGCAATATTTAAATTCAACTTAGACACAAAAAGATTTATGTCTAATAAAATGTCTTTAGTACACCACCCCAGCAATTTGCCAAAATTAACAACATCAATGATAGACTTAGAATCACCTTCGATATGAAGGTTCTCAATCCCCACAGTAACATCTAACTGGATTCCCTTTAGCAACACTCTAGCTTCTACAATCATAGAATATTGGATGTCAATTCCCCCTGAATAACCAGCCATAAAATTTCCTTTGTAATCTTTGATAACACCTCCTATGCTAGCTCTGCCCGAGTTGCCTTTGGCCGCCCCATCAAAATTAAGTTTATACCAACCATGGTCTGGAGGTTTCTAGATAGTATCCCTTCTAGCCAAGGATCTAGAATTATCATAGGAATTGGCATCGAGGTTTCGATGCCAAGCTTCGGCCATAATAATTTCCCTCTCAATCGGACCTTTATCTAGGATTTTCCCCTTAAAAAGCAAAATTTTTTCTGCTATGAGCCTAGATCCTATACCAAACACCTCCTTTGGGCTCATCTTGATGTTCCTGAAAATCCTATTATTTCTCTCTTTCCATAAGCACAAGCAAATAATGGGGGGCACATGGTTCCAAATCTCACAAGGTAAGGAGTGGATGAAGGGTTCTTTCTAGCTCAAGATAAAGGATTTAATATCCTTACACATGGTCCACTGAATGCCCAAATTCCCAAGAGCTGACTCCCACACACCAACAGTAAACGGTCAGTGTAGTAGCAAGTGGTCCACCGATTCTTCATTGCACTTGCATAATAAGCACCTGTTGGGGATCTAGAATCCCCTTTTCCTCAAATTGTCCTAAGTAAGAATCATGTTATGGCAGGTAATCCACTAGAAGGAGTTTATTTTCAAGATCATGTATCTATTCCAAACCCGCTTCCAAAGGTCAAGGACTACACCCTAGTCCATCAGCTAATTGTAAGCAGTTTTAACTGAAAGATCACCCTGCTTGTCATGAATCCAAAAGAATTCATCCACCATGTTGGTTGACGGTATTCTAGTAAGGGAGAGAAACTCCTACAGGGACTTGGCAAGGATGCTCAGCTCAGGGGATAAAGGGAAGCAAAGGGCCAAATCATTCCACTTTTTAGCCCCTCGTAGGCCAAGGAGGTAATCACTAATGTAAACACCAAAGAACTGTTGTGCCAGTCTCATAAGATTCCTAAATTCAGAGTGTTCTAGAGGGGTATTAAGTAACCAGGGGTTCTCCCAGAATCTAATTTTATTACCATTACCAATCTTCCATTTCATCCCAATCCTAAGCAACCCTTGCAGACTGCAAATGTTCCTCCAGGCCAAGGAACCTAAAGGATAAACCTTCGAAAGACAGTCAATCAAAGATCTATTTTGAAGATACTTAGCATTCATAATCTTGCACCAATATTTCATATTCCTCAATTGGTCCCAACCCACTTTGGCCATCAATGCCATATTGGTACTAGAGATAATCCTTATCCCAATCCCACCATAATGTTTAGGTTGACAAACTTTGTCCCATTTAACTAGAGAAAATTTCTTCCTTTACTCAATGATGCAAGAGCATCTATCAACAACAGCAATTCATTAGGGGTACATCTAATCCAACCACATTTGGAGAAGATCAAATTAAACAAGCATCTTAAATTCCTTTATCTTTTCACCAAAATCACATCCTTTCATTTGAAAATCACATGGCACCAATAAGCCAAAACACTTTCATCAGCATTCCATCTTATTATCAGACTCAAAAACATCTTTACCATCATTAAAAAATGACTAAAATAAATCAATAACCTGATTAGTAACACAAATCCAACCAATTCTAACTATGCTCACCAATACAATCCTCAAGAAACAAAGACATCACCTATTCCATCTTGACTCCATATTGTACAATACCATCAATACACCCTTAAAAACATCACTTGAACACATAAAATCAATCATCTATACCTCTATTTCTCATATTTGCACTTTACAGTAGTCATCACTATTTTGCACCTTTTGAATCATATTGCTCAAACACCAAATCTGCAAGTTTTCTTTTCCAAAAAATTTCCCCCAAACATTGATATAATTTTAGCATCATTATTTAAGTAGTTCTAACACAAAACAAACACTTGAATCTCTAATTTTTCAGGATTACACTGTCATTGCATACAACCTTTCAAACCCTAATAGTAAAGCACCATGGCCAAATTGGGTAACCCAACCATTTCACATTGAATCTCTATGAACAAAATATTATTTTAAGAGTCCATTACACCCACAATAAATATATCTTAACATCAAGCACTGTTATTTTGAAAGAAATGTTAGTTCAATTGACTGTCCTATTGGAATGGGCCCAAAATAGGCCTGAAATACAAAGTAAGTCCCTTCAAAACTACTCCAAAACCATACTTTTTTCAAAACAGTCTTAAATCAGTCTATAAAATCATAAATTCCATCATTTATTTCAAGGAAACCATTTTCCATTGCATTAAACATTGAAACCCTCATTATATGCCATTATAGTCTTAAAAGGAAAGGGTTTATTGGAAACAACCTTTCCAAACCTTATGCCACCTTGTGAATGCTTCATACATGATTGTTTATGTCTGCCCAATGCAAAGCAACCGTCTCTCATTCATCTTCAAGGCTTTTCCAACATATTCCAACCTGTAGTCAACAAATTTCTTGACAAAGCACAACAATTACAAAGGAGCGGCACTAAAACCTTTGTATCACTACCTTCTTTACATATGCAAATGCACACACACCAAACACACATAAAACACACTAAAATTTACCCTACTCCACCGATCTACTAGGCCTACATTGGTGGAGTAGTAATGCAATACTGATTAGACTCTCAAACCCTGTTTTGAGGGCTTTCAAACTATTCACTAAGAAAGTGCCCTGAAACCTCTTTAAATTGTTAAAAACCTTTCTGACCTACTCCAAGGATGTTAGCACAATATTCTTTGAGAATTAAAATTGAAAATAAATCCTGAAAAATGCTCTACAAACTGTACAAACTAATTAACAACAGAAATAATGTTGAATTTATAGATCAAAGCACTTTTTATTTATAATCTTATTTCCAGATGCAAAGTTCATCATTTTCTTGCCTTACAATACCTTTTTAAAGGTGTTTCCCCTTCAATAACTAACTTTCCAACTGCTTTCATCAACCAATCCTTTCTTTTTCGACCTTGTCTTTTCATATTCTTGTTTTTTTTGCTCTTTTTGCATTTGTTCATATTTGGCCACTTTTGCATTTTTTTCAAGTTTTACATTTTCCTTTATTTCAACCTCCTAGAGACCTATTTATGACTTATTTACAATTGAATAGGCCTTATCATGACCTTCTACAATGCTTTTATGCTTGGAAATTCAAATTTTAATATTTTTCCTATTGGAGGCATTTAAAGAGCAAGGTGCTCCTGCACCACTCGATCCCCGACCAGAGGAAATTCCTTTGAATTTTCTCAAACTTCTCAGCAATATATCTAGGGATCTTGAAAATGGATAGGAAGTAGACAAGGATACCTTGAAGAGCAGCAAATAGGAGCTACAGTTTTCCAGCATCGCTGAGGATGGAACCTTTCCACCCTGCCAACTTCCTTTGGACCCTTTCAAGGACCGAATTCCAGAAGTCAAGAGTGACTTCCTTGACAGTAAGGGGTAAACCGAGGTAAACTGAGGGAAGAGAACCACTCATACATCCCAGAACAATAGTCACCCAAGCTTACAGGTTAGGAGTGTTGTTGAAGAAATAAATCATACTTTTATTATAGTTTATACACTGCATAGAGCAAGTAGCATAGTTGTTGAGACAATTTTTCCATTTCCTAGCTTCAATCATAAAGGATTTCCCAAAAAGGAAGGTATCATCCACAAATTATTGGATCCAAGACATCCGCAACCATGATAAATAAATAGGGTGAAAGGGGATCTCCCTATCTGATACCTCTCCCAGCATTAAAGAACCCAAAAGGAGTCCCATTAACCAGAAAATAGTACTTTACCATAGTTATGCATTCCATTATGAGTTTGACCACAAATTGGTCAAACCAAAACTTAGCTAAGACTTTAGGGATAAAGTCCCAAATTTCCTTATCATAAGCTTTTGAAATATCTAATTTAAGGGCCATACTAGCATTATTGCATCTATCCATGGAATGGAGTAATTCATGAGTGGTTAAGGTAGCATCCAAGATATGATGACTAGGCACAAACCCTTTTTAAGTGGGACTGATTAATTTGTCAAGGAGGGGTTTGATACGGTTCACCAAAATTTTAGAGAGAATTCTATAAAAGGTATTGCAGAGGCTGATGGGTCTAAAATCAGTCATGGATTAGGGATCATCAATCTTGGTAATTAAAGCTATAAAGGTGTGGTTCAGTTGTTTGAGAATCTCCCAAAAGATCTGAAACAAGGCCGGTGAAAAACTATCTAGGCCAGTCACTTTGTAATCCCCCATACTAAAAGTAGCTACCTTGACTTCCTCAAGAGTGACAGCACTGATAATGCCAAGGTTATCATTCTAGGAAATGATGGTCGAGAGAGGGTCCAGCAGTAGACTGTCCAAAGCCAGACTAGGAGCCTCAGCAAGGGCCAAATAAGCCTTCTAAAAATAGTCTGCAGCCAAAAGACCAATCTAGGTGGGTGTATTGATCACATCCCCCTGCTCATTGTGCAATTTATTTATCTAATTCCTTTTCTTATGTTTTAGGGAAGACACGTGAAAAAAGGAGTTGTTCCTGTCTCCTTCTTGTAACCATTGAACTCTAGATTTCTATTTCCAAAAAGTTTCCTCTTTCCTTAGAATTTTCTCCCACTCCCTTCAACACTCTCTTTCCTAGTTGTAGGTAGGAAAGCTAACATCCCCATCCTCCATTTTCTTTTGGATATTTTTCAATTTATCCCCTACAACTCTCTTTTTCTGAAAAACATCCCCAAAAACTCTTTTGTTCCAGCCTTTCACCATACATTTGATATGTTTAAGTTTAAAAAAGATCCTAAACATGGGGGAGCCACGAACAAGAATATTCCACCATTCAGCAACTTTGTTCTTGAAGTCAGGGTGGGAATTCCACATTATCTCAAACTAGAAGGGGAATGGTCCAACATTAGAATGGTCATTTGAGACCAACAACAAAGGATTGTGATCAGAGATTGTCCTGGGCAGAGCGTGAAGATTGGCACTAAGCAGGGCAGTCTAGTTGCTGGAACAAAGGAATCTATCTAATCTGACTTGAATTAAGCCATCCCCAAGATGCATGTTGGTCCAAGTAAAGGCTTGGCCCAATAAGTCAATGTCAATCAGGCTAGTAGAACTTAGAAAGTTCACCAGATCAGCCATGCTATCAGAATAATCCACCAAACCACCAATTTTCTCTGAAGGATATAAGGGGGAGTTGAAATCCCCAGCCACAAGCCAGTGAGAACCCCTATTATTTTTAACCTAATTAGAAAGATCCTGCCACAAGGAATTTCTAGAATTTCTCTGGTTGGGAGCATAGACATTGATAAGTGACCAAGATCCACTCGGGTAAGAAAAAGAGACTCCCACACTACTTCAGCAGTGGAATAGTTCAGAGCCATTAATCCTAGAGGGGTTCCATAACACTGCAAGACCACCCAACGCCCCTTCAACATCACTATAGGAGTAAATGGCACCCGGCCATAAATACTTAGCAATATTATCAAAATTTTCTTTCTTCATTTTGGTTTCTTGTAAAAGTAAAACATCAATCTTATGTTCTAACACATAGTTCTTTAGAGCAATTTTTTTATGAGAGTTGTTCAACCCTCGCATATCCCAGGACATGATCTTCATTTTTTACCCTTCTTGGAGGACACTTCCAATTTCCTCTATTTACCAATGGCTATCTCATTTGCTTTCTCTCTCAACCTAGTTTTCTATGGCTGGGCCTTCCTAGTTTGGAGTCTCCTCTCACATCCGCCTTCTTTCTTCCTCTTTTCTTTGGGGTTAACCATATTTCCTCTTCAACAGCTTTCTCCTGGTTTAAACCCTCATAATTAAAAGTTGTCTCCTCTATAACTCCAGTAACCACTTCCTTTCACCCTCTTCAGCCATTGTCTCACTAGTCCCAGCAATAGAACCCACCTCCATCAGGGAGCCACCTAAAAACTCATCCCCTCAAGATCCTGGTTAGAGGATAAAGCATCGACATCCAAAATCTTATCAACGACCAACTTCTCAGTCAACGTAGGAATAGCAAGGCTCAAAGTTGGATCCACACTTGAAATCTCCATCCTACTAGGAGGATCCCCAGAGATCGAGGGTTCAACCAAGACTAGTGAGGTAGACTTGGCCAAAGAGTCAACATCTTTCAGAGCATCATTTTCCAAAGGAAGGTGAGCATTAGCAACAGAGTCCACCAGGTTAGGCACCTGATTAAAGGAAGATTTGCAGTTAGAGATAAGGTGGCCAGGTTTAGCACACTTCAGACAATAAACAACAACATTCTCATAGCATATTGGTTGAACCCAAGTAGCAAACTTAGAGCATAGCTTCACAGAGTTAGGAAGCATCTTATTCACACTAATATTAACACAAAAAAGGGAAAACACTAAGCTAGATTTGGACTTGGTAATGGAATCTGAAGTAATGAATTGGCCCAAGGAATCCCCAATACTTTTGAAGATGGATTCATCCCAATATTCCAAGGGAAACTCAGGCAAGAAAACCTAGACTAATGCCAATTTATTAGGATCCACAGCAGGGTCAAAACCTGACTTCCAGCGACATAAGGCCAAACTATGCTTCTCGTACACCCAAGGCCCAGAAGAGACGACCGCAACCAAGTCATCTAAAGCCGTGAATTTTAAAAGGAAGAGACCACGACATTGCACAAATGTCTACACTTCCTTTGAGTTTCCATTTAGCAGCAACCCATCTTCGAACCATATCCACAGAGGGGTGGAAGGAGAGAAAATGACCCACAACTGCGTTCTCCATTGAGGAAAGAATCCTATCACTGACTGTATCTAAGATAGAGAAATCTATTCTTGTGGCAATGACTTCCTCTTCAAATCAAGGTGGGGGGATCATAGAAGTCTCTTTACCATTGGTTAGCACATCCTTCAAACCTTTAACCTCCATAAGGATCTCGACCTTTGACACTTCCACACCAAACAAGACTAGTATCACAGGTGACCCGGATTGACCCGCAATCAAAGGATCGGACCCTCCAGGAGTGGCTCATGAGGGACATGATTCCACATGTGACAGGGTGAGACGTGGGTCAGGATGGGAAGAGGGGGACCGTGGGGTACCCCCAGTGTAGAATCCACCATGTGCGTAGGTTGTTCAAATGCAAACAGAGGAGAGAGGAATGGGGAAAAAATTGTCAATAGAGCATGTTTTCCACTCTGATGTTGGATGTTACTTATGTGACCTTATTCATAATAGAGATTAGAATATAGTGAGTAGTATGATTATGGTGCACGTTTCTATTAGATATGTTCATTTCCCATATATATATATTGTGGACTAATGATTTGATTATGTGATTCATGTATCATGTGTGTGAATTTTCTATGGTGAGAGGGGATGATTTCATGTCACTCTCTTAGGAGAGACACATGATGTCACGATTCTCCTTCACCAATGTGTGAGTGTGGGTTATATATTATGTTGGTATATATGTACATGTTCTTGGTTTATGATGTAGGATTGCAGGTACCAGGCATCGACTCCACCTGGTCTCACAGGTCTGAGCATTCCTAAAAACAATCTTGATGGTGGTATGTGGAGATAACATAGGGCCCTAAATATCCTAGCCTTGAACCATTACCTCATAGGAGGTGATGTCAGTTGCAGTCACCTGTTCGATATTTCATTAAGGAAATATCCTTTAACTTGGTTTGTGAATAGTTTTGGTGGAGTGATTTGTGCTGCATTAATATTTTAATTGTGTTTAATTATGTCTTTTGATTTTTGGTTGGTTAAAAGTCTCCTTGAGATGTTATATTTTTTGCATATGTATATATGTGTATTATGTTTTATGAAAATAAGGTTATAAATATTAACATATTCTAATGTTATTTATTAAATATTAATATGTTTATTAGTAATTATTTAAATATTAAAAATGTAAGAATATGTTATATTTGTGTTTTGATTTTCTATTTTGGTGGAGTGGCTATTTTTAAGGAGATTCTTTCATCTTTTAAAATGTTTTCAATTTCTTTGGTGGGAAACCCTAAATAAAGGAGTTAATTATGTGAGTTTATTTATGTTTTTTTTGTTATTATATTTTGGTGGGAAGTTACATCTTAGTTTTGATGTTTAATTAATTATATTTTGAGGGAGTTGATTGAGATTCTCGTGGAGGGAATGGGATGAGATTTTGAGGAAGTTTGTGGGAGATTTTTGGAGGGGGCATTTCTTGAATTCATTTTACGCAAGTTAGGGAGAATGGGGAGAAGGGAGAGAAATTATGCATTTTTGGGGGTTTGAGAATGGAGAGATTTTTACATGGTTTGGAAGTAATTTTTCAAAGGTTTTTGGGAAATTTTGAGTGGTTTTGAATTGAAATTTGGACGAGAGTGAATGGAATTCAACTATGGTTTGAGGGGAATGGATTTTCTGCTAGATTGTGTGGAATTCTGATTTCTAATCATGCTTTGGATTATAGATTTGGGTTTGGAAAGCTTCTTCAACTTTCAGCTTCTTGCATTCGAATTTTTCATGTTTTGAGGTAGGTTATGTACTTAATTTTTAATTTTGTGTTTTAAATTCATAGAGGTTTATATAGATGTTAAATAATATGTTATTTGAATGTTTTGAAAAAAAAAAATTCAAGTTATGAAATGCTGCTATATGTTGGGTTTCTCATTTTGATGTTTGATTGTAATCGAGTATGCCGAAAATAGGGTTTTTAAGGGATCTATTTGTTGTTTCACATTTTGTGAAGTTTTTAGGAATTTTTGGTCAACTCTTCCCATGATATTGAGTATTCAAGGGTAAAATATGAAATGGTTTTTTGACAAATTTGGCTTTCAAGTTGATTTGACTGTTTTATGGCTCGAAGACTTGACTGCTGTCAAGAGGGATTTAGCTCTGTTTCGGGGTAGGGTTTTTGTACTTCTTGTCCTTTCATTACAGTTCTATTGAAATGGAAACTTTGTGGAATTTTTTCATGCTATTTTTTTTGTATTCTTATTTTTGAAAATGATGGTGTTGCTATGCTTTTAATAGCATATGAATGTTTCTTTCGCCCACCTCCATTTATAGGCTTTTAAGGGTTGTTTTTGGGAATATGTTTGCAAAACTCATTAAATGATTTCTTTTTTTTGTATGTCTATATTTCTTGTTTCTACAGATTTTCTGGTGTATTCTTTGGTCCTATATGGTTCTATGGTGTTTTCTTTTTAGTTTCGTGGAGTTGTGTTAAGTTTCGTGAAGATTGGAGTTGGTTCATGCATTTATTGGTGACCTTGTTCTTGATTCATGAATAATCAGATTGGATGCTGTTATAAAAGAATTTTATGGATGGTTTATGATGTTAATTTTTGGTCCTTTTTGATCTTAAGATGTTTACACTTCATTATGGTCCATTTATGATAAGTTTCAGAAATTTTCATTGGGCCTTGAGCACCCAATGGTGGTTTAATCTATGGTACTTGATATACAGTTTATAGTGATGTATCTTGGTTATATATAGATGGTTATGGATCTATTTATGATGGATTATGATTCTTATCTTAAGTCCTTGATGGTTTTTTTGCATTTTCTCTTCAGTTTCATTGAGTTCTATTGAGTTTTGTGGGGATTTGTTGCATTTGGAGCTCATTGGGATAGCCAGTTTGTGAGACTTGATAGATTAGTTTGTGATGTTGTTATGAGCATGTTTATGGACCTTAATGTCTTTTTTTTAGAGGTTCTTAATGCCTTGGTTAGTCCTCCATGGCCTCTTGGTGCTTTTGTATGTTTCTTTGATGGTTTCGAGGTGATATGTACATCTATGGTAGACTAGGGTCAGATTATTGTATATGCATAGATGTTACTGTTCATGAATATGAGTGGATTGTTGGGAATCGGATTTTGATATATGTTAATGTTGTATCCATGTGATTATTTTTTTAGAACCTTGGGTTAGATAGGCTCATATCTTACCCATGTGAGTATGGCTTGTAAGTTCTGAGATGATCCTTGTCCGAGTATTATCCCTTGCATTCTTTGTATGATAACCCTTCATTTTAGGTAGTTACCTTTCCTTGGTTTCTTGTGTGTTTGAGGGCCTTATTTCTATCTCCTAGCATGGAGGGTGGTCCTTCAGGTTCCACATGGTTAGGTGGTTTCCTATCTCCATCGAGTATCCATGTCCTAGTTTGAGTGTGTGGATGGATTCGAGTGTCTTCATGTGATGATTCTTCTGGTGCTTGTTGCTCATGCTTTGGATCCTATATTTCAAGAGAAGATTATGTATTGGATTATCATAGTTGCATATGATTTTTGGATTTCTCCTAGTTGGAGGATAATGCATTAAGATGTAATAGGAGGTTAATGATGATAGTTAGTGTAACACAGGAAAATTCACAGATTAAGCAGTACAATGCATAAACTCAAACTAAAACTATGCTAACAACAAACAACAATGGAATATAAAGGATAAATACAAGAACAATCTCGCCAAACATCTATGTAATTCCATGAATAATCTCGATTGCACTTCTCCATTTCACTATTGTATGATAGTTTCCCTCATATTTCTCTTAAGTGTGAAAGTATAGCCTCATGATAGTGTTAATAGCAAAACATCAAAGATTAAGAAAGTTGCTTCCAAAACTCATAAGATTTCGGGAGGAGTAATAATGATGAAGGTAAAGCCAATTTATAGAAATTTGATTTTTGAATGACAAGCTTAGATTGAAAGATAAATTGATGATTAAGATTAAAGATTGTGACATGCAATGAGATTAGTGTGAGTGATAAAGCATGAAAGGTGGGGATTAAATTAAATAATAATTTAATCTTTAGTGGAAACTGGTCGAGACACAGAAGAATAAAGATTGCATGTAAAAATAAAGATTGAAATAGATAAAAGATGAGAATAAATTAATTAAATAATTAAAGTTATTTAATTAATAAAGGTTTGCACGTAGAAGATAAGAATAAATCTAGATAACAGATTGATTAAGATAGAAAGTTTGTTCATTACAAACAATTAGATATTAAATCACTAGACAAATGAATGATCAATTTAGATCTAGACTTAAGTGATAAATGACTAATTAGATAAGAAAGAGATTATCTAATTATAGAGGAATATGCCAAGGATACACTTTTTATGAATTAAATAATAATTTAACTCAACATTCAAGATTTATTTAATTAAATGGAGAAAAGGCTAAAGAATAATTAAATAATTTAAAATGATTATTTAATTATAGTCAAAAGTGTGATAGGAATTAATTAAATAATTCAAAATGATTATTTAATAGAGGATAAATTTAATTTTGCGACGTAATTAAATAAATAATATTAATTTAATTAATCAAAGAAGAATAAAGGTAATGAATTAATTAAATAATTAAATTTATTTAATTAATAGAGGAAAAATGACTTTAGAAAATAATTAAACAATTAACATTATTTAATTATCAAGATTAGAAGTATAATGAAAATTAGAGTTGCAGGCCTAGGATAATTTTTAGTGTCTACAGTTTGCCCCTCTTTGACATAATGTCATTTTGGTGTTTGTGTCGAAGAATAATAAATAACATGCCCCAGTTGTGCCCTGGTGTGAAATAGGTAAGGGTATGCCCCCTCGAGAAAAATGACAATTTTTTGAAAAATTCAAAAAAAAATTGGAAAGTATCCCGATTAGGTAATTGGATAGCCAAAAATTCGATAGTGGCAACAAAAATTAGTTTCAACGAAGTTTGGCTTATGAAATGATTATTGGAAGTCTGTAAATAGTGTGGCCAGTACAGAAGGTTTGAAAGAAAACCCTAAAAAACCCTAAGTATAAATAGGATTTGGGTGAAAAATGAATTCATTTGCACCCCTCAAGCTTGAAAAACATTGATTTTTCTCTAGAGCTATTCAGCAGAATGTCACCCATTCTGTACATAAAGCATCGCGAATATCAAATTAGGACTTTTTGATGGCCAACCAGTGTAGGACCCCCGGTACGTACCCCAAAACCGACCTTTGACTTTTCAATTTTCATGCATTTCTAGGTCCTTAAAATTTAATTTTCAAATGCGTCATTTCACTGTCAACGCATATGCATTCGTATGTGACGCATTTACTTGTGATACGACGCATCTGTGAAAACATGTTAGGGCTCAGTTTTTGTTTTAATTTAGTTCAATGCATTTGTTTAGTTATGCCTCGCATTTTTCTTAGCGAGTTGCATTTGATAGGTACAGTGTAGCATATGTATTGATGCACCGCATTTGATTTTTTTAACGCATATGCATGATTGCACGCATGGCTGCCTTGTCTGACACGTGTATTTTGTGACACATGTGTGATGTTAAGTGACACATTTGCATTGTGCAATGCATTTGCATTGTGCAACGTATTTACAATGTTAAATGATGCATTTGCCTATCAATTTTTTTGAAATTTTATGGTGTAAAATTTGGCTTTGTATTTTTGACATAAGGTATTTTTTATGCATTTGCAGGTTGTTTTGGATCCTATATACACTCGAGAGTCGAGGCCGGCAACATACGAGTTGCAGGACAAGTTGCGAAGTGCAGAGAAATGGATGATATGTCATCTTGGATTACATCATGTGACATTTATGCCCACCAATTGGGCAAACTGAGGGATTCTCGCCACGCTTTGTGAGCGATGGCACTTAGAGACTTCCTCTTTTCATTTTCCCATAGGAGAGATGATCGTTACATTAGAATATGTCTATAAGATACTTCAGCTACCGATCAAGGGTGAGAGGGTTTGTTATGATACCCAGAGGGGTTTTAGCAAGATCACTCATTATTATGAGCATGAGGATGTCAAACAGCTTGGTATCAAGCATTATGAGATTAGATGGCATGTATTGGTAGATAGATATGAGCGGATTGATTATTTGTTGTGTACGTTGATTGGTGGGATTGTGCTACGAGACTGTCAAGGGCATGGGTTTCCTATTGGTTGGGGGTAGATGTTGGTAGGGATGTTGGAAAGATAGGCTATATATAAATGGGGCCCTTGTCTTCTAGCGATGTTATACTTTCACTTGCACAACATAGCTTATAGGGAGGCATAGTCCATGAGCTATGGGACCATGTTATTGATGATATGGGCATGGGAGCACATTGTTGTTTTCCTCCCACCAGTCATATATGTGCTTGATGATTGATCTCCCTATGCGTTACATTATGTTGGGACTATTACACAGACTCATGTTGGAGACACAGGATACTAGAGGCATGTAATTGATACCCTAGTTCAGTTTATATGGAGGCCATACATGGACTGTGCACAGTGGCAGGATGAGCATCGACACTTGCCTTTCTGTCGATAGATGCGATATTTGATTGGGAGGATTGTTTCTAGAGTTCATATCATTGAGAGACACCTACCAGATAGAGTGCTTCGATAGTTTGGTGAGGTTCAGGATGTGTTGTTGGGTCGAGCTGAGTTTGATCAATCTTCTAGGGAGGTTCCTCTATGGGGGCCATAAATTCCTATAGCGATAGTGGAGGCAGACATAGATGCACTGCAGCTAGTATAATGGGGATGGAGGGGTGGAGCCATGGATGTCGAGATGACAAATACATATGATTCCTGGTGGGCATAGCATTGGCCTGTGCCATATACAGATCCTGATCAGCCAACACCTGTAGAGCATCGAGGGACAGGCCCACGGGGTTGGCATGGTGGTAGGGGAGGTGGTAGAGGTGATGGAGATGATGGGAGAGGAGGAGATGGGAGGAGCAATCAACGAGGTCAATGAGGTGGTAGAGGCCAAGGCAGAGATTTGTCACCCATATGTGAGGGTGAGAGGGAGGGAGAGGATGTCCCCATGTTGGAGGTAGGTGGAGGATTGGAGGTCGTCACTAAGGAGGCAATTGTTGAGGAGGCAGTTGGGGTGGAGGCCATTAGAGAGGAGTCTATTGGAGAGGAGGAGGTCATCAGTGAGGAAGCCAAGTTGGATGCCCTTGATTTATTATCGATAGGATACCGAGATATAGATGATGATCCCAAGGAGGAGATGGGGGATCAGGAGAGGGAGCTCTGAGACCAGATAGTTGAGGAGTGGGATGTTGATGAGGGGGACAATCCATGGTTGGAGGAGGAGGGTCCCATAGATTAGTTGTTGGTCAATTTGCAAGCTAGGGTAGAGGCCTTGGAGGAGTGGATTAGAGTTGTGATGATAGAGAGAGATGAGATACAGCTAGAGAGAGACAGCGCCTACTTGGAGAGAGATCAGGTGGTGGCACAGAGGCAGGAGACTAAGCAGAGATTTGTGGAGTTTACAGCTCTTTGCATTGGGCTAGTTGTAGCTATGGCTCGAGAGTTGGTTAGGGTTGGTGATAGAGAGAGATATTATAGATATTTATATGAGCAGGAGGTACCTCCTGAGAGATGGGCTCCTTGTGCTTCTTAGGCGCTTAGCAATAGATCACAGAGAAAGTCATCTCACAATAGATCCTAGAGCACTGGTGGTGTCATAGGACCTCACAGGTCAGGACCTTATGATAGGCCGCCTTCCGCACAGTGATCATCAACACCTCCCCATCAATCACCTCCTCATTCTCCTCATCAAAGTACTGGGAGTTCAGACTAGGTACATGTTATATATTTGTAGACATTGTATTTTGATTATAGAGCCTATGAGCTCCATTTTAGGAGATGGCATTGTATTGTGACACTTTTTTGAGCGATATATATATATATATATATATATATATATATATATATATATATATATCATTTTTGGTGGTGATTATATGATTATGCAGTTTCTTTATATGATTATGCAGTCTTCTATATGATATGCAATCTTCTATGTATACATGTGTTAAGGATGCCATATTTACTTTATGATGTTAATGCAAGCTCCTATGATGTGATGTTGATTCTATATGATGATGTATGCATTTAATTTTATGGTATTATGAATTTCATGTATGTATTCTATGTTTATGATTATGAGATGCAATATGATTTATGTATTTACAATGCCATGTACATGTAATTTGTTGTAATAATATGATATATAGTTTATAATGGTGAATGCATGTTATGTCATTGATTGCTAGATGCGAGGGATGTCTATATTTTTTAGTTTTCAAATGTAGCATATATGTATGATTTAATATGTATATATGTATAGCAATGTCTAAATGATATTTTTAACATGAATCCATATGCAGGATGCTTTATTATTATTATTTTTTGCATCACAGGACTCAGTCATAATGCAAGAAAGAAGAGATGTTAGTGTGGAAGATCTGGATGTTAGTGTTAGAAATCTTCAATGTTTTGCTAAAACATAATAGGCCTTGCATTAAATCATCATTGGGCATTAAATGATACAAATGGATAGCAAACACCATGATATGAGATAGACCAAGGTGTGCAAGGTCGTCCACCTACTAAAAATAGACAGTCGTAAACAAGGAATGTCCTAACTCATACTAAGGGAAAAGTTGCCCCAATATTTTTGTCAAGACAAAACATAGATAAAAAACAAATAAAAGATGAGTCATGAGACATCATTGCTCCTCTAATCCTTCATGGGACATCCTTGAGGAAGCTAGTAACCTGACTCAAAGACAAATCCAAAAGACAGTCGATAAACAACAGTCAAAGAAAAAGAGTCCAAAGACATCCTTGCTTCTCTAAATCCTTCATGGGACATCCTCGAGAAAGCTAGTAACCGGACTCAAATACAAAGTCAAATTAAAAGATAAGACAAAACAAGCCATAATGTCAATAGCCAATAAAAATATTTTCCAAAATTTGATCTATTTGTTGTTTAATTGTCTAGGGGGTTGATAAGATGATTGTTTGATAAATCTTGGTTTCAGGAATGACACATACCGTATAAGACGTTGAATATGGTTTCAATCATGTGACTATCTGTATAAGGAAATAATGATTGGTTGACTAAATGATCATGTCTGTTTTCAGGAAGGACACATCTTGTATAAGACATAGATTGATTATTTTGGTTTTTGCTTTGGCAATTTGTTTGATTTAACTTGATGACCTTGTTGACTTGTTTGTCTTGTTGATGTGTGACTTGTCTTGATGTTATACCAATTGTTTGTATTTGACAACAATGTTTGAATTATTTTTACTAACATGAAAAACTCTAAAGGACTGACCTAGTGCGGCCTCAGGGGCTCATCGATTTATGGCCTTGCCTATGTTATACACGCAGAGACCTTGTATTTCAACCAGACTTTGACAAGACTGAAAAATATTTGATTTATTTGAAGATATCTGATGTGTGTGATAGTGAATGTGATGAACCCTAATGGACTGACCTATGCGACCTCGGGGGCTCATCGATTAACAGTCTTGCCTACGTTATACATGCAGAGACCTTGTAGTTTGACACGACCAATGACTTTGTCTTATAGACAAAGGACTGAGTCATGATTTTATATAGACAAACCTAAATAGACTGACCTAATGCCTTGGGGGAAAATCGACAGATGGCCTTGCCTATGTCCAGTCGTAGAGGCAATGTAGTTCGACAATGAAAAAGACTAACTGATGTGACTAACTCTAACTCTGTTTTTGGATTTTTGACATGTTTTGATTTTTTTTGTCTTTTTGAAGTTTTTTATGTTTTTGAGATTTTTTTTAGGACATTTTGTGATGTTTTTTGGTTTTTTTTAGGACATTTTGTAATGTTTTTGGATTTTTTCAGGACATTTTGTGATGTTTTTGGATTTTTTCAATGGTTTTACGCCCTTAGAACAACCATTATAAGAACCAACACGTAAGTCAAGTGCCCACCCCCAATTGGGTATAAGACCAATTTATTATGAATATGATGGAATGGGGATGTAAAGTGTGCTCAATGTCAATCATTCCAAGTTATGGAAAAGGACACCCATTTATTATGAGTGGTATGTATAGGTGGTGAATAGGAAAGATAGGTGATATGACCAAAAATTCAAGTTGGAATGATGGTAGACAAAGAATTCGACTCGACTACACATGGTGCCAGTTTGCCAGGTTTTCACCATGGTACTCATCCAAAGTGCCACCGAAGTGGTTTTCACTATTGGACTACTTATTTCTCTTTACTAATTTTTATTTTATTTTTCAATTTTTTTTTATGTTACCAAGATGCCTGTTTGCCAGGTTTTCACCTAAGTAATGATTTTTTTGATTTTTTGATTTTTTTGTATTTTTCATGATTAAGACAAGGCTCTCAAAAGCTATGTGTAGAACCTCTTCAGATGAAGGTTGTTGATTGGAACTGAAAGTGGATGTCTTTCAGGGGTAGAAAGTTGGTATGCTCTTGATCCAAAGGCTTCTATGACAATATAAGGCCCTATTTAGTTTATTTCAAACTTTCTTGGTTTTTCTCTTTCTGCTTGATTCTTTGGATTTTCCATTAAGACCAGGTCACCAATTTCAAAATTTTGATTCAAGAATTTCCTATTGTAGCTACAAAGAAGAATATTTTGATATGCTTGGATATGGTCTAGTGTCTTTTGTCTTCGTTCGTCCAAGAACTCTAGATCATGTAATCTTGACACACAGTACTCTTCATCATCAATATGCCCTTTCAAAGATACCCTTAGGGAAGGAATCTTAACCTCAATAGGTAAGATGGCCTTAGAACTAAATACCAAGGAATATGGAGTGGCACTGGTAGGTTTAAAGGATTATGAGGATTGTTTTGTTAAACGCCTCAACTTGGCCATTACCCTGTGGGTAATATGGAGTAGAAAAGTGGTGTTGGCTATGGAATTCTTCGTAGAGGTGACAGACTTCTTGGTTTTTAAATGGGCGTCCATTATCCGTGATTATGGATTGAGGAATACCATACCAACAAATGATATAGTTAAGGATAAACTTAGAAATCTATGTGTCAGTAATGTAGGTTATAAGAATGGCTTCAATCCACTTGGTAAAAGTATTCAATCACAGTAATGATGAATTTATGACTGTTGGATGATGTAGGATGTATCTTACCTATGAGGTCAAGACCCCATTGGGAAAAGGGCCATGGTGACATTATTGGATGGAGCTCCTGTGTTGGTGCATCTATCAAGTCTCTATGAATTTTACATTGTTGACATTTCTTGACAAAGACATATGAGTCCTTTTCCATCGTAGGCCAATAATAGCCCAGTCTCATAATCTTCTTGGCTAAGGTAGGACCGCTAGAGTGGGATCCACATATACCCTCATGTACCCCATGCAAGGTAGCTTGTACTTCTTTAGTATCAAGAAATCTCAATAGGGTATTGTTTAGGGCACGTGTATAAAGGGTATCTCCAATGATGGTATACTTAGCTGACTTACAAATAAATGTCCTACATTGGTTGTTCGAGAGGTCAGGGGGTAGGATTTAGGCATGGAGGTAGTCATATATGTCCTTGTACCATGGGGAATTGGGACCAACAAGTTCACACACCATCTCTGAATCTAGGACGTCAAAGGAAGGGACCAAAAATTATTCTACCAAAAACTCAAATTTAGGCATGTTGCTAGGTATGTCCAAGAGTGAACCAATAGTTTCCATGGTGTCTACTACCCTGTTCTGAATGTGAGGTATTTGATGAAATATGATCTTGTCAAAATATTGTTTGAAACTATCTGTCATCCGCTTGTATGGGGCGAGCTTTTCATCTTTGGTTTCATAGTCATCATTAACTTGTCAGACTACTAGTTGAGAATCACCATAAACTTGTAGGTGCTTAATCTTCCATTTGATTGGCATTCATAATCCTGTTACAAGAGCCTCATATTTTGCTATATTATTGGTACATGGAAAAGCAATTTTGAATGACTTAGGAATAGTGTCACCTTGTGGTATGATAAACAATATGCCAACCCCTGAACCATGATTTGTGTGGGATCTATCAAAGTATAACTTCCATTTCATTCCCATGTCAAGAGTGAAGATGAACTCATCAGGAAAATATGAAACTAGAGGATGATCTACCTTAATCGTTGTGTCTGCCAGCTGGTCAATAATAACTTGTCCTTTTATAGCTTTTCTTTCTACATATTGGATATCGTATTCACTGAGTACCATTACCCATTTGGCCAGTCGTCCTGTTAATGTTGCTTTACTAAGGAGATATTTCAAAGGATATATCTTTGTGACCAACATTTTTTGGTGTTTTAACATGTAGTGCCTAAGTTTTTGAGTAGAAAAACCTACTGAAGGATAAGCACTTTCTATGGTACTATAATTTAGCTCATAACCTACCAAAGTGTGGCCGATATAATACACTACCCTTTCATGAGCCTCATTGTCATTCTGTGCAAGTAGGGCTCCTAGAGATGATGTGGTTGTTGAAATGTAAAGTATCAAAGGTCGCCCCTTAGTAGGTGGAATTAACACTGGTGGTGTGAGTAGGTAATCCTTGATTTGTTGAAAATCTTCTTGGCATTTACCTGTCCATACAAACGGTACCCCTTTTCTAAGTAGATGCTAGAAGGGATGTGTTTTATTTGCTAACTGCACTATGAATCGTCTAATAGACTACAGTCTCCCTTGTAGTTTCTATTATTGACTTATATTGTCTGGTGGAGGCATGTCCATTATAGCTTTCACTTTTGTTGGGTCCACTTAAATGCTTCGTCTAGAAATGATGTATCCTAGAAGTTTTCCTAATTTCACACCAAATATAGATTTATTTGGATTTAACCTCACTTTGTATTCTTCTAGTCTTTGAAAAATCTTATCTAGGACTTGTAAATGATCATCCCTTGTCAATGATTTAGCTATCAGATCATCCACATAGTCCTCCATGAGAGTGTGTATGAGATCATGCAAAATAGTTGTCATGGTGTGTTGATATGTTGCTCCAACATTTTTAAGTCCAAAGGGCATGAAATTCCAACAATAAGTTCCCCATGGACAAGTGAAATTTGTCTTATGTTGGTCTTCAGGTGTGATTTTGATTTGATTATATCCCAAGAAACCATCCATAAAGGATAACATTTCATATCATGTTGTTAGGTCCACAATCATGTCAATATTTGGCAGAGGAAAGTCATCTTTAGGACATGCTTTGTTTATATCTCAGAAGTCTATATAGATTTGGATTCCCCTTGTTGGTTTTGTCAATGATATGAGATTGGAAATCCATTCTGCATAGTCAATTAATCTGATAAAGCTGACATCCAATAGTTTCTTTAGTTCAACTTTGACTAATAAAGCAATTTGTGGGTGCATTTTTCTTAATTTCTGCTTCACGGCTTTAACACTTGGTTGTAATGGAAAATGATGTAATACAATTTTAGGATCTAGTAAAAGCATGTCGGAATATGACCATGCAAATTTGATTTTTCTTTGTGTGAAAAATTTACGAAATTCAGGTTGCTTTGTTTCTGTCAAAGATGCTGCAAAATAAATTAGCCAAGGATTATCTTCAATGCTTATGTTGATTTCCACTGATTCTTCAACTAGCATTGGTGACTTTTCCTAAGCAACGGGGAGAATGTTCAACCCTCCATCCTTGGGTGCCTTTGAGAGGTTTTTTCCCTTGGATGCATCCTTATTTTTTGCTTTTTCATCGTCTAAAGGCGCCTTTTGGTTTTCACCTAGGGACTCATCATTTTTTTTTCATTTTTTTCTTATTTTTGCGACTGGAGGGGTGAACAGACTCCCAAAAATAAGCCATGTTATCCAAGTCTATGGTAAATCCATCCTTATGGTCACCACTAGGTATTCCTTCTGGCAGTCCCATGAACTCAGTTATTGCTTCGTCATTCTCAAAGACATCTAAGACGGGGGTGTATTGTCGATCCCAATAGAGAAGTTGGGGATACACTAAGGGCATGTCATCATCGGAAGTATCAAATTTCAAAGGGGTCAAGGTAAAATCTGAGTTATTGAAATAGTCACAAAAGTTTCTTACCAAATTTTCCTTATTCTTTTTCTTGGGAATAGGTAGATTCTGAGATGGGTCGATTGTCAAGGTTTGGTTATCAGAAGTGGATTTGTTAGGTTCCCAAGAGGCAGGATCAAGGGATTCCCAAAAGTAATGTTTGAGCCATTCCTCTTTTGTCAAAGATGTTTGTGGACAGGAATTCAGTGGATTTTGTGAGGATTTAAGCATTTGGTCAAGTTCGCCAAATAGTTTATCGAGGTCCATGATAGAGGTAGAGGAGAGGTATCACACTCATATTCATTAGATTTGAGGGAATCATAGTAGTGTTGGTCAGATGGCTCATTGGATGTCTCGATAGCTTCAGAAGCACTTACTTCCTCTTGTCAAGGTGATGTGGTACTAGAAACGCCAATCTGGAGTGGTTGAAACCCAAGCCCTAGGTCTTTCAGCCATTTAGAGACAATGATAGGTTTAGTCCTCCCATTCTAATGTAATCCTAACTTGCTATGTCCATTATATCCTTTGTCTTGCATTATCTTAAAACCTTTTCCATATTGATCTATGGGTATCTGAGTAGGTGGAGGAGGTTCTTCATTGTCTTCTTTGTATAACCAAGAGGTCACATATTCTTCATTTATAGCTTCTTTACTTAGTTCCCCCAATTTTGTGAAAGTTGT
This sequence comes from Sequoia sempervirens, assembly GCA_007258455.2. Taxonomy (NCBI): domain Eukaryota; kingdom Viridiplantae; phylum Streptophyta; class Pinopsida; order Cupressales; family Cupressaceae; genus Sequoia; species Sequoia sempervirens. The sequence continues at coordinate 59,541,973 of VDFB02168118.1, forward strand.
TGTGGGAGGGATGTGTATGGTGACCATTGATTTCCTCCTATCTGTTGTTGGTAAACCGTATTATTTGGGAGGAACCAAATGGTTGACACAATAAGATGCTTTCATATGATACTCTCCACAACCCTTATCTTGAATCTTGACCTTAGGAGTGGAAGGTAGTGATTGGGAAGTAGATGTTTTGGAAAGAGTGGATGGATCGACATATTGGGATGAGTTGGATAATGAAGCCTCCTGCTTTACAGACACCTGGCATTAGGTTATCCCTCGTAGGTTAGTGCAATACTGGAAAGGATCGGGATCACCATCTATTATGATTCCTATGCCATTGTATGGGAATTTAAGACATTGTTGGTAAGTGGAAGGGACTGCCTTCATAGCATGTATCCATGGTTTGTCGAGTAGGGAGGATTCAAGGTGCAAAGATTCAACCCTGCTTCTCCATCTACCAACACTCGTCTAACTTTTGTTTCATCAACAAGAACTTCGAAGTGCAAAGGGTCATTGTGGTTTGTCTTCTCAGTTGTGTAATCTTGTTCAAAGAAGGTAGCACGGTGAGAGTTGGTTAGGTAGCCTACAATCTCTTGGAAATGATTGACATCAAGGTTGTTGGGTATGGTCATGCTTTTCAAATCTTTGTCTAGAATAGTTCGATGATTGGGTGATATACTCAATAGTTCCAAGATAGAAATATGCATTGGGATCTTCCCCAACTGGTCAAGTAAATTATACTAAGGCTTGGAGGACTATGGTTGTTGCTATGATGGAGGGCCTTGGATGGTTATCTTGGTTCAGCAAGTGTTGACAACACATTCAGGAGTTTTCCTTATGGTAATAGTGTTGATATTCTCATTGGCGGCTCGTATGTGATTTATGATTGGGCCATGGTTATAATCATACTCGACATTAGCATAGTTGGTTGAATTATTGGTCTTATTTCTCAAACTAGAGGCTTTTCCTTTTCCATGGTCATGTAATGGATCAATAAATAACTTGTGATCTTTGTTTGAGGATGTTTATTTTTGTCCATTAACTTCAATAGTTTTGTTCTCCACAAGATCTCGTATAATGTTCTTCAACTGTCAGAAATTTTGTAGATTGTGTCCCTTAGTTCGGTGGAAATCACAAAAAGTATTGTCATCCCACAAAAAGGGTTTAAATTGTCCCAAATCATATTGTCTTGGCTCTTCAAGTTGTATGAGGTTGTGTTGTAGCAATTGTTTAAAGACCAATTCAATCGGTTCCCCTAAGGCAGTGAATTCACGTTTTGGAAACCTCCTTTGCAGTCATGGTTGTTGGGTGTTTTGGATAGCGTTGGCAGTTTGATCGACATTGTTGAGTGTGTTGTTAGAGGGGTTGTGTCCTCTAAGTGTAATGATTGGTGTTTCTTGTAGGGTTTTAGCATCAACAATCCCATCATTGGTTACATTCTTGTTTCGAGACTAAAATTTGTTCATGTCATTAGGGATGTTTTGAACATTTGGATTTCTATTTGACATCTTGATTTCACCTTTGTCATTGAGAGCCTTTTCAAGTATAATACCCTTTTCTACTAGTTCCATGAAAGAAGTGCAATAGTGTACTCTTAATTCACTTCTCAATTTTGAATTGAGGTTTTCTAGGAATATGGTGACCTTTTGCTTTCCAAGTATTTCAACAGGGCATCGACTAGCTAGACTCCTCCATCTTTGGAAGAAGGTGATAAAGTTCTCTCCTTCATCTTGTGTGGTGTGGCATAAGGATGCTATTGTGATTTTATTGTCAATGTTAAAGGTGAAATGTTCAATAAATTTTTCAGCAAGTTCACCCCATGACCTTATGCCATATGGAAGTTGAGAAAACCATTCAAGTTCTATTCCAACAAGGCTTCGTGGAAAAAAGTCTCATGAGATACGTGGGGTCAATATGCAACATCTATGCACATTGTGGAAAATTTTCTTATATGTTCAATAGGATTACACTTCCCATTATACTTAGGAAAGTTTGGTGTAACATACCCATGTGGGAAGGGTGTCATGTATAAAGCTTTGTCAAAGGGAAATGGACATAAATCTTTTGCTGAAAAGGTCTTTTTGCTAGACATCACCATGTTGTCCATTTGTTGTTGAAGGGATTGCATTTGTGTTTGCAGAATATCCACTTGTGTCAATGATGTGTTGGTTGGATTGTTGGGGTCTATGTAAGTGTTTTGGAATCCAACATTTTGTGATAGATTTTGGTTTAGTGTTGGAATGAAGGGTGGATTTTGGTTTGGAATGTTAGAGAATGGGTTTTGGTTTGGAATTTGAGAGAATAGGTTTTGGTTTGACATTGATTGATTTGGAATGCATATGTTTTGTGAAGGATCGAGTTGGCTTCCATGTTGGATGAAAGGTATGTTTCCTATTTGTGAGACCCCTATCTGTGGTATGGCACTAGTGATGTTGATGCTTGGTATAGTAGTTGTTGTGTTTGTGTCAACTTTAGGCCTTTTGCTTCCAGTATTGGTGTTGAAAGGATTTGACAATGATGCCCCTACAATAAAATTAAGGCCTTGTGTCATGATTGATGTACCAAATGGTGATGTGTGTACTATTGTGGCACTCTGTGTAGGTACTCCAAATGGTATAGCTGCAGTTACTTGAGGGATAGAGGCACTAGATGTCATCATGTTTGTCCCTTGGGTAGATGAAGTTTTCAATGTGTGAATATCAAATCCAACAGGTAATGTGGCACCTTCTACTAACAATTTTGCTAGATATTGTTGAGGATCTTGTGCCAAGTACTTATCTACAAAAGAGGCAAACTATGGGTCTTGTGCATCAGTGTCTAAATCTTCAACTACAATGCATCCTTGTTGGTCTCTAGTGATGAATTTGTCCAATAAAGTTTTGTGAGGTCTTATTATCCCTAATAGAGGGTTTGAAAATGGATTGATAAAGTCTTGCGGATCAGCCATTTCTCTTTGTTTCCTTTTGGACCTTGTTTCGACTATGTAAGATATGCTCAAAATGCAGATGATGAAAAACTATGATATGATTTTAGTCTCTGTTTTTGAATTTTATTGGATATAAGGAATGAATGCTAATGGAACTATGTTTTTGGTCTTTTTTGGAAAATAAGGAAAGTCTAAAATTATGGTGTTCTAAAATGACCGTGTCTAAGTATGCAAAAGTGTAGGCAAGCTTTTAAAGGTAATCAATCTTAGAAGATTTGAAAAAAGGTTACCAACCATCTAAAGTTTAAGCAAGAATTCAATTTAGTTTTGTCAAGGGACCCTTTGTGAGACTAAGACCAAGTGATAAAGTGAGCTCCCAAACTAGACTAATGAGCTAGAAAGACTCATGAAGATGACAAAAGATATGTGTGACAAGTGACTAGGTTCAATGACAATTTTCGTTGAAGCAAGGGTTTATCCAAAGTATGACAAGTTGGCCTAATCTAAAATCTGCAAAGGTGATTGTCCTAAAAGTTTGATTTATTTGAATGTAACTAGGACTCCTAAAATGTAACTAAGGTTTACAACTAGTATGTCTATCGTTATGGCTAAATGATACCTATGAAAAATGTGAGGAAATATTTCTGGTTTCTATTCAAAGATCACTATAAAAGGATAATCAGAGATACTTTTGATTGTTTGACCTCGGACTGTGATAGTGAAATTTGTTTTTCTGGTAATTAGGAAATTGCAGTTTAGGTTGACAAATGCGTCGCCGAAATTAATAAATGCGGTTTTTAGTGTCATATGCAGTTTACTGGTAAACTATGTCTCGAGTCTATGACAAGAAGATGCGTCATTCCAAAATACAAATGCAGCTCATCAAATCAAATGTATCACAGAGTTTTTCAAATGTTGTTTTTAGTCTAACAGAATAGCAGACATAGGTTTGACACTTGCGACTTAGAATAGTAGATGTGGTTCTCTGATTGATAGATGTGACTCAGTATGAAAGCCATAGGTTTCTAGTAAACAGATGCGACTCATTTTTATAGATGCGGCTTTCTAGTTAACAGATGTGACTTAGTTTGATAGATGCGCGTTTCTAGTTAACAAATGTGACTCGGTATAACAGATGTGTGTTTCTAGTGGATAGATGTGACTCTCTTTGGCAGATGTGGTTTACTATTAACTTGCAGGTTTGACTCAGTCTGATTTTGATCAAATTTTGGAAAATAGAAGACAATCAGAAAACACTTTATTTCGGTTTGATTTTGATATGAAAACGTTTTGAATCCAAACAAACAAGTAGAATTCCTATGGCTGGAAAGGACAATATTTGTTGAGTTCCCACTTGGATTTCTCCAACTGCACTTATTCAGAGCGGATGATTAGAAGCTTGACCACACTGGCTCCACTCCACGACACTCACTTCTTCAAGTCAGCCAAACTTTGAGCTCTCATGAATCTTCCATGACAAACTCTTCATCTCTACTAAGAACCACAAGTATGTGGGACGACTTCAAAGGTCTGACCTCTTGCACCAACAAATAGAGGGATTTTGGTAATCTAAAAAAAATTGGCTTTTAATAAGGGTACCCATTCAGGTGGCTATGTGTGAGGCAATATTAACTTGTCTACATAACAAATCTACACCTGTAATGCTAAGTTTTCCATTAGCATTCACATTTGTGTACTGGTCAGGAGTAGCTTGGCTTTTAGCTTCATTTATTGTTTGAGTCGCTTTGGGGTGAGTACTTTTTCCCACCAAGGAAGGCTCAGTTCTAGAGCCAATAACAAGTTCTCTTGCACCCAGGATCGCATAAGTGCGCAAGGGGAGAGGATACTTTTATTATTGAATCGGGTTTTAATCTAACAGAATATGCGAACACACCAAACACAGAGAACAATGATTCATTTTTAGCACTAAATGAAATATGAGCTAATCTAATCAGACAATATGTTTCAAAATCAGTCTTTGACAAGTGTCCTGCAAGACCACACATTAGAAGTTTGAATATTTTTCTTCATCAATCATCCTACAAACACAGTTTGTATATTTGTCTTCTATGAATCATCCTGCAAACACTATATTAGCTCCACAAGATCTCATGCTACCAGTTCTAAATTAGTCATAACAAAAAATTGCAATGATTAAAATGAAAATTTGAAATCTTGGATATCAAAAAATTATTATTTTACTAGCCAAATGTGTCACACAAAGCTACAGATGCATCATGAGGAATCAGATGCATCGTTTGATTCTTCATATGTGGTTCACAGGATCAATTGTGTTGTTATGTGCCTCAAATGCGTCGTGTTGTACTTGTTCCTACAAAAACTCAATTTTTTTATAGATTTTTTTTTTTAAGACTATGTTTTCATGTCAGGTTCACCAGATGTAACACATGAAAATTCACAAATTAAGCAATATAATGCATAAACTCAAACTAAACCTATGCTAACAACAAAGAAAAATGGAATATAAAGCATAAATACAAGAATGGTCTCACCAAAAATCTATGTAATTCCATGAATAACCTCTATTGCACTTCTCCATTTCATTGTTGTATGATAATTTTCCTTAGATTTCTCTTAAGTGTGCAAGTATAGCCTCATGATAGTGTTAATAGAAAAACATCGAAGATTAAGAAAGTTTCTTCCAAAACTCATAAGATTTCGGAAGGAGTAATAATGATGAAGGTAAAGCCAATTTATAAAAAATTGATTTTCGAATGACAAGCTTAGATTGAAAGATAAATCGACTATTAAGATTAAAGATTGTGACATGCAATGAGATTAGTGTGAGTGATAAAGCATGAAAGGTGGGGATTAAATTAAATAATAATTTAATCTTTAGTGGAAACTGGTCGAGACACAAAAGAATAAAGATTGCATGTAAAGATAAAGATTGAAATAGATAAAAGATGAGAATAAATTAATTAAATAACTAAAGTTATTTAATTAATAAAGGTTTGCATGTAGAAGATAAGAATAAATCTAGATAATAGATTGATTAAGGCAGAAAGTCTGTTCGTTACAAACAATCAAATATTAAATCACCAGATAACTGAATGATCAATTTTGATCTAGACTTAAGTGATAAATGACTAATTAGATAAGAAAGAGATTATCTAATTATAGAGGATTATGCCAAGGATAAACTTTTTATGAATTAAATAATAATTTAACTCAACATTCAATATTTAATAGAGGATAGATTTAATTAGCGGCCTAATTAAATAAATAATATTTATCTAATTGATCAAAGAAGAATAAAGGTAAGAATGAATTAATTAAATAATTAAAGTTATTTAATTAATAGAGGACAAATGACTTTAGAAAATAATTAAACAATTAACATTATTTAATTATGAAAATTAGAAGTATGATGAAAATTAGAGTCGCGTGCCTAGGACAATTTTCAGTGTCTCCAGTTGGATTATCTAGGATTATTGATTATGTTAATTTTCTTGTGCTCTTGTGGTATCAATATCTTCTCATCTGAATGAATGTTAATCTTAGGCACTTGAGTTGGTTAAGGAATGAACTTTTGATCCTAAATCTTAAATGGGATGTATGCTTTATAAGATATGCTTCTCAAAGGATGTTTCACTCTTAGGAATTAGGACAAGCATTTATGAAAAAACTAATAATTGGAATATGTAGATGGTTAATTGCTATAGGTGTATTTTTTTATGAGGGATGTCTTAGCCATATTTCTTATTGGTGCATGCAAAGGAATGATGGTGTATCCTGTTGAGTAAAAGAAAACTATGTTAAGGAAATATGTAGTGATGCATATCATATTGATCTTCACTTTGGAATTATTCTTCTTACATTCTTCATGGCTATGTTGGTATCATCATTATTCCTTATAGTAAATGTAGTAAGGTAGTATGATGTGATTAATTGGTGGTGGTATGGTGTTACTAATTCATGTGTAGACAATGTCATTTATGTATCTTTTGTCTATGTCATATTACATAATGGTGTTAACAAACTTACCTTAGAGTGAATGTAACATTGCACGTTGATGTAATGAAAAAGGGTATTTGGTTAGTGTTGTATGGAGTAGGAGTTAGTATAGGATGACAAATGAATAAATTTTATCTCATTCTTTATTAAGATAATCTAGGAGTGTATCATGATGTACCTAAGTCCTAGAAAAGTAACTATGAGATGTTCATTTCATTTAGTAATCATGTAAATATTTTGCTATTGTACTTAAATGTTAAATGTTTATCTATCCTCGTCTAGTAGGCTGAAAGGGAAAAGAAATGTAACCCTTTCTTATGATGGATGTTGTTAGTAACAACATTGGTGAACCTAGGTGGACTTAGGACTAGAATGTAAATGACAAGTTCTATTATCTTCCGCTATTACTTTATGACTTATCAATGGTTTACTTCATTGTGAATGATATTAGTAACTTTATATTGTATGTCCATTGGAAAGTTGATCATTATGTTGAGTAACGTTAGTTAATGATAATCATGGTTCTTAACAATGTTAATTTTTTTATTTATTTAAAAAAAAATCCATGTCTTTTGCATTTTTTTTCTTTCTTTGTTGTCCTCTAGGTTCCCTAACGGGGAATTACACCTGGTATCAGATCCAAGCTTGCAGCACTGGGATCTCTAGTTAATGTTGTTACCCATGACTACTTATACCCTATGCATGTGCGAGTTCAGATTAATTAGCTGACAAGTTGGCATGTGGATTTCTTTTGTTTGACTAAATGTACATTAGGATAAGATGTTATTTTGCACAATTAGGTTACTTATGTTGTTTAGTGCATTTTCATAATGTTAAGAATATACGACATGTAAAAGGGTAGTTAGAATAGACTAAGGAAAATTATGTAGGTAGTTTATAAATGAATTATTTTCTATCTTTTATGATTGATATAATGCATTTGGAAGTAAATTTATGTGATTAAGCTTTGCATTACATGATGTGATATTTTTTATTAGAAAGGGCTATTTTTGTGGAATAAATAGGATGTTAGTGCATAGAACTAGGTTTTTATTTTGAGAAATTATGATGACTAATTGGTATTTGAACATCTTGTTTGCTATGTGTAGCTTAAACCTACGATGTAATGTCTTTCTCTTTTCCTACTATTGTAAAAATAGAAAAGATTTATGCATTGGATTTCTTGCATGTTGGATTGTTATGAGGGGGTAACATGTGAAGTAATTAAGCTTAGGTATGGGATAGGGATGGTTGAATAGGCATAATCAATGTGTAAATATTTAGTGTTACTTGTACTGGCTTGGGATAAAGTTTGAGAGAATGTGGGATTGTGTTTTGGGAACAAATATGTGAATCATTTTTGTTCTGTGAAAATTTGAATAACTTGTGATGAAGTAAGAGTTGTTTGTGTTTAAGAAAAGGTGAAATCACAATACGGTGTCTCACTTTTTGCCCAAGATGGACATTCACATCAATATTTTTAACTGAATCTTCATCTTCTAAGACCTATAGCAACTAACCGTTAAGAATTTGAAGATGATGCAAACTAGTGATTTGTGGAAATTTGTGTGTAGATTCTAAATATATTTTTTAATTTTTTTCTAAAATCAATCATGAATCTTTCAGCATCTCCTTTAATAACTAGTTTTAAACAAAAAACAACATTTTCATAAAGTAACGTTTGTGTCGTACAACATGACTTTTTATATAAAGGATAAAATTTTAATTTTTGAAATATAGATTCTTAACATCAATATCTAGAGAAAGGATATTTTCCAATATTTTTTTGTTACATTTTTTTTTTAATTAATTTTTGAAGTCACAGTGACTATAATTTAGACATACATGTGTGTCTTACAACATAACTTGTGTATATATCGAAATCCATTTTTTATTTTTTGGTGAAACAAGGACTTCAATACCTAGGGAAAGGGTATTTTTTTTAAAAAATTTACAATGGTTTACTATTTTTCCACTTTTTGCAAAATGAAGAGCTTGATGTTCGAAGAAAAGCCTAGGTTTAGTAAAAATTGAAAATTAAATACATGATCAAATAAAAACATATCAAAACTAAACTTGTTGGAAATATTTTTTCAAGGGCTACAATATTGTAAAATTTAATTTCTAAATGACATTATTTAATCCCTCAAAAGGTAAAGAAAAAGTGTTTTTTTGCCAGCATTTTGATAGGGGTGAAGGAGACTCCATTGTGGGTATGATTTAATACTAGAGGGGTTCTATCCAAGGGGGTTTGATCTAAGGGGGTCTTATCTATCCCTCTTTAGTTAAAAACCTTTAGATGGAACCTCTCAAGGCTTAAATAATTATTTTTTCTAAAAAAAGTGATTTCAGGCAAAAATTAGCATGTCCCAAAAGTGAGACGCTATTGTGGCAGCACCTGAAGGACCTACTTGAAGTAGTAAGAGTTAACAAGAGGATCATTATTGTTCTTTTGCAAATATAGAACTTGTGTATAATTTGTTGAACTCTAGATGCATGAATGTTGATGTGAAAGTATTAATGATTCTTGGATGCATTTAGAAATTCATGGTGCTTATGTAAAATTCTTATTTTGTGGAAGAAAATTTAGTTTGCATATGCATATGTTATGAGGATAGAATGTTATACCGAATGAATAAAAGTGAATGTGAATTTGTTAAGTGGAGTTATTAAGTGATCACGATGATCTTGACATTGACACTTAGCATCATGTGATATATGGAAAAGAGTAGAGTGAAAGAAAAACTGATAAAGGGTTATGGATAATATGTAATGATATGAATCACATTGGTTATGGAAATAAATGTACTTATGGAATTTAGTATGTAATTGTACCCCCTGTAAATGTGAGAAACTAGTAATTGTGCATTGGTTGAGTGTTTTTGTGTGCCCATGGGATGGTGATACTATGTACCCATCCATGGGGAATATGTTGTATATTTTTTTGGTGTGGCATTAACCATACCATTATGTGTGCTTGTATGTTTGTTACCTGATTAAGGGCCAACCCACGTGTGGTTGAAATTTATATATAAGAGTAGCCAAAAGATAGTTTCACATATTCTTTTCTTTTGGTTCTCTAGTCCCTCAATCTGTGAAGGGGTAGTAGCAGCCACAAAGCTCCTTGGGCAGGGTGTGCAGTGTACACATATTGTGAAGTAGAGTGGTCTTAGCTCAATTGATCCTAAGAAAAGTACTCACTACTTCCCCTTATGATGGATCAGGGTACTTGATCCATATGTGCTAGCCTAATCCCCATAGTTCTTGAGCATATTGATGGTATTTCTTGGATGATCATTTACCTTGTCTTCACGAAAGGTATGATATGCCACATGAGTTGTCAGTTGGGGGCTGGGGTCTAGGGTGAGAGGGACCTGCATGGACAACCCAACTAGAACTATGTGATGACATGTGTCGCCACTTGGGGGCCAGGGTCAGGGTGAGAGGGACTTGCATGGACAACCCAAGTGAGACCATGTATCCCATGTATATGTATATTTTGAGGTCTAGCATGTGGAGGGAGGTTTGTTAGCCATGTTGAGATAGATTTCATATCTACACATGTTTCGACATGATGCAATAGGTATGATGCCACACCCCATTGATGTTCTAACACAGTGCTAGTGATGATGTCGTGTTTCTAATGGTAGTGAGATGGCCTTGAGGACACGATGACACATGCATAGACACATGAAGGTGCATTATGAGATTGTGTTATGATAGCCTACTTGTGTGATGAGCGTAATGGGGCCTCACACACTTGTAGAGGGATACTCATGTTTTCTTTTGACAAAGTTTGGGTCAGTTAGCATACGGGTATGTCCTATCCATGTATACCTTTGGCTACAATGAGTACCTACATGTGCCTTCTCCATGAGGTATCACTATGTGGGGTGTGTTTTGCGTGTGCCTACTTCCGCAGAGCCACAGACACACTGCCATGTGGCATACGACTAGTATGTGCCTTCTCTGATTGGCGTATGACCATGCCACATTGAGATGTGATGTGGGATGGGGGCCAAGGTGCACATCCCATGTGGGCAGCCAAGGGGTGTGTGGCCCACTTGGCTAGCCCATGCCACATGATGACGCAATGTAGGGTTTAGCCGAGGAGTACACTTTGAGCCATGTGGATGGTGTGCTCACTCTGCACCACATGAGGGCTACTACTATAGCCTGACGTTGTTCCCTCCTTCCTTGTTTGGTGGCTGGTATCTAGTCACACAGTTTTGTATAGTGCAATTTTGAAGATTGTGTATTTTCTTTATGGTATTGATGGTTTTCTATTGACTATGAGGGCTAACATTTTGTTTATGTTTGATTGTGATGGCTTAGCTACACCTTGTGATCTTATTTGCACATAGCCCTCATGGTTACATTTGATTTAGTGTTAAAATTGTGCACATTTCTTACTTTATTATTGAAATTGAATTTTTATTTGATCTTTCTTTATGAATTTGGTGGCTAAACTAGTTTATCCTTATCGTTTTCAATGTCATCCATGTGTCGTATTGTGATTCCTCTCCAAGAACATATGAGGCAGACTTGGTAAGTGTATACGAGGAAGCAGATGCAGGTACCCTTGAGGATGGGGGTATGTGAGGCTATTATAGAGCTAGAACCCACTACCCACCTATGTTTGATGACTATCTCTTGGAGGCTAACTACCTTATACAACAAGAGGTAGGTCATTGTGGTCTTGTTTGGATGTTCTCACAATGTGTGTGTGGCCTAACACCATCAAGCCACTAAGTGTGAGGTATGGATCATCTGAGATGGATATTGGTTCTTGGCTCATGGATTATTTATCATGGATTAGTGTTTTGCTTTCCAGTGTCTAGATGGACCCTTGTGTAGCCTTGTGTTGTGCACTTCCTAGTGATGTGATTGTGTATGTATGTATTAGATGTATATTTCTTATCTTTTGTTGTGTATTGATATAAAATATGGATAACCATGCTATCTTAAATGTGAGTGTATTGTGATTCTGTGGTATTAAATGGAGTGGATGTTATTAAAAATCATAAATTGTAATTTGAAATATGTTTTTGAAACATGAGATGGTGAATATCAAGTAATCATTTGATGTGTTTTCCTTGTATGAGATTATGGAGATGTTTGTATTGAGAATGGAAAATTGAGTTAATTAGAGTACCTGCTATATTTATTAGTGTAAAATCAAGTATATTACTATAAGAGATGTATGGATTTCTAAATAAAGGTGGTTAGGAAAATATTACTTTCAAATGTGTAGCCAAATAGTGATTTTAATTATAATGATTCAGAAAGAGGATGTACATCAATTCTAGAGTAGAGAAATTTTGGGACTAATGTGTTTATGTTTCCATTTTGAGACTTGCGACATCTAATAGCAAGTCAAGTTTTAGGGGGTGAGGATGTAATACCCCTCCAGTCTGAGCACTACTAACAAGTATTATGACATTAAACCCTAGTTTAGTGAAGGAATTAATTATAGTCCTTCTACTTAATTCTTAAGGTGTGTCTTATGTTCTAGGAGTGTGATACTCTGATGTTGGATGTTACTTATGTGACCTTATTCATGATAGAGATTAGAATATAGTGTGTATTATTATTATGGTGCATGTTTCTATTAGATATGTTCCTTTCCATAATATATATCTATATATATATATATATATATATATATATATACCCGTGGAGGGAATGGGATGAGATTTTGAGGAAGTTTGTGGGAGATTTTTTGGGGGGCATTTCTTGAATTCATTTTATGCAAGTTAGGGATAATGGGGAGAAGGGAGAGAAATTATGCATTTTTGGGGGTTTGAGAATGGAGAGAAAATAGAGAGATTTTTACATGGTTTGGAAGTAATTTTTCTAAGGTTTTTGGGAAATTTTGAATGGTTTTGAATTGAAATTTGGAGGAGAGTGAATTGGAATTCAATTATGGTTTGAGGGGAATGGATTTACTACTAGATTGTATGGAATTCTTATTTTTTATTGTGCTTTGGATTAGAGATTCGGGTTTGGAAAGCTTCTTCAATTTTCAGCTTCTTGCATTCAAATTTTTCATGTTTTGAGGTAGGTTATGTACTTATTTTATAATTTTGTGTTTTAAATTCATAGAGATTTATATAGATGTTATAGAATATTTTATTTGAATGTTTTTAATTTTTTCTTTCAAGTGATGAAATACTGCTATATGTTGGGTTTCTCATTTTGATGTTTGTCTGTAATCGAGTATACTGAAAAGAGGGTTTTTAAGGGAGTCGTTTGTTGTTTCGCATTTTGTAAATTTTTGAGGAATTTTTGGTCAATTCTTCCCATAATTTTGAGTAATCGAGGGTCAAATCTGAAATGTTTTTTTGATGGATTTGGATTATGAATTGATTTGATTGTTTTATGGCTGGCAGACTTGACTGTTGTCAAGAGGGATTTAGCTCCATTTCGAGGTAGGGTTTTTGTACTTCTCGTCCTTTCATTAGAGTTCTATTGAAATGTAATATTTGTGGAATTTTTTCATGTTTTTTTTTGTGTATTCTTATTTCTGAAAATGATGGTGTTGCTATGCTTTTAATAGCATATGAATGTTTCTTTTGCCCACCTCCATTTATAGGCTTTTAAGGGTTGTTTTTGGGAATATGTTTACAAAACTCATTAAATGAATTTATTTATTTTTTTGGGTCTGTATTTCTTGTTTCTGGAATATTTCTAGTGTATTCTTTGGTCCTATATGGTTCTGTGGTTTTTTCTTTTCAGTTTCATGGAGTTGTGTTGAGTTTCATGAAGATTGGAGTTGGTTCATGCACCTATTGGTAGCCTTGTTTTTTATTCATGAATAATCAGATTGGATGATGTTATAAAATAATGTTATGGATGGTTTATGATGTTTATTTTTGGTCCTTTTTTATCTTAATATGTTTACACTTCATTATGGTGCATTTATGATAAATTTTAGAAAGTTTCATTGGGCCACTAGCACTTGATGGTGGTTTAATCTATGGTACATGATATACAGTTTATAGTGATGTATCTTGGTTTTATATAGATGGTTATGGATCAGTTTATTATAGATTATGATTCTCTATCTTAATTCCTTGATGGTTTTTTTGGATGTTCTCTTCAGTTTCCCTGAGCTCCATTGAGTTTTGTGGGGATTTGCTGCATTTGGAGCTCATTGGGATAGCCAGTTTGTGAGACTTGATAGATTAGTTTGTGATGTTGTTATGAGCATGTTTATGGACCTTAATGTCTTGTGTTTCAGAGGTTCTTAATTCCTTGGGTAGTCTTGCATGGCCTCTTGGTGCTTTCATGCGTTGCTTTGATGGTTTCAAGGTGATATGTGCATCTATGGTATACTAGGGTCAGATTATTGTATATGCATAGATGTTACTGTTCATGAATATATGTTGATTGTTTGGAATTAGATTCAGATGTATGTTGATGTTGTATCCATGTGATTATTTTTTTAGAACCTTGGGTTAGATAGGTTCATATCTTACCCATGTGAGTATGGCTTGTAAGTTCCGAGATGATCCTTGCATAAGTTCTATCCTTTCCATTCCTTGTATGATAACCCTTGGTTTTAGGTAGTTGTCCTTCCTTGGTTTCTTTTGTGTTTGAGGGCCTTATATCTATATCCTAGCACTGGGGTGGTCCTTTGAGTTCCACATAGTTGGGTGGTTTCCTATCTCCGTCGGGTATCCATGTCCTAGTTCGAGTGCATGGATGGATTTGAGTGTCTTCATGTGATGATTCTTCTGGTGCTTGTTGCTCATGCTTTAGATCCTATATTTCAAGAGAAGATTATGTATTGGATTATCATAGTTTCATATGAGTTTTGGATTGCTCCTAGTTGGAGGATAATGAATTAAGATGTAATAGGAGGTTAATGATGATAGTTGGATTATCTAGGATTATTGATTATGTTAATTTTCATGTGCTCTTGTGGTATCAATATCTTCTCATCTGAATGAATGTTAATCTTAGGCACTTGAGTTGGTTAAGGAATGAAATTTAGATCTTAAATATTAAATGGGATGTATGCTTTATAAGATATGATTCTTAAAGGATGTTTCACTCTTAGGAATTAGGACAAGCATTTATGGAAAAAGTAATAATTGGAATACGTAGATGGTTAATTGCTATAGGCGTATTTTTTTGTGAGGAATGTCTTAGCCATATTTCTTATTGGTGCATGTAAATTAATGATGATGTATCCTTTTGAGTAATAGAAAACTATGTTAAGGAAATATGTAGTGATGCATATCATATTGATCTTCACTTTGGAATTATTCTTCTTAAACATTCTTCAGGGCTATGTTGGTATCATCATTATTCCTTATAGTAAATGTAGTAAGGTAGTGTGATGTGATTAATTGGTGGTGGTATGGTGTTACTAATTCATGTGTAGACAATGTCATTTATGTATCTTTTGTCTATGTCATATTAAATAATGGTGTTAACGAACTTACCTTATATTGAATGTAACATTGTACTTTGATGTAATGAAAAAGGGTATTTGCTTTAGTGTTGTATGGAGTAGGAGTTAGTGTAGGATGAAAAATGAATAAATGTTATCTCATTCTTTATTAAGATAATCTAGGAGTGTATCATGATGTAAATTAGAGTCACAGGCGTAGGACAATTTTTAGTGTCTATAGTTGGATTATCTAGGATTATTGATTATGTTCCTTTTCTTGTGCTCTTGTGGTATCAATATGATTCTTAAAGGATGTTTCACTCTTAGGAATTAGGACAAGCATTTATGGAAAAAGTAATAATTGGAATGTGTAGATGGTTAATTGCTATAGGCGTATTTTTTTTATGAGGGACATCTTAGCCATATTTCTTATTGGTGAATTTAAAGGAATGATGGTGTATGCAATTGAGTAATAGAAAACTATGTTGAGGCAATATGTAGTGATGCATATCATATTGATCTTCACTTTGGAATTATTCTTCTTACATTCTTCATGGCTATGTTGGTATTGTCATTATTCCTTATAGTAAATGCAATAAGGCAGTGTGATGTGATTAATTGGTGGTGATATGGTGTTACTAATTCATGTGTGGACAATACCATTTATGTATCTTTTGTCTATGTCATATTACATAATGGTGCTAATGAACTTACCTTAGAGTGAATGTAACATTGTACTTTGATATAATGAAAAAGGGTATTTTGTTAGTATTGTATGGAGTAGGAGGGTAAGTGAAAAAAGATGGGGGCCAAAAAGGGGGCTTGAGTGGCCACTTTTTTTTTGAAATCAGGAAATACTGAACTTGGACATGAAATTGAGGATAGTTACGCTCAAAATTTTGAGATGCAACAAAAACAAGGATCAAAGTGCTCTGAGTCTACTTTCTATACTACTAATTTATTTTAAAAATGGTTGAGATTAAGGGGTTCAAAAGAAGTACGTACAAAAATTGGTGTTGTTTTTTTCAGAAAAAACATAACATAGCAACTTTTGTACATCCCTAGCATGGTGAACCTTTTTTTAGTATTTTTAAAATCGCTTCAGTGAGAAATTAGCTAACAATATGTAGCTGATGCATGATTTTTATGATAATTTTTTTAATGAATATTTTATTTTATTCTAATTTTCTAAGTAAACACTTCCTGAAAAATAGAATTTTGGCCATGCTACCCCTACAAATTTTGGAAACTAATTGAAATTTTTTTCATTTTTTAAAAAAATTGTAGAATGGAATCTAGTTTGTAAAAATGTAATTTATTTGAAATTTCAATGAATGGTTAATTTATAACGAAAAAAATACCAAACACTGCTTTTTGTCAAAAAAGAGACACACAAACAAAATAACTTATAGATGAAAGGCTTAACATTGTCAAAAAGTGAAAAAAATTACATAGTTGAATAGCTAAGAGAGAACCTAACATTACCTAAGTGTTTGATTTGTTCAACATTGAAACACGTGCAATCATGATGGTGAGCACAAACCCGATTATGTGAAATATTGTAGAATTTGTAAAAACACGTCTTTGGTCGTTGGAAAGGATCTCCTAGCCATGGGGTTGGTATTCCAAGGCAAATACCAAGCCTAAGGCTTGGGGATTCCCAAAGCAATATATAACGTGAGTGCATTATAACGTGAGCACATTATAACACGCTCACATTATATCTTTTTTTTGACATGGCTTTTTGTGTTTGTGTAGGACATGTCTAGCAAGACATAACGCGAGTGTGGTATAATGTGCTCATGTTATGTCTTGCTTTATGTTAAATGCTACTCTATTGAATGTATGTTTGTATGTACATGTATGATTGTATGTCATGTATGTATGTATGCATTCTTGTATGTATGTATGTATGTATCAATGCATGTATATTGTATGTATGCCTATATGTATGTAAGATTGTATCTACATATGTACATGTGTGCTTGTATGTCTGTAGGATTGTATGTACATATGTATTATGCTTGTATGTATGTAAGTATGTATGTATTTATGTATGTCTTTAGAGGGAGGGAGAATTTTAAGAGAGAGAGAGAGAGAGAGTTGTCTAGGTAGGGTGAGAGGGAGAGAGGGAGAGAGAGAGGTAGAGAGGTAGTGAGAGAGAGTCTTGAGAGAGGGAGAGTGGGTGGAAGGGAGAGTCTAAGAGAGAGGGAGTGGGAGAGAAGGGGTTGGAGTGAGAGGGACTTAGCTAGGTAGGGTGGGAGGGATAAATGGAGAGAGAGAGAGAGATAGGGGTGGGAGAGAGAGAATTGAGAGAGAGGGTAAGAGAGATAGAGAGAGAGAGTTATGTAGGTAGGGTGCCAAAGGGAGAGACTTGAGAGATAGGTAGTAAGAGGAGTGCGAGAGAGAGGAAGTGGGAGAGAGAGGGAGTGTGAGAGTGAAAGACCTAAGAGAGGGAGAGGGTGTGGGAGGGAGTGACCTGAGAGAGGGATAGATAGAGGGGAGTGGAGTGAGAGGGACTTATCTAGGTAGGGTCAGAGGGATAAATAGAGAGAGGGGAGAGAGTTACCTAGGTAGGGTGCAGAGGAGAGATCTGAGAGAGAGAGAGGGGTGGGAGGAGATACTGAGAGAGGGAGAGAGAAAGAGTGTGAGAGAGAGGGAGTGATGGAGAGGTAGTGGGAGGGAGATAGAGAGAGATAGATAGAGGGAGTGAGAGAGGGTGGTAGGGATTGATTGACAGAGAGGTACGTAGAAAGAGGGAGAGGGTAGATAGAGACAATTAGAGAGGGTAGAGAGAGGGAGGGAGAGAGGTGAGATGTGTAGATAGAGAGAAATAGATAGGGGTTGAGGGTATAGGGTTGAGGGATTAGGGTGGAGGACCTTTAGGGTTGATGGTTTAGGGTATTAGGGTTTAAGGGTTGAAGGTTGAGGGATTAGGGTTGAGGGTAGAGGGTGTTCGGTTGAGGGTAGAGGGTATAAGGTTAAAGGGTTTAGGGTTAAAGGGTTTAGGGTTGAGGGTTTAGGGTTGAGGGTAGAGGGTTTAGGGTATAGGTTTGAGGGTATATGGTTGAAATATTAGGTTGAGGGTCCAATGTAAAGGGTAGAGGGTATAGGGGTTGAGGATTGAGGGATAAAGGGTTGAGGGTTGAGAATTGAGGGTTGAGGGTTTAATGTATAGGGTAGAGGGTAGAGGGTTTAAGGGTTGAGGGCTGAGAGTTTAAGGTTGAGGGTAGAGGATTGAGGTTATAGGGTTGAGGGATTAGGGTTGAGGGTCCAATGTATAGGGTAGAGGGTATAGGGGTTGAGGGATTAGGGTTTAAGGGTTGAGGGTTGAGGGTTGAGGGTAGAGGATTTAAGGGTTAAGGGATTAAGGGTTGAGGGTTTAGGGACATAAATTAATTTTTAAAAATAAATCTACTTTATAGATATGGGTCGACAAAGATTGAATTTTGAATCAGACGAGCAAAGGAGACAATATCAGAGAGAGTATCAAAGAGAATATCGAAGAAGGCAATGGAAAAAAATGACAAATGTTCAAAGAGAAGAACAAATAAGGAGACATAATGAAGCCGAAAGAAAAATATATGTTAGACGAAGAGCAGAAGTAACATTACAAGAATTAGAAATGAAAAATAGCGAGGAGGCAAATATGATTACAAATAGTCGTCAACGAACTTTTGAAGAAATGTCTCATTCTGAAAGACAAGAAAGACAACAAGTTGATCCTCAATCAAGTGAGAGGTACAATAATGCATCCAATGCAAACATTCAATTGAATCTTGAAAATGAAGTTTCAAGATCAATAGATCATGTATTAGAAACACCTCAACATGAAAGTCAAATTGATATGAATTTAGGTGTAGAAGATAATGTACAAAACATACCAAACCCAAATGGAATGCTTCATGGTGATTTTCAAAGTTTCCAAATGCAATTTCGACATCAATTAGATAGCTTCAAAATTCCAAACACGTGTTATTTTTGTCAAGAATGCTATCTAGGAATCAAAGTATCTCGAACCTCTAAAGGTCCTATATGCACTAGATTCTGACAAGAGAGAGGAAATAATAAATTTCAACTTCAAACAATATGGACCCTGGGCCACAACCAAAGGACCTTGCAAAGTCGACTCATGTAGAAGAAATGTTGATTGCACGTGTCAGCCCAATGCTACAAGTTAGACATGTAATAGGTGGTCAATATAAATACAAAGGACACACGATAAGTTTTCCACAAAGTGTGGAACATGTTTAAAAAGTTCAGCCACATTCAATACAAAATTTTCTAATCATTATTTTTCGAAGAAGGGATCAACGTGGCACAAATTATAACTTTACAGTTAATAGGGATCATGTGTATAAGGCACTAAAGTAGAAATTAGACCATGAAAAATTTTATTCAGATGTTAGAATTGATGAAAATGCTCTAAATGATCTGAAAAGAAATTTTGATGAAAATATTTTCAATAGATTACAGACAGTACATATGGAATTTGATTCTGATACAAATGAAATCATCTTTGTTAGTCGTGTCATAAAGATAGATCAAGGTAATATAATTGAGCATACAACATCAATGGATTCTAAATCACCTAATTGCTGAAGAGAAATGGAATTGATTCATGCATGGGTTAATAACCCTGAAGCAGCAAATTCAACAACAATGATTAATTGGCCAGGAATAGGTTCATCTCCTATAAATGAATGTCACTTTAGGATTACTTGATATTGAATTTCCAAAATTGTTCTTGTAAAATCCTCATCTTGGGCACTAATTTTATTTTTTTTGCATACCCAACATCTACCACTTAGACGATTAAGCACCTTCCATGAAACTTAATAGTGTTAACTTCAATACTTCTCAATTCCCAAGGTGGCATCAACTCATTCTTGCCAAATATATGCTTGCACAAAAGAGTGATATAGTCCCAAGATTAAGGTCTTTCCTAGACCTATGACCTAAGGCTGGAGGGTTCGTGATGACCCTTCTTACGTATCCCCTCGTGGGAATCAGAGGCATCATAGTTCACCCCACAATGACAGAGGGAGTTCAATCTCACCTCTTGTATGAGATCTATTATATCATCTTTAACCCCTAACTATTAATTTAGTACATATAAGCTACCAACATAGTCAATTATAATTTAATGATAATAATCTTGCCATCAAGTGTTGGGTCCATACCAAACATTACCAATCATTAGTGTACAAACATTCACAATATTCACAAAGGGTCACTCATGCCATACTCTCAAATATTATACACAAGTTAATTAGCTCATACACAGTACAAGTACAATAGTGACAATATCTTACACAGATCACATGTGCAACAGTGATTGGATCATACAAAAATCACAAGTATAACAATGACTGGATCATACATAGATCACAAGTACAACAGTGAATGTATCTAGCATATATCACAAATACATAGTGACTAGCTCCATCATACATCACATAAACACATTAACAATGGCTAACTAACACATCACAATGGCTAACACCTGTCCATAATGCATCCCAGATAGAAAGAATATTGGTGCATTGCACACTACACCATGGGTCCTATCCTTTCCTCCGATTTTCTGCACCATTAGACAAATGGGAAGAGGATTCAATGCATCCCATACTACACCGTGGGTCTGTCCACTATCCCAAGGTTTTCTCCAAGTAGTGAACCTACTAAACCTAGTGGATTCTGACTTCAATCGCCTATAGGCCACCGACGACAAGTCTGTTCACCCAGGAAGAAGTAGCTCCTGACATATACCACCTTGTGACCTTAGTGGTATTTTTAGCTATCTTCTTCTACATCTCAGGTAACACATGGCATCAATCACATCTATGCATGCCAATGACAACCAGTGAAACGTCTCAATACGTGGTTATCCCTAGATTACCGTTACCTGCACGGATGGGTCCCTACCTATGTAACCGCTACGGTCGTATCATAACTAGGGTAGCCTGCTACCTTCACCTCCGTGAACTAGGTGAATATTGACTAATCCCTAGTAGTAGCTTGGACATTGGTCATTGGCATGGTTCGATGACTACTTGTCACTGCTCAAGAATCCTAGAGGTTCACTCTTGGGTGAGTCATACATAACATGAATCATAATCTCAATCCACAGATATCGGTCCTATACATAAACACATAGATATGGAGTTGAATTACACAGACACATAAGAGATACACGGAACCAACACGAGATGGACTTTACCCATCATATACGTATAATCAAATACCCATTATAAAGTAGTCAATCTTCGCTTATTATATAAAAGCATATTATGTATTAAATACACAATATTAGATTCCCTTAACTTGTTCATACCCATTCGATACCCATTCAACCTCAAACTAAAGCCTACTAAAGGGAGAAGGTCAAACAAATCATGAAAAACCCCAACACTTGGAATTATGCCCCCCTAAACCCTCCCCCTACAAACTTGAGGTCAACGAGGCATCCTTCGCCCAAGGACCGCCTATGTTCCCGATTCCAAACGGGTCAAAGTCACATGTAGTTCTCCCCACAAGGTCTCTCGAAGGACCTACACATAAGTTTCCCCATAATCCGGGTTTTGCTAACACTCCCCCTTAACGATACCGAGGTCTTGGATTAAATTCATCCCATCATTTTTCATAAATCAACTTGAATGTCCCTAGGTTCATTTTATCAACATAGGGGCTAAGCTTATTACTCAACATGAATTTACCTTGGTTCTCACAAACCCATAGGAAGCACTTCCATTTGAAATTTATGTATTAGATTTAATATTGAGGTTCTTGTACTCAAAGGGTCAACCTATACCTTGTAATCATCCTAGGGATTATTTCCCCAATACCCAAATACCATACTAAAAATTATATAGCATGTCTTATTTTTTGCATTGAGTTGGGAGGATAAAATGACAATTAAGGAACATATAGACCCATATTTCCATTACAATAGAACTTCCCAAATGCTCCATATTCTCATGCATCTTGATATCTTTTCAATATTTACAAGTATCTAAAGACTCACAGTTTACTAAATTAGAAGACACATTGATACCAATACCAAGAAAGATTCAAGTCATAGCTATTTGGCATTGATATTATTTGTGAAATAATAATGGCATCATAATCCTACAACATATTTCACTTAAGGCCAAGCCTACTAGAAACTCTTCACAATATGGAAATCTATTTTCAAGATTGGGGTTAAAGTCCAAGACAATTTTCGTAACCATGGACTAATAACATGATGATTACACAAAAATCTTTTGTCACTAATGGCTATAATATTTTTAGTTGATTATGACTCAATAAATAGACTGAATACCCCATATTATGAAATATGGACATCAACCAAGAATTATTTAAGTAATGCCATGCCTGAGAATGGTCATGGGTGCATACTCAATAGGTCCAAAATCCCTGATTAAATTATTTTATTTACAATCTATAAGTATTTAAACTTTAGAGAGAACATACATGAGACTACTTTTGGGGTGATTAAAATCCTACTTAAGAAAGTTGGCAACACTATATTCATTGGATCGATATTTGGAAATATAAACCTAATAATAACTTTACTACTAATATTCTTAATCTATCAATTTTCTTTACACTATCGTGCAACCTCATTTTCTTATAACAACTAAGTACATAATTTGGATTCAATTTATTCATACTTTCCATCTACACTAAATATTACTTTGATGATCAATAATAAGTTATCATGAGATTTTGCTTAGTATGATAATTACATAGGGTTTATCTCTTAACTCGACATGAACAACATTGTTAAATTAAACAATAATTGTTTTTCATTTTCTATGCAATTATATTGTGGTTCATTAAAGTTATAACATCCTTCCTTCAATCACATGATAATTTCCATATCAAGATTCTCATATTGATAAACATTTTATAGTCATATAAATACTTTACCTCCAATACTTAAATATCATTCTAAAAGTATATAACATGTCTTATTAATGCATTAAGCAAGGACGGTAAAGTCACATTATAGATACTTATTAAGCATATTGCTATTACTATACAATATACTAAATATCCCATATTACAAAATATGCTCATTGACAAAGAATTTTATTAAAGTAATATCATGCCAAAGTATGGTTGTGATTGCTTTTTCATATTTTCCTATGTCATTCTTAACCATAACATATTTATTAATCAAATTGTTAACTTTTGTTCATTGTGACATCATGATGTTGGTATAGTTAATTTCTTGACATTAGGGAAAACTTGCAAAATTATCATGAAGGCTCCAAGCCAACAGTCAATAATTAGGTTAAAGCACTCTACCTTGAAGGCTTCCAAAAACATTCAAGTTGCACTTGAGAGGTCTAATCTCGAGTCCATTTGGTAGGGATTTTGCAATGATTTCGTACCTCAAAAAAATCATGCAAAATCTTCTCCTGCAACACTCTCAGATGATACTTGAAACAACTTTCCTCCATATCATATAACATAACCTTTCGCTATGCACTCTGATTTTCCTTTACAATTCATATATCCAATTTTCCCTTTTCCACCCATCTAGGGTTCCTTGGTTAGGTCTACCCCTCAATCTTATCAGCTTAAAAGTCCATTTAATATTTATTTAAAACAACTTGTAAATATTAAGTGCCCAACTTAGTTATAGTGGGTTAGCAATGCAAGAAAATTTACTTATTCAAAGTCAAGTGAGCTTCATAGTTCCAGTGCTTGAACCTGGTTGCTATGATACCAATGTAAAATCCCCATCTTGGGCACTATTTTTTTTTTTTTTGCATTCCCAACATCTACCACTTAGACGATTAAGCACCTTCCATGAAACTTAACAATATTAACTTCAATACTTCTCCATTCCCATGGTGACATCAACTCATTCTTGCCAAATATATGCTTGCACAAAAGAGTGATATAGTCCCAAGATTAAGGTCTTTCCTAGACCTACAACCTAAGCCTAGAGGGTTTATGATGACCCTTCCTACGTATCCCCTCGTGGGAATCAGAGGCATCGTAGTTCACCCTACAATGACAGAGGGAGTTCAATCTCACCTCGTGTATGAGATCTATTATCTCACCTTTAATCCCTAACTATTAATTTAGTACATATAAGTTATCAACATAGTCAATTATAATATAATGATAATAATCTTGCCATCAAGTGTTGGATCCATACCAAACATTACCAAGCATTAGTGTACAAACATTCACAATATTCACAAGGGGTCACTCATGCCATTCTCTCAAAGATTATACACAAGCTAATTAGCTCATACATAGTGCAAATACAATAGTGAATGGATCTTACACAGATCACATGTGCAACAATGATTGGATCATACACAGATCACAAGTATAACAATGACTAGATCATACATAGATCACAAGTACAATGGTGACTAGATCCAACATATATCACAAATACACAGTGACAAGCTCCATCATATATCACATAAACACATTAACAATGGATAACTAACACATCACAATGGCTAACACCTGTCCATAATGCATCCCAGATAGAAAGAATTATCGGTGCATTACACACTACACCGCGGGTCTTATCGTTTCCTTCAGTCTTCTACACCATTAGACAAATGGGAAAAGGATTTGAGGCATCCCATACTACACCGCGAGTTCATCCACCATCCCAAGGGTTTCTCCAAGTAGTGAACCTACCAAACCTAGTGGATTTCGACTTCAATCGCCTATAGGCCACTGACAATGAGTTTGTCCACCTAGGAAGAAGTATCTCTTGACATATACCACCTTGTGACCTTAGTGGTATTGTCAGCTATCTTCTTCTACATCTTGAGTAACACATGGCATCGGTCACTTCTGTGCATACTAGTGGCAGCTAGTGAACCCTCTCAATACACGGTTAGCCCTAGATTATTGTTACCTGCACAGATGGGTCCCTACCCATGTAACTGCTACTTTCGTATCATAACCAAGGTAGTCTGCTACCTTCACCTCTGTGAACCAAGTGAATGTTGACTAATCCCTAGCAGTAGCCCTTTCATCGGTCATTAGAACGGTCCAATGACTGCCTGTCACTGCTCAAGAATTTCAGAGGTTCACTCTTGGGCGGGTCATACATAACATGAATCACAATCTCAATCCATAGATATCGGGCCTATACATAAACACATAGATATGGAGTTGAATTAGACAGACACATAAGAGATACATGGAACCAACATGAGATGGACTTTACCCATCATATACATATAATCAAATACCCATTATAAAGTAGTCAATCTTCGCTTATTATACAAAAGCATATTATGTATTAAATACACAATATTAGATTCCCTTAACTTTTTCATACCCATTCAATACCCATTCAACCTCAAACTTAAGCCTACAAAAGGGATAAGGTCAAATCAATCAGGAACAACCCCAACCCTTGGAGTTATCCCCTCCTAAACCCTCCCCCTATGGACTTGAGGTCACAAAGGCATTCTTCACCCAAGGACCGCCTACGTTCCTGCTTCCAAATAGGTCAAAGTCACATGTAGTTCTCCTCACAAGGTCTCTCAAAGGACCTACACATAAGTTTCCCCATAATCCAGGTTTTGCCAACACTCCCCCTTAACGGTACTGAGGTCTTGGATTAAATTTGCCCCATCATTTTTCATAAACCAACTCAAATGTCCCTAGGTTCATTTTATCAACATAGGTGCTAAGCTTATTACTCAACATGAATTTACCTCGGTTCTCACAAACCCATAGGAAGCACTTCCATTTGAAATTTACATATTATATTTAATATTGAGGTTCTTGTACTCAAGGGGTCAACCTGTACCTTGTAATAATCCTAGGGCTTATTTCCCCAATACCCAAATACCATACTAAAAAGTATATAGCATGTCTTATTTCCCCAAAACCCAAATACCATACTAAAAATATCATATCGATGATAAACAAAGAAATGCACTAAATATAATTATTGCACACTACCATAATAATCAAAATCCATCACCCTTGTTGATGATAATTCAAGGAACAACAAGAACATGAAAGTCATATCTAATTGTGCTATTAGTCAAACTCTTGAAAATGTAGCAATTCTGAGTCGTTCTCCCCTTCTATTACTTGCACCAACTGGAGTTACAACATTCAACATAGGAGCATCCATAGTGTATTCAAATTTGAGAATCCCAATAAGAGATTTTTCTCAACTAGAAGGAGCAAGATTAACAAGCTTTCAAGAAGAGATAGCACACATCAAATACATTTTGATTGATGAAATGAGCTTCATTGGTTAGAACATGCTAGAGAACATAGTTTCTTGACTCCGACAAGCATTCCCACAAAATGCAAACATTAACTTTGTAGGTATACACATGATTATGATTAACAAAAATGACTATTTTATATTCTAATACAAGTTATGAAATTTCTATAGATATGAAGGTATATATAGTATTGATAAAAAATTTCATTGTTTATCTTTCAAGTATATCTATGATTTTGGTTGGAGATTTGGGTCAATTACCTCCTGTTAATGATAGACCAGTGTATGACAGCAATAGAAGAGCTAAGTTTCTATGGGAAGAATTCAAAAATATGGTTATTTTAGATAAAGTATTTAGACAAGATGGAGAAAACATCCACCAACAAAGATTTTGTCAACTTTTGACAAATTTTACAGATGCAAACCCAACAATTGATGATTGGAGACTGCTTATGACAAGAACCGCTATTACCATTGATGCAGCAAGCAATGAGGAGTTTGAAAATGGTGTTCATTTGTTCTCAAAAAATGATATGTTCATACATAACAAGAAAACGATATAATCATTGAAGCATCTTGAACTGCACGTAGTGTTGCAACAAAATTAGGAAGTATTAATGTAGCAGAAGGATGCTCAAATGATGAGCTTGATCTAGAATTATTGATTAGTAAGGATGCCAGGGTAATTTTGACTTCAAATATTTGGATACAAGCAGGTATTGTAAATGGAGCTCTAAGATATATTTGAAACATTGTATACAAACCTAGAAGTGGTCCACCAAAACCACCAACATATGTAATGGTTGAGTTTGATAGCTATTCCAGAAGACCATTCGATAACTGTAATCCAAATACAATTCCAATTACTGAAATACAGAGGGGGAGGACAATCCAAATGCTATTAAGATTGGCTTGGGCATTGACAATTCACAAATCACTGGGTTTGACTCTTTCAAAAGCCACTATTGATATTGGACCAAGAGAAAGAATAGGATTGACATTTGTCACCATATCCCATGTAAAGTCTCTACACGGCCTAAGAATTATGCCACCATTCACATATGACCATTATGAGAAAATGAAAAAGGATAGACAACTTGCCAAAAGAAAAGCCAAAGAAAATAGACTGAAAATTTTAGAAGATAATTGATGTAATATATTTTCTTCAATTTTGTTTCAATGAGTATACTCAAATTTCTAAATGTAATATGTTTATATGCTTTTTTTTTATGCTACTTTCAATTCTTCTATGTTTAATGCATTAAAAATTTAACAAACAAATGTTCTTAATGTAAAATAATTATGATACTTTTCAAATGTTTCTAATGAGTTGTAGTAAATCTAAAATTTATTTGGTACCCATGTGGATTCTTCATATTTCACCACATAATTTAAAAAATTGGTATGTTTCATATGCTTCTCACATAGTCAATAATTTTTTAGTACTTGAATTTAATATATTTTGAATTTCTTTGATATCATAAATTTACTTAATGTTTACTCTCTTATATGCAATTTTCCTATTAGTTGAAAAATATATATTTTTTCCTATTTAATAATAATGTCAAAGCAAATAATGAATTTCCTATAGGTGAGGAAGATGTCACATAATGTGCATACATCATGGGCATCCATTTGGTTGTCGAAGTGTCATGTTGTCATCTTCCATTCAATGTCCTCCTTCATATAGAGGAGTTGAGTGTCCGTTATTGGTTGAGAGAGAAGATGGTCAACAAAATTAACAATAATGGACCAAAAACCAGTAAATTTTTTTTAATAATTATGCTATGTAACTTTCTCTATGAATCCAAGGTGAAAATGAACTTAGATGTAAAATTTAACAATAATCATATTGAAATTATAGATTTTTGTGACTGGTCAGTTCGATTATACCATGAGATTCAAGATCTTTACCTTGTAGGATGCATTTGGAAGGTCACTATTAAGCCAACAATGACCATTAAAAAACACACTCTATGTAATGAGCTTAGTATGAAATTCATGAGATTTCTTAAGGGACAATCATAGATTAGTTATCATATGAGACCACCTGAGGAATGGTTGCTTGCTACTTTAAAGTTCAACTACTCCATCATATTCATGGTGCATCATGTCATGCCATCATTTAGGTTGTTACATGCACACTATGGGATACCTACATTGCATGTCGTTAAGTCCAATGTGACAATTAAAGTTTGAACTATTCTTCATGATAGTGATTATGCATAGTTACCAATGCACAAATGGTTAACAAACTGAAAGTATTTTTGAAATATTATTTGACAAATGTTTGCAAAATATTTATACATTTTATCTATGACTAAATTCAATTTTGAAAATATTTTTTGAATATTGTTTAAAACTTATTACCAGTGCATAAATGTTTAACTAAGTGAAACTATTTTTTTTTAACAAATTGAAAGTATTTGTGTTCTAATTAAATGGAAATGGTTGATGTTAATGTTATGTTTTGTTATATACAAGTTGGTATGATTTTAAGTTAATCTTTATAAAAACTAAAATCAAATACTTACAAAGCTACTGTTAATCAAAACATTAAATTATAAGTTTGGGAAGGAATTCCACTAATTTTAATGTCTAGCCTTATATATGGGAATTGAAATAAACAATGATGGAAAATATGCTGAAATCATATGTATTACTTTTTAAATGAATGTTTAATGAAGATGTAAGCATTTTTTAAGGTAGCTATTTAACAAGAGTTAAAAAAATTACTAATTATTTATTAAACATAAGCTTTATTACTTAGTAGAATGTGTTAAAGAAAAAACTATGTTATATTGTTTTTGGTTAACAAATTGAAAGTATGTGTGTTCTATATACGAGAATTGAAATAAACAATGATGAAAAATATAATGAAATCATATATATTATTTTTGAAATAAATGATAATGAAGATGTAAGCATGCTTTAATGTAACTATTTATCAAGAGTAAACAACTACTACTTTTTTTATTAAACATAGACATTATTATTGGAATGTTTTAAGAAAAAAATTATATAATTGCAAGTGAATTTATAATAAAAAACTTTTCATTACTTCACATTATGAAATTAAATTAAAGATAGCCTTAATGATGAAAATAGGTGCCTCAGCAGGACAACTCTTGGCATTTTTTATATATATTAAT
The DNA here is from genome assembly GCA_007258455.2 of Sequoia sempervirens. Classification (NCBI taxonomy): domain Eukaryota; kingdom Viridiplantae; phylum Streptophyta; class Pinopsida; order Cupressales; family Cupressaceae; genus Sequoia; species Sequoia sempervirens. The sequence continues at coordinate 59,571,663 of VDFB02168118.1, forward strand.
ATTTAATATATGTATGCTAGTATTTATGGTTTTTAAGCCGAGAGGCTTCCTAGAGTCACATAATGAATTGCAAAACCTGAGTACATTTTTATTCCCTGCATTTATTTTGACATGCACAGTTGGCAGTCAAGATGGAAATGGATGAGATTGTAACATACAAGATATGAATGAGTCAATGCTTTTTAGTTTTAAAGCAGATTTTAAAGCACTGGCGATAAAATCTTGTTTTAATTTAAATGCACCATTTGTATGATTTTATGCATGTTATGACTTAGACATGTTGTAGATTTCACTGCCTTCACCATCAAAATTTGTAGCTATTTAAAGTGTCAATATTCTTGCCAAAGGCGATACGACTGTTTCTCAAACCTTTGATCTGTAATTAGAGTTATAATTATTTTTCCCTTCTGTAGCATCTAAATTGAGGGAGAAAAGGAACACAGGTTCGCAATGCCTCTCATGGCGGTCGCAACAGCTACAACTGCGGCCGTGGGAGCTTACTACCACAACCATCTCAATGTAACAACAATACCTTCACTTTGATTGTTCTTCTATTTTCTAATAGAATTGTTTTTATTATTTTATTTTTCACTTTGATTGTTCTTCTGTTTTCTGATAGAATTATGATTCTGGTTTGCAGAGTTCTAAAATTTGACAGGATCATAAGGGAGAAGCAAAGGAATTTGGCATAGACAAAAAGAGGCCATAAAGAAAGCGTAGTCGAGGATGGTTTTTGCTCCAGAATTTGATGGTTTACATTGCTATGCAAATGTAATTTTTTTGTTGAATCGATTTTGAAGCTTTCTCCATGAGGAGGCCTTTCATTCATCCATTTGTTATTCTTTTCCCGTATATTTTCATTTGTAATCATTTCAATTTCTAAATTTGCACAAATTCTATATACTTGGTTCTTCAATTATAATCAATCTTTAAATTATGCATTACTTTTATATAGTTGGTGTTAAACAACATAGAGTTGGTGTAATGGTTTCAAATGGCTATATAATTTCTCAATAGGTATGGTAGGAGGCATAGGATCTTACAGATGCATAGCCTCAAAGCATGCAATTATAGAATTTTGAAGGTTCTTTTCAAAAATATACTTAAATTTTAAGAAATTAATATAGATTCAATGTTTATAAATTGTTTACAATCTTTTTTTAAATATATAAAATGTTTATAAGTTTATATGTAAAAAAATTGATTAAAGAATGGGTGCAATGATTAAAAAGTAGTAATGGTTTTTTATTGTATATTTGACATTATTTTTATTTTTTATATTTGAAAAATATTAGAGAAAAATATGTCTTTTTCAAGTTTATTTATAAGAAATCATTCATTTTTAGTTTTGAAAATATAATGATGATTTGATTAATTATTTTTTAAATAATTAATAATTCAAATTTAAAGTTCAATATAGTTGAATTGAACTAAAAAATCTAAAAGTAGAGATTTATTTCCCTTCCAACCTATTAAAAAGATATAAATCAAAAGCTTTTGTACTTGACAATATTTTATGATTTTTTTTCTATTAGAATTTAGTTTAATTTTAGAATATGAAATAATTTGCATGCAAATAAAATATAAAAAAAATAGAAATGTTGCTTTTATATTTAAATATTATTTTATTTATGATGAAAATAGGCACCTCAAGAAGGATAACTCTTGGCGTATTTTATATATATAATATTTAATATATATATATATATATATGCTAGTACAATAGTCTAATTGTATTATGGGTATGCCTAATTTAGATGTCATATTGTTGTTGGCATTTATATCATATCCATCTTAGTTGGAAAGATCTTGATTTAGTGTTGGCTTCTCTTGTGAGGTAGATGGTTTAAGAGACATCCCTTGAACTTGTGCTCTTAGAGTTGCTTTCTTTCTTTTTTTCTTCCCATAGGTTTTGTTGAAGATTTTACCTTGAACAAAGGCTCGGAGCATGATAATCAACACATGGGTAGCACCATGTATTTTGATATTCATTCAAATTGTTTTACACAAGAATAATATCTCTTGTGGGATTATGTGGGGGACCCTACTACAAAGGTAGTTGTATCAAATTCATTTGGAGTGAGGGACTTGATGCTTTTGATACCTCTTGGCTAGTTTTAGTCTTGGTTTGGTGGCATATACTCTTGGTTATTTTGGTAGTAAGGTCTAGGAGGGGGAATGACATGTTTCTTTAGGACACTCCACTCATTTCTTCTATAAGGACTTTCATATCTTCTAGATCTTTTGTAGTTTGGGAAGTAAATTGTGAACTTTCTAGGATAGGGTCTATAATAGGGGGAAGCATTTGCACATAGTTGGCCTAAATGCTTGCATATATTGGCATTAACCTTGGTGTAGGTTTTCCTCCTTATATCAAGCTATTCTCTACCCTCACAACTATATTATAAGTTGCAGTGAGGTAAATGCCACCTAATAATTGAATCATAACAAAAATATTAAGATTGAAGTCTTTCAAGTAGTATAAAAATATCATTTGAGGAGGCCTCATCACTTGGGGATTTTGTTGAAGGTCTTATGAAACTTATTATTAGTACTTTTCGTGAGGCATAGTACTATTGCAATCAGTTCTTCAATGTATTTTTTTAATTAGTTATTAATAAGTTGGTTTTGAAACAATTAAAAACTAGAATTTTAAGTTCTTCAAATACAATTTTTTTTTTTTCAAGTGAACATGTTAAATATTTAACTTTAAAAACTGTAAAAATTATTTATCTTAAACATAATCACCTAAGAAGTTTGGGGTGTTATGGGTGAATTTGTAGGGAAAGAAAGGTAAACTATTTCTTTAACATTTTTTAGAATGATTTTTCATTTTTTTGCTTTATTAAATTATTTCATTAAATCTTTCTAAAATAAATAAATGTTACTTATTTTTACACTTTTTTAAAGAATGAATTTTTTAAAGTATGTAATTATATTTTTATTAAAAAAATGTCACAAAAATCAATTAGCTATTTTATAGAGATTTGGATTCACACTATTAAAATAATAAAATAAAGCTTAAATTAAAGCACATCCATAAATTAGCATATAAAGATAATCTTATTAGGATTTGATATTGCATAATTAAAATAAAAATTTAAATTAAATCTTAAACTATTTGGCATTGCCACTTTTTTTATTTTCCAAATTTTATTAACTTCAAAACATACATAAATACAAATAAGAATTAAATTAAAATAACTAAAATTATTATAATTATTAATAAATTATAATTCTAATCCTATTATTATTAATTATTATAATCTAGTTTATTTTGTACTAAGCTCTGCTTGCGAACTTTAAAAAGTGTGAATTTATTTTATGTGAATATGCAACTATGCAAATATACAAGAGAATCAAATATTGCAGAAACTGGAATTCAAATATTACTTCAAATTTGAAATTGATGACATTAGTGGAGTGAATCATATTAAAGAAGAATGAGCCATTCTCTAGCTTGAGGCTTATACCAAAAGACATATACAATACAAGTGGGATTAGTGGTATATAAAGACTACCAAAGGTATATTGCAAGCCTCAAACTGGGAAGCAAGAACATACATCTCAACCAATCAAAATGTGACCTAGAGGAAGGAATAGATCAACTAGAGAACACCTAGTAATAGACTTCAGAATGCCACACTATATTACATAGCCAAATAATTTGGCCATAAATCCAAGAAAGAAGTGGCCACTTGTGGAAACAAAACAAAAACCAATAGACACAAAACCAATGATACCTATAGAAAAGCCACAATCTCAAAATAATACAAAAGAAAAATCTGGAAAAAAGAAAAAAGAAAAAGTGTGGTATCCAAATTGGAGAAGACAACTGAAAGCGGAAGGAGATCCAATCCAAAGGATAATACATGGAGAGGAAAAAGTAGGGAAGACAAATTCCAAAGGAAAGGATTAAGCAAATTAAAATAAAAACCTATAAACCAGAGGTCCAAGGAAGAGAAAGTGGAGACCAATCAGCTGGAATGCCCACCAATAGAGATTGGTGTCCAGGAAGAGACAAAAGAAGATATAGAAATTCTGCAAAAGGTGGTGATCATCTACAAAATCATAGGACCCAAGAGAAGTAGTGTGGTGATAGAAGAATGGGCCCACAAGAACATAGACAAGAACCATTGAATCAATTTTTTACCAAATAGATTTTTTTAAATGGTCTTCCTATCAGAAGAAGATAGGAACGCAATCCTGGTTAAAGGAGTAAGGGATTTTGAAGGCAACCCAATTTACATGTAGAAATGGGAAGAAAATTTTAACCCTAGAAACCAAGCACATTATAATGAAGCTATATGGGTAAGATTAGGGTAAGTGCACCAAGACGGTTCCCAAAAAGGGGGCTTAAGTGGCCACTTTTTTTTAAAATCAGGAAATACTGACCTTGGACATGAAATTCAGAATAGTTACACTCAAAATTTTGAGATGGAACAAAAAGAAGGATCGAAGTGCTCTGAGTCTACTTTCTAAACTACTAATTTATTTTGAAAATAGTTGAGAATAAGGGGTTCAAATGAGGGACGTACACAAATTGGTGTTGTTTTTGTAAAAAAAACATAACATAGCAACTCTTGTACGACCCTAGTACGGTGAACTTTTTTTTAGTATTTTTAAAATCACTACAGTCAAAAGTTAGCTAACAGTATGTAGTTGATGCATGATTTTTCTGATAATTTTTTAATGAATATTTTATTTTTTACTAATTTTTGAAGTGGACACTTCCTGAAAAACAAAATTTTGGAAACTAATTGAATTTTTTAAAAAAATTGTAGAATGGAGTCTAGATTCTAAAAATGTAATTTATTTGAAATTTCGATGAATGGTTAATTTATGACGAAAAAAACACCAAACACTGCTTTTTTCCAAAAAAGAGACATACAAACAAAATAATTTATGGATGAAAGACTTAACATTGTTAGAAAGTGAAAAAAATTACATCTTTGGATAGCTAAGAGAGAACCTAACATTACCCAGATGTTTGATTTGTTTGATATTGAACCACGTGCAATCTTGACGATGAGCACTAACCCAATTATGCGAAATATTGTAGAATTTGCAAAAACACGTCTCTGGTTGTTGGGAATGCCCTCCAAGCCTTTGGGTTGGTATTCCAAGGAAAATACCAATCCCAAGGCTTGGGGATTCCCAAAGCAAGATATAATGCGAGCACGTTATAAGGCGCTCGCATTATATCTCAGTTTTTCCAGGGTTTTTTTTGTTTGTGGGGAGCATGTCTAGTAAGACATAATGCGAACACAGTATAACACACTCACGTTATGTCTTGCTTTATGTTAAATGCTACTATGTTGAATGTATGTTTATATATTTGTATGTTTTTATGCACATGTATGCTTGTATGTCATGTATGTATGCATGTATGTATGTATGTATGTATGTATGTATGTATGTATGTATGCTTGTATGTATCAATGCATGTATATTTTATGTATTCCTATTTGTATGTAAGATTGTATCTACGCATGTACATGTATGATTGTATGTATGTAGGATTGTATGTACATATGTATTATGCTTGTATGTATGTATTTATGTATGTCTTTAGAGGGAGGGAGAATTTCAATAGAAAGAGAGAGAGATCTAGAGTTTTCTAGGTAGGGTGGGAGAGGGAGAGAGAGAGTGGGTGGAAGTGAGAGTTTAAGAGAGAGGGAGTGGGGGAGAAGGGATGGGAGTGAGAGGGACTGAGCTAGGTAGGGTGGGAGGGATAAAGGGAGTGAGAGCGAGAGGGGGTGGGAGAGGGAGAATTGAGAGAGAGGGAGACAGAGAGAGGGGGAAGAGAGAGACAGAGAGAAAGAGAGAGTTATGTAGGTAGGGTGCCAAATGGAGAGACTTGAGAATGTGAGGGGGGGTGAGAGGGAGAGACTTGAGAGATAGGTAGTGAGAGGGAGTGTGAGAGGGAGGGAGTGGGAGAGAGAGGGAGTGTAAGTGAGAGACCTAAGAGAGGGAGAGGTTGTGGGAGGGAGTGACCTAATAGAGGGAGAGAAAGAGAGGGTGGAGTGAGAGGGACTTATCTACATAGGGTGGGAGGGATAGATAGAGAGAGGGGAGAGAGAGAGAGTTACCTAGGTAGGTTTCCAAAGGGAGAGACTTGAGAGAGAGAGGTGGGAGGGAGAGACATGAGAGAGAGGGAGAGAGAGGGAGTTGGAGAGAGTGGGAGAGAGATAGAGAGATAGAGAGAGGGATCGATAGAGGGTGGTAGGGATTGATTGAACAAGAGGTACATAGAAAGAGGGAGAGGGTAGATAGAGACAATTAGAGAGGGTAGGAGAGAGGGAGGGAGGGAGAGGTGAGATGTATAGATAGAGAGAAAGCGATAGGGATTGAGGGTATAGGG
>VDFB02168118.1:59578883-59651647 GCA_007258455.2 Sequoia sempervirens
AGAGAGAGAGAGAGAGAGGGGGGGGAGGGATTGGGAGAGAGATAAAGGGTATAAGGGTTAAGGGTAGAGGGTAAAAGGGAGAGAGATAGAATCAGGTTTTAAGGGTTGAGGGTATAAGGGTGAAGGGTAGAGGGTAGAGGGGACAGAGATAGGAGTGAGTGAGTGAGAGGGAGGGAGTTGATAGAGGGAGAGGGGGAGGAGGGAGAGACGAGAGAGAGAGAGAGAAAGGGAGTGGGAGAGAGATAGAGGGTATAAGGGTTAAGGGTAGAGGGAAGATGGGAGAGAGATAGAATTAGGGTTTAAAGGTTGAGGGTATAAGGGTTAAGGGTAGAGGGTAGAGGGGAGTGAGATAGAAGGGGTGAGTGAGGGTATAAGGGTTAAGGGTAAGGGTAGAGGGGAGAGATAGAATTAGGGTATAAGGGTAGAGGGAAGAGAGATAGAATTAGGTTATATAGGGTATAGACAAAGAGAGAGAAAATAAATCTATTAAAAAACCAACTTTCTCATAACGCGAACGAGTTTTGAAGAAGTAGAGATATGACCATTTTTAGCAAGAAATAATGCGCTCGCATTATACGAGTGTGTTTTTTCCTGCTCTAAAAACGGTAAAAAACTCAATATACCTGTGATCTCAAGGCCCACATTCTACATATTCTCCTGGTTCTGCACGTGCTCTGACAAAAATTAGCTTTTTGATGATGTTATGCAGTGTGCATGCATGTTTTTCACATTCCACCACCTTTTTCATGATCTTTCCACCACCTTTGCATGAAATAGCAGAGTTTTCATGTTGAAAGACATAATATCAATTCAAGTTTGAATTCTGGTGAAAACTGATATACAATTGAAGTTTGAAGGGGAACAAGCTTTTCAAAAATTCAAATTGTTGAGGAGTTTGAAGAAAGAAGGAGCTAAGAATTGGGTTAAACTCCTCCATTTGAAACTCTGGTTTTTTAGGTATGTGAAGTCTTTACACATTTTATTTCATTCTATTATGGCTTGCTTTCATTTATGTTATTTTGCATATTCCATGTTGATCATTGTTTGTTTGTCATTATAACCTTAGGTTGTCAATGCACATTTTAAATTACACAATTTTATACACTTTCCAATTACATTTTTAAACCACATCTCTTTGAGGCATTTTGTTATTTAACAATTGACTTACCTTGTGTATGCTTCCACATTTTGTATACACATATATATGACATACGTTTTAAGGAAGTAAAATAAAACATCATTTCTCAATCCTTTATTATGGATATGCATACCACTCTTCGAAGCTTTCATTGAGGTATTTTTTCAAATAGTTATACCAAGCAATTGATTGCCTTGTCTATGCTACCAAATTTTCCATACATGTCTCTAAAAAATTGGAATATACTCCTCCCACATTGATAGATCTTAGAAACTATTTTGGTTTTCACCTCTATTTCTAAATTTACCTCATCACTAAACCTACCTCATCACTTTTAGTTGTGATATATTTTAAATTTTTCCTTGATTAATCTACCTACAAGGGATTCTAACCCTTCTCTCCACTGTTACAAGACTCTTTATTCAAGGCTAAGTTAGCAACATGGGGAAAGGTGTAGCCTATCTTGCAATCATGGCTCAAAATGGAAGCATGGAAAAATAATTTTAATTGTGATGCAACTAGGGGAGGTACTGCAACACAAATCAACACAAAAAATCAACCAACAACAACAATTCACAAGTGACAATTCTCAAAACTCTTCACTTTTCACCAAATCAACACTCTTCCTTATAGCATTGCCAACTCATTCAATCGGGTATTTCTTCTCGATAAGATTCTTTCAAACCAAGAATTGAACCATTTCAAGGACCCTTCATGGTACACAATCACATGCCAACAAACCACTATTGGTTACTTTGTAACAACTTTCTCAAGTCAAGGTTTCTACACCAACTAGGCCTCAAATTAGGCCACTTCAATAAAGAAACTTATCTTGAAACTTGACCAAAACCTCCAAACACATGTGGGAATAAATTTATATGTATTCAAACCAAATAACTCACAATTATTTCTCATAAATTCATCCACCAAGATGCCAAAACCAAAAACCCTCTTTTTAAGCCAAATAACCTAGGGCTTATTGGAAAACACACTTCCCAACCTTATAAAAACATGCCACCACCTCAAACAGGTCTAAAATTTCCTACAAAAATTTAATTCAACAAGAAACAATGCTTCCCTAACACAATATGCACTTTAGCATGTCAAAACCTCACAAATTCACATGGAAAACACCAAATTTCACTCTAGGGCTTCATGCCCAACTCAACTCTTGACCTCCCCTATACTTACTCAACATTCCCACACCTTTTTAGTGATGTTACAGACCCATTCCTTGAGTTATAGTGGCCACAGTGAGAGGAATGGGTCAATACACCATTTTAAATGACTTTCAAACCTTAAAACTGTGTGTTCAGGATGGTCTCAGAAATTTAGCAATAAAATTCACAAAACTCAATGGAAACCCTTCAAAATGGATTCAAAAGTAAGATGAAATAGCCTACTAATCAATCCATAACAATTGTGAATCTAATTGGTAAAGTACAGGCCGTACAATCGTTGTAAACTTCAGAAAATGAAGAAAATGAAGAAAAACAAAGTATTATTGATGCTTCAAACTTCAAAAATGCTTCAACAACCTTTTCATCAAGTTTTACATGGTATTTAAGATGTTTCCCTCCAAAAAAAACTGTTCTAACTTCCTCAAACGGCCTTTCAAATCAATATGACCGTTGGTCTTCTAAAACTACCCTTTTACAATTTTTCAAATTTTCCATTTTGCACAAATTGCAACTTTTCAACATTTTTCATATTTTGAAGTCTACATCACCCAAACACCTAATTATCACCAAATATGGTTAATTACATTAATAAATGATCTTAAAGACCTTATTTTATGCAAACTCCCAATATGCTAAAGCCTAGACCTTAAAACCTTGAATTGACAAAAATCTTTAAATGGTGCCCCTGCACCAAATTGTTTGACAATAATGTTTTTCATATAAATGTATGCAAAATGTGGTAGCATTGACAAGCTAGTGAGCTTGGCAAGATAGTGAGCTCACTCACTAACCTGCCAATGCAGTAGGGTTGAGATGGTAGGGGTAGCGTATGCCTCATAGAAATGGGGTCTCATAGTGATATCAACATGAGACCCCATTTCTATGAGGCATACGCTGCCCCTACCATCTCAACCCTACCGCATTGGCCGGTTTGTATGAGCTAGCTGCCCCTCCACTAACTTGCCCATTGGTAGGTTTGTGAGTGAGGTAGCTTGCCAAGACTCCAGTATATTTCCCATAGGTAGGGTTGTGATGGTGGTGTATGTATGCCTCATAGAAATGTGGTCTCATGGTGATATGCTAGTGGAGCGTTGGCAAGCTAGTGAGTGAGCTAGCTTGCCAACGCTCCACTAGCTTGCCAATAGGGTAGGGTTGAGAAGGTAGGGGTAGAGTGATAGCAACCTAGGTGGTGAAGATCCCAATCAACTCAAAATGATCAGACTGAAAAAAGAAACTAGTCCCTTAAACACTATACACTCAACTTATCCCAAACACACACCAAAAGGCTTGTAGCCCTCCAAAACTGCTTTTTCTCAATATATTTTAGAGAAGGTCATACAGAGACCTAACAAACATCATTTGATACACACTTCAACTCCTAAAAAATCATACCAAAAGTTTCAAGAGGTTTCTTTACAACAATATTGAAAACCAATAGGTTGCCCTGCCTTTTAGGCCACCAAATAGCCCTCTTTTACAAAGGAGATACCTCCAAAACACTTTTTTTTCACCAAATCTCAACTAGAATTCACTAATTGTGTTACAAAACAAAAAATTCCACCATTATTTCTCAGAGCCTTGACCTCTAAAATGTTGTACCACCAAACCCTCAACTTTCATGCAAATAACCTAGGGTTTATTGAAAGTCTTGACAACCGGGCTTACCAGACCTCGCCAATACCAACAACACTTCAAAAATACCCTGCACAAACTCAAACAACCATTATATGGAAGGTTCCTTCAAAATTTCATCAAAACCCTTCTTTAACACCCCATTTACACAAGGAAAACAATGTAATTTTTCCCTAGGGCATCACTCAATTTCAAACAACTTACTTCCTATGCCTTCAAGACCATGTGGACACCTAACCACAATGTATGCCTCATAGAAATGGGGTCTCACGGTGATGTATATCTTTGTGAGAGCCCATTTCTATGAGGCATATGTTGCCCCTGCCTTCTCAACCCTGCTGCATTGGCAGAATAGTGAGTGAGCTAGCTTTCCAATGCTCCACAAGCTTGCCAAGGAATTTGAATTCACATGCCTTGTCCATGCTTCCATTTTGAGCCTATCTTGTAATCATGGCATGCCCCTGCACCACCTTTTTCTATGCTAGAAATACTCTTATACGAGATGATTGTAAGTATTTTTTATGAAGAATTGAATGACATATTTCATTTATTTGAATGGATAAATATTTTAGGAACTAATATTTGTCTCATTACCATGCTACAGGTAAAATTATCTGCCATGTCGAAGAAATGAAGAAGGAATAAACTAACAGACGAAGAGTATGAAACCTTAAAATCAAAGGAGAGAGAATGGGTGGCGGCATATCATGAAAAGAAGAAATTGGGTACTATTGATGAAAACAAGCCAATTGAAGAGGAACCTCAACCGTCAAAAAGAGAACAGGATTTGGCAACACAAAGGGCATGAATGTGAAATCATTATGGTAAGATAGATTTAGATACTGTAGTTGGAGACACACCCTCTATGACAAGTTAATACGAAGGGACACCATTAAGTACAAGCAAATATGGAGGGACACCAACTACCACAAGTGAATATGGAGGGACACCATTTATCACAAGTGAATATGGTTGGAAACCATCCAACACATTTCAAGTTGAGAGTACATCATCACTCAGATTTGATGAAGAAGGTATGTCATCATCCCCACGTGAACCTCAAGGTATGTCTTCTACTCCACCCTTGATCGAAGGTACGCAATCTAGCCCACCTCAATTAAATATTGATGAAATTCCTAATGTTGAGATGTATGTACCTAGGCAAACACCACCTAGAATTTTGTGTAGAAAGCAAAAGTATTTGATTAATATTGATGAGGATATTTTGCAGCACATGGAAGGTAAGATTCCAGCACACACTTGTAGAAGATATGTTGATGAGATTTGGAAATCGTTCTTTGAAAGGCTAAATGAGACCGCAAGATGTCAACTATTTGTTGAAATGATGCAGGGTATAAAGTATAGAAACATCATGAAGACTCTTGGGTTGATAACATTGAATGCATCGAGTGAAAACACTATTGTGAAGAATCTAATGGATGCATATGAGAGTGTGGGTAAGACCTCATGCTCAAAGGATAGTAATGTCACCTGACGTTTCATTACATCAACTTTGGTAAGCAGTCAAACAAAGAGAGCTTGTCTCATTAGAAAGACGAGTGAACAAATGAGAATTAGTAGAATTTTTTTATCAAAAGTCGTTCAAAGGTGGCAAAGAATTGAGGGCATCGATTCAAATGAATTATGGGAATTCTTGGGGAGACTGCCACAAAAAGATAAAAAATTGTTGAAGCATTGAGAACACTAATTGAAGAGTATTGGAAGAATAACACAAGGCCATCTTTGAATCAAAGGGATGTGGTAAGAAGGAGAATCGATAGTCAGAACCGTGAGCCACATCCAAAGCACTTTTTGGATATGACTCAAACCCAAGTTTTTCATAAATTTCAAAAGGATTATCCTCAAATTAGTATTTTTCAAAGATTTTTTGAAATGCTTAAACCTTTTTATGTCAAGATAAATCACACATGCACTACTTGTTGTTGTAGAGTACATATTGAATTCTCTAACCATTATGATGTTTATCATTCTATATGTTTAGATTTGCATACTAACGATGTTTTGTAGGGTTGTGCCATAGAAGCCCCACTAAAATCTTCAAGATAGTTCTTATAAAAAAATTTATGTGAAATAGAGGATGGCTAAATATTCTATAGTACATCATGCTTGGATGGTTCATGCGAGCATTGCGGTGGCTTGCATCGTATGCCAGTATGTCAACATATGGAAAGCACATATGAGGTGGGACAAAAACTAGTAGAGTTTGGGAAGTATAAAATAGTGGCATATGCTACTAAAGATTGGTCTCAAGCAAAAAGGTGTGATTTGGTTATTCATAAGATTCCAGTGTATCATTTTATGTCCATGTTTTGTGACAATATAGTGTATAAGTATGCAAGGAATACCCATAGAGCCTGATGGCTGGACATGCAATTCAAGCTATGCAAGGACACCTTTCTAGTTGGCAGCATAGTATCAGTGGTTGACTTTGCAGAGAACTACACTCTATAACCACAGCATGAGGTGTAGTCATAGTATTACAACTCCACACAAGTTTCAATATTTGTGCACATAGCATTCATTTATGCAGCTGATAGTACAGAGGACCAAAGGAAGGTATTGAGGGAGTATCACTTTTATATTAGTGATGATCACACACATTCTCCAGAGTTCATGCAAGGTTGCTTCTAGATGTTCTACAATGATTTGTCTCAGAGGGGCATAGCATATGGTCGGCATATAATATGGTTGAATAACTATGCAACACAGTTCAAGAACTTGTGCATGTTCTATTGGTTGAGGAGGATGCATGTCATTACAGGTGTACAACATAAGTGGAACTTTTGTGAGGTTGGGCATGGAAAGGGGGAGCATGATGGTGCAGGAGCATGCATGAAAAGAGCATTAGCATGAGAAGAGTTAAAGTATAAAGACAGTGTAAAGTTGACAGATGCAAGATCAATCGTTGAGTGGTGTAATGTTTGGATGGGTCCAGGTAATGAAGGTACGTCTTCAGTTCATATATTTTTTTGGTTGATGGATGATACTAAAATTGCACCATATGAGGATTTTTGTACACTAACAGGATCGAGTGAGCTACACTCTTTCCTTAGCTCAAATGCAGGTTCATGGAGTATCGATACACGAAAGATGACATGCTTTTTTTCTTCATGTACAATGCAAGCCTAGAATAATTGTGAGTCATGGGAGTGGGTTGACAAATTGTTGACAAGTTATCTTAGCCCACTTCACACATATTGCCTCTGACAACATTGGAACTAACATAGATGGAATCATTGGTCGACTTTGACCACATATTAGATCTAGTTCAACCAGGTAATATATTTTCTTGCTTAGTTTTTGAAATTCCATATTGTTATCTTACTTTGTAGTGTATTCGTAATGTTGACTAATTTCAAGAGATTTGTTACACATATCAATGCAGGGCATGATTATGTAGTTATTGTAGATGAAGACAATTAAGAGGGAACAAACTATTACTTGTGTCATTGTGTTGAGGCCAGAAAGAAATTGGAGGCCCCAATTATAGATGGAGAAAACATCAAATACCCTACAAGCTCAGTTGTTGTTACTGGAATGTGGCTTAGAAGGTACCCACATAAGAGTGTTAAACATTGGTTGTTTTGGGACTTTGACATGCATCGTAAGATTCTTCATTACTCGAACCTTGTCGTGGAATCCAATGTTCATTTGACCAAATATGGAGGTATACCTTTGAACAAGACCTTGTGAAAGGTTCATGAGTTTGACCATGAGTCAATACTTGACACAATAAAGAGTAGAACAGACCCAGATGGTTCGTTGGATTAATTTGTAAGTATGCACATTAGTTCTTATTACTTTATACTTGTATGCACATTAATTTTTTTGATGCCAATTCTATCATCTTCTTTTACTTTGCCTATTTGTAAGTAACCTACTAAAAATTGATTGGTGTCCCATTGCGAAAAATGTAGATTTATGAGCCATCCAAGAGAATCTTAGCCATAAAAGCAATGCAACATCCTTATTTTGATGATCTTGAAAAATCTCAATTATGATTTTAAGTCATTAAAAAAGTGTGTGCAAATCTTGGTGAGGGAATTCCAAGTTACTCTTTTGAAGTTAACCTTATCATGAGCACCTATGATGTAGACATTATAAGAGCATGCCAAATTTCAAGTTATTCTATTCATGAGAGGTGTTGTGTGCAATAGGTATCTTAGAACTCCCAGTGAAGATGTATGACTAGGAGTGACTAAGTTGAGAGACTGACATGCCTATATGTAAGTTCCTTCCATCTATTTTTGTTTCATTTCCATTTTGGATGCTCTTTCTTTTTCTTCTTTTACTTTGCGTATTTGTAAGTAAACTACTAAAAATTGATTGGTATTTTGTTGTAGAAAATGTTAATTTATGAGCCATCGAATAGAATATCAGACAAAAAATCAATGCACCATCCTTATTTTGATGATCTTGACAAATCTCAATTATGATTTGAATCCATTATAAAAGAGTGTGTGAAGCTTAGCGAGAGAATCTCGAGTTACTCATTTGAAGTTAGCCTCATAATGAGCACCTATGATGTAGACATTACAAAATAATTTTGAATGTATGAGTGACATTGTAAAAGATCTGTGAGAATGGAGTACCTAAGGCATTGTAATGAGATTTACTCAAATATTGAAATTTTGGAGTTCATGTTTGGTGCAGGAGCACCTTGTTCTCTAAATGCCTTCAATAGGAAAATTTGAAAATTTTGAATTTTCAAATGTAAACAATGTGAAAAAGGCCATGTGAAGGTCATATGTAATGTATTCAAAGTCTCAAATAGGTCATTAGGTGATTAGAGAAGTGATATTGCACAAAAGTTGTCATTTGGTGTAAAAATGCAAAACTTGCATTAGTTGCACAATTGCAAAATTATAGAAGATGAAGAGCCCTCTTGTTAGAAAGGGTAGTTAGTCAATGGAAGATGTAGGGGTATCATTCATAATTGATTGGAATGGCTATATAAATCATTGTAAAGGCGTGGAGAATAGCATAACTTGTATTCTTGAAGAAATTAGTAAATAAAGGACCCTGTTTTCTATATTTGCAACACTTTTCCTTTTTTGTTTCAAGCTTGTGCGGATTGTAGAACACCTTATAGTTTGATTTTTGATTAGTTTTCTTCAGAGCAAAGAGTTAGGTTACTTTTGAAAGTATTTTTGAAGTATTTTAACTCATATTTGAGGAAATAAGAACAATTTTATCATAACTGGTTTGTAACCCTCAATAAGGGTTTTGAGAGTCCATTAAGTCATAAGATTGCCATTCCACCGATGTAGGGTTAAGTAGGTCGATGGAATGGATTGAAATTAGGTGTTTTTCAATTTGAATATGTGTGTAGATTTAGGGGAAGACCGAAATGTGAAGTTTTGTTGTTGCTCTAGATAAATTTTTGAGTTTTTAGACAAGAAATGGTGCCTACAAACTATGGTTTGGAGAAATGAAAATTTTAGAGGCTTGATGGTGGTTTGATTACTATATGTAGACATATTCCAACATTTCTAAGTTATTTACAAGTTTGTATGAGGTTTGGTAAGTGGGTTTTTAATAAACCTCAGTTTTCTTGAGCCTACAAGGGTATTTGATGAGGGTTTTGTTGTTTGATGTTATATTGAAACTGTTAAACTGTAAAACTAGAAGATTTGAAGGTTTTGAGACTTGATACATTGCCACTTGATGTTATTTTATGGTTTGGAGTTGATTTCTTGATAGTTGCTTCACAAAATTGACCTAATTTGAGGCACTTTCTAGCGGACAGTTTATTGTTCTTAGAAACTTTCCAAAATAACCTCTTCAAAGCTTTTGTTATGTATTAGTAGATCAAAATGGGTTTCTAAATATGTATTGGGTCTGTGGAAACACAAAGAGATTGAAAAAGAATCACAAAACAAGCAAACTACGTTGTCCACAAGGCCAATTAGGCCAAATTAACAAAGCAGCCCCCCTTTATTCTTCCTATCACATGGAAACCACCATTGTGCAGAATTAACCATTCTTCCAAACCATCAATTCCTCCACTTTTAGGGCGTTAGAAGCCCTCTAACATAACAAACCCTAAAACCCTCTTCTTTCATAAGTTAGGCAAGGGTTTATTGAAAACCCATACTCCAAACCTTCCCACTTCCAACCAAAGCTTGAGACACCTTCAAAAAGGTTTGAAAAAGCTTAAAAGTTCAAGAGATATTGCTGCCCCCAAATATTTCTTCAAACCCTAGTACTAAATTGCCATTTTCCACTCAAAAATGCACCATTTGACATCTAGGGAATCACCTAAAAACCCTCTATTTGCTTCTCTTGCACAAAAATTTTTTCACACATGTTTTATAACCTTAACTAAGCCTTTCCACTAAGTTATAGAAGTATACAATGGGTGGAAGGCTTAATATGACATTTTAATGTACTCAAAACCCTTAAAACAAGGTAGATAGACCAACCCTCAGTAATTGGCTTCTAAAATGCACAAAATCACTTGAAATCCAACCAAACCAAAATTAAAATGGAGTTAAGTCTGCTTCCCATCGAATTCCATCCAAAAGATAGCACAATCACCCTGTATGAAACCGTACAGTTCAAGGAAACATCGGATTTCTGGTAAAAATACAAAAAATTGTAAGGAAATAATGAATTTTATTGATCTTCTTCTAAGTACATGGTACATTTATGCTATGAATAGTACATTTACACTAGTAATGGTCCTATTTTGCACCCAAATATGTAGAATCACTCTGAGCTATATTCAACCAGCTCAATCCCTTAAGGGTCCAAAGTGCAAAAGGGCAACAATCTTTGAAGGGGTATTACTCGAAAACCGTGGTACTTACAAAATCTATGTCTGAGCCTATGAGATCACGTTGGGCCCCTATACAATAACCTCTCTTGGTTTTTGTTATCACTGAGTGGTTTTCTCGTGGTGTCCAGTTTTCACTTGATGGAAAAAGTGTCAAATGCAAGCAGTGCAAAGTTGCAAAGTGGTGCAACTTTCATTCTGCAACTCGTGTGACCAAACGACTGTTCCAATGCGTTTGAATAGGTATTTTTATGTTAGGCATGGTCCTCTTTTGCACCCAAACACGCGGAATCGCTCCAAACTACATTCAATCGGATCGATCCCTTAAGAGTCCAAAGTGCAAAATGGCTGCAAACTTCAGCATGTTGTTACTCAGATACTGTGACACATAGAAACTTCTCGTCTGATCCTATGGGATCAAGTTGGTCCCCTCTACAATAACCTCTCTCAGTTTTTGCTATCTTGGAGGTATTTTCCCGTTGTGGCGAATTTTCACTTGGGGAAAAAGTTGTCAATTTAAAAGTAGTTGAAAGTTGCAAAGTGGTGGAACTTTCGTTCTGCAACTCGTGTGACCAAACAGACTATCCCAATGCCTCCAAATAGGTATTTTTATGCTAGGAATGGTCCTCTTTCACACCCAAACACGCAAAATCGCTATGAGCTATGTTCAATTGGATCGATCCCTTAAGAGTCCAAAGTGCAAAATGACTACAAACTTTAGCATGTTCTTACTTGGATACCGTGATGCTTAGAAACTTCTCGTTTGATCCTATGGGATCGCGTTAGGCCCCTCTACAATAAATTCTCTTGGTTTTCGCTATTTCAAAGGAATTTTTCCGTGGTGGCGAATTTTCACTTAGAGAAAAAGTTGTCAAATGCAAGTACGTGAAAGTTGCAAAGTGGTGCAACTTTCATTCTGTAACTTGTGTGACCAAAAGAACTATTCCAACACGTCTGAATAGGTATTTTTATGCTAGGCATGGTCCTCTTTCGTACCCAAACATGTGGAATCGCTCTGAGCTATGTTCAACCAGATTGATCCCTTAAGAGTGCAAAGTGCAAAATGGCTGCAAACTTTAGCATGTTGTTACTCGGATACCGTGATACTTAGAAACTTCTTGTCTGTTCCTATGGGATTGTGTTGGGCCCCTCTACAATAACCTCTCTCATTTTTCACTATCTTAGAGGCATTTTCTCGTGGTGGTGAATTTTCACTTGGGGAAAAAGTTGTCAAATGCAAGTAGTTGAAATTTGCAAAGTGGTGCAACTTTCGTTTTGGAACTTGTGTGACCAAACAGACTATTCCAACGTGTCCTAATAGGTATTTTTAAGCAAGGCATGGTCCTATTTTTCACCCAAACATATGAAATTTGTCCGAGCTACGTTCAATCGGATCGATCCCTTAAGAGTCCAAAGTGCAAAATGGCTGCAAACTTCAGCATGTTGTTACTCGGATACCATGATGCTTAGAAACTTCTTGTTTGATCCTATGGGATGACATTGGGCCCCTCTAAATAACCTCTCTCAATTTTTGTTATCTCAGAGTGGTTTTTCCATGGTGGCAAATTTTCACTTGATGGAAAAAGTGTAAAATGCAAGCAGTGCAAAGTTGCAAAGTGGTGCAAATTTCGTTCTGCAATTCATGTGACCAAGCGGACTGTTCCAATGCATCTAAATATGTATTTTTACACTAGGCATGGTCCTCTTTCGCACCCAAACATAGAATTTCTCTGAGCTATGTTCAACTAGATCGATCCCTTAAGAGTCCAAAGTGCAAAATGGTTGCAAACTTCAGCATGTTGTTACTCGGATATTGTGATGCTTAAAAACTTCTCGTATCATCCTATAGGATCATGTTGGGCCCCTCTACAATAACCTCTCTCATTTTTCGCTATCTTGGAGGAATTTTCTAGTGGTGGCGAATTTTCACTTGGGGAAAAAGTTGTTAAATGCAAGTAGTTGAAAGTTGCAAAGTGGTGCAACTTTTGTTCTGCAACTTGTGTGACCAAACAGATTGTTCAAATGCATTTGTATGGGTACGTTTACGCTAGGAATGGTCTTTTTTCACACCCAAACACGTAGAATTTCTTTGAGCTACGTTCAACCCGTTGGATCCCTTAAGGGTCCAAAGTGCAAAAGGGAAGCACACTTTGATGGGTTATTACTCAAAAACCGTGACTCTTATGAAATCTCTGTCTGAGCCTATGAGATCGCGTTGGGCCCCTCTACAATAAACTCTCTCAATTTTTGTTATCTCAGAGTTTTTTCCTGTGGTGTCTAGTTTTCACTTGATGGAAAAAGTGTCAAATGTAGCAGTGTAAAGTTGTAAAGTGGTGCAACTTTTGTTTTGCAATTCGTGTGACCAAAAAAATTGCTCCAACATGTCCCGATAGGTAGGTTTATGCTATGCATGGTCTTCTTTCACACCCAAACATGTGGAATTTCTTTGAGCTATGTTCAACCGACTTGATCCCTTATGATGGCATGCAAAACAATCGAAAAGATAAACATACACACGGCGGTTGAGAAGTTTGATTTTTCCACACAAAAAGCATATGATCATTGGTGTAGAGTAGCTTGTTCCTCCATTTGATGAAGAAGTTCTAGTTCAGTGGTTTTAGTCATCATAATGTCAAATAAGGCCATGATAGGCCATTTTGTAAACTTGATTTTAGTTTTGAGTTAGTATGGGCTCATTTGAGTCAATTATGTAAGTATGATAAGGAGTAGGAATATGAAAATACCATTGGTAAAGTCATTGGAAGAGATTACTAATGTTGCCCTTGTTGAAAATTTAGAATTTAGGCCTTAAAAGTAAAGCTAGACGAGGTGAAAAGAAGAAATTGATTGAGAATAAGTTATAATAGGTTGGAAATAGGGTGAGGTTGTGGAGTTTGATGTGTTCAAAAGTTTTGCAAGGACAGGGGAGGTCAAAAGTATGTTATGGCATGATGCCCTAGTTGGGAAAAGAGGGGTTTTGAGAGAAAAAGAGAGGTTTGAGGGAGTAAAAGTGGGTAAAGCCAGGGGGAAGCATAATTTGGTGGTCAATTAAGTTTTTGCTTGTAGAATGAAGAGTTTGGAAGAGGTTTTGAGGTTGTATGAGGTCTGGATATGGGGTTTTCAATAAACCCTAGTGAAATTTGAGAAAAGTGAGGGTTTAGAGGATAGTGGGGTTAGAGGGCCAATCATGCCCTAAAAATTCTGGATTTTGTGAATTTTTAGACTGGTAAATGCTTTCCAATGGTGTTTTGCAATTGGAAGAGTGATTGAGAGGGTGTTGCTTTGTTAAATAGACCTATTTGGGGGTCTAGGATAGCGTTGAAGCACTAGGTTGAGGGTTTTGTTTCAAAAGAGTCTCGTGGGATTTTGAGCCATGTGAAAGTATGTGTTAAATTGTGTTTGAAAAGAATAAGGGTTGGAGAGATTGTTTAGAAAATTTGAAAGTTATGTTAAGAAAGGTAGGTCTACTGACCTACTAGAGAGACTAGGTGAAAAACTGAAAAACAAGCCAAGATAGTGATTTGGGGGAAGAAAAGTGGTTGGAAGTTCTTTGTATGGTGAAAGTGGATTGAAGGCCTCCCTGTCATTGCATCAATTATCCTCAAGTCTAGCAAGCACAAGACGTTTTTCAATTATCCTCCTTGCCCTTACAACAATATACAACCAATTGTAAATGTGTACAATGGTGGAACTTTGAAATTTTTTATTTTTCCTCAATTAACAACTTTGGTTGTGAAGCATTTTTTCATTTTCATTTGAAATGATTTGCTATGCTTGAAAATTGGAGTCTAAGAGAAACAAGTGATGCTCTCACGTACATTTATTATTTGGTGTGATAAATAAAGTTTCCACTGTTGAGTCCATTTCTTATTTGTATTATAAATTATAACTTGCTTTCTCCTGAGTCCATTTCCTATACAAGAAATAATATTGTAAAAAGTTGACATATAAATCTTTCGATGTCTTTATATGGTGATGGATCAAGAACATAACAATTCATTCTGCACTATGAGGACTATGTTGTGAAAATGTTTAAAGACTAATCAAGATAAATGTTTGTATGATAATGTGTCAAGAAGTTAACTACTTCATCTACTATGAATATTATGTTTTGCAAGTGTTGTGAAAATTATGTATCCTTTGCTTAATTGAGTTGTTCCAATCAAAGGATTAAACATATTGGAATCTTTTTATGAATCATTTCATGGAATACCAATTGAAAGCGTGTTTTTTGCTTTTAGATAAAGTTGTTTAGCATCAATCAATTAATATTCAAGACAAACCATGGAGGATAGCAATGATCAATGCTAGGACTAACCAATTAATAAGTATACACGTGAATAAGTCAAGCATGTACATGTGAATAAGGGAAGCACAAGTACTCAAAAACATGTAATCCTTGAAGTATACACACGAATACATAGTGTACGCAAATTAATACAAAGCATGTGCATGAATACAAGGTATACTCATGAAAACATGTAAGTCACAAAGTATACATTGGAATACACATAAGTCACAAAGTATACATGTAAGTTGTAAAACATACACTTGAATATGTACGTAACTCATATCTATTGAACCATGGATTTATAATGCAATATATGGACACCATCGTATAGATTTGTATTAACCAAATATCCATGTAGGCATACATCAATATATGTCAATATAGGTATAAAATATAGGTACAAAATAGCCATATAGGCTTACGAGAATGCCATATAGGCATACAATGTCAAATATATCCAATACAAAATATGTACAAAAATGTCATATAGGCATACAACAAAGGGCTCTAGAATCAAAATTCATTGCTCTTCAGGCTCTCGAAATAAACTCTTTCCCTTTGCTTCTCGATCGAATGGCGATACGTCTGCCACTCGTTTATGCTGTGGTTGAGGAGTGCTCTTGGTGCTCCTCTTAGGGTTTAGTTCTTGGTCAAGTCTTATCTATTACAATAAGAAGTAAAGGCATTAATATATAGAAATTTCATTATAAAAAATGATATATTTAACAAAATAATCACTTACCGCCATTTGATGATCACTCTCCACGAGGGAAATATTGAAATTCCCATGTTGAGGCATGTTGAAGCCCTATTTAAACCATCCAAATAGAAATTAAACTACAAATTAATAATTGTTTGATTTTTCACTAACTAACATCTATAATAATGAATGTAAATTGAAATTTAGTAATTTGCCTCATACCTCCCCTGTCAGAGCCATCGAGGATTCTATAGTAGATGAAACACCGATCTCCATTGCCCTCATCACATTCAGAGGTGTTTCCACTTGCAACATCTGAAAATGAAACAACAAATTATTCAATCACAAAAACTACAATAGCGATCCACGTCATGACATATAATGTATGAGATAATGAACAAAATTTTGAGTACTTATTAAACTATATATTTCTTCCTATCATGCTTACTATTTTCCCTATCCATATGGTTTTTGAAAGAACGTGTTTTTAGGCTTTTACCCATAGTAGCAAGCCGGTGAACCGTTTGATAAAATGCTTTTGTAGATGTGTATGATAATTGTGGTGGCATAGAGAAGGTAGTGAACTGTTTGAAAAAATGCCTCAAAGAAATGGGGTCTCATGGTGATGGAATGCCATTATAAACAAATGCACGCCATGTCATTCCATCACCATAAGACTGTATTTCTTTCAGGCATTTTTTTAGACAGTTCATTGCCTTCTCTATGGTATTATTGCTTATTATTATGCTTTGATAGAATTTTTTCCAAGCATCCATAGTTTGTTGGAAAGCACCTATTTTAGGCTTTTAGCCATAGTAGCAAGGAAGTGAGTAGTTTGATAAAATTATTTGGTACACATGTATGGAAAATGTAGTATCATAGAAAAGGTGGTGAGATTTTTGAAGAAGTGCCTCAAAGAAATGTGGTCTCATGGTGATGGAATGGTATTCCATCACCATGAGACCGCATTTCTTCGAGGCATTTTTTCAAACTACTAATTGCCTTGTCTATGCTATTGCTTACTATTATGCTTTGATTGATTTTTCCAAGCATCCATAGTTTGTTGGAAAGCACCCTTTAAGCTTTAGCCATAGCGTGAGGAAATGAACTATTTGATAAAATTCTTTGGTAGACATGTATGGAAAATGTGTAGCATAGAAAGCTGCCTCAAAGAAATTGGGTCTCATGGTGATGGACATCACCATGAGAGCATTTCTTTGAGGCATTTTTTCAAACAACTCATTGCCTTGTCTATGCTATTGCTTACTATTATTCTTTCGTATATTCCTTCCAAGCATCCATAGCATAAACAAGGCAGTGAATGTTTGAAAAGATGCCTTAGTAAAAAGTGGTCTCATGGAATGCCATGACAAGAAAATGCAATTGGAAGTTGCTCCTACTTATTACTTATGCTATGTGAAGTAATTGCGTCATTGCTTATGTTGAATTTCTAAACAACTATATTGTAGTTGAAATTTTGTCATCTATCAACATCTAGTTATTAGTTATGGAATGTGAAGTAATGCTTTGAGTTTGAAAGATGTGCAATACAACACAATCAACGATATGAATATAAACTACACAAATCTATTAAGTACAATTCATTAGTTAAACTCTTTATTTGATTACTTGTGTGTAGGTTTTTCTAAATCTACTGGCACTGGGAGGTGTTCCCACGAAACCTCTAATATTAGCCTATTCAACATCGAAAATCACATATTAAAATACCATTCATCAAACAATGCTATTAACATGTAATAAATTTATAATTGTTTACTAGTTACATACCTCAACGGTAGATGCAGTGGAGAAATAAGCAGGTGTAGGGCCGATGTATCCAATATCAACACTGTGACCCTGCAATTTTATTAAAATCATAAAACTAAATTAGATAATCTTGCATTTCAAAATCAAAATTTAATAAATTAAATTCAATGAACATGCTAACTTTTACTTGAGTATCAATGCCATATGCCTCATGCAAAATGTCAGTTGCCCTCTCCATCTCCATAGTTGTAGATGGATTCTACGTAGTAGTCTCCTAAGTGTTGGTGGGGTCATATGAACAAGTCGCCCCACAAGATTGACACAAATGGGTTCGAAGGCCACCACTCGAAGACTCCCCTGGATGGCGATGTAGAATAGGGTTGGCATGTTGGATGACACTCTGGGTCAAAGAGCTGATCGCCTGCAAAGTCTCTACGTCGGCACTCTCCTTCACGACAGAAGAGATAATGACATGCTCATGAGGCGGCCTAGTGAGAGGTCGTCTCCCTTGCCGCGTAGGATCTTGTTGTGCACCGGGTCTATTCTGAGCCGACCCCCCACCTCTCCTCTGGAAATCCCTAATATAAAAATAATTTGGGATCTTGTTCAATATGAACTCACAGTATAGTTTCCTAAGGAAATACTGTGGGACTTCACAATTGTTGCACGGTGGGTAATCAAAAACCATGTACCACCTATCATAAAAAAAATTCATAATCTATTGGTGGTGGCACCAATGAATAGGAAACCTCTTCGCATTGAGGGAGAGATTTGCATTTGACCGTGGGTTAGTGAATAATGTGCACAAATCACCTTTTGTAATTTTTAAATCTTTTACATCTTTATATGATAATTTGTCCATGTAATAAGCCATAGCTGCCTGCCTCCTATCTTGCAATCCAGTTAATTGTTTTCTAATTGAATCTACATTTTTTAACATATCTTTCAATGAAGTTGTCAGGGTCATTCTTTCTGCGGTTGAACCGTTTGGATCACTCAATCTCTTGATTAAATCCTCAATTTATTTTTTATTGTTCTCAATTTCAGTCATTAAATTTTGCTGAGAGCTAGGGGGTGTTGAGGGATTGGTGGAGGAGGTTGTTGTTGTGGCTGATTAACTTGAGGATTTTGTTCCTCTTGTTGTTTCCTTGCTTGTTGAGGATTTTGAGGGTTTGCAGGTTGATTTGCATCTCCTACAAATTCAAAAAATAAATATCAAATACAACCTAAAACTAACAAATTCAAAACAAAAAGAAAACAATCCTTACCTCTCAGACCTCCTCGTTGATGTGGCTACATCCTGGCGATGAAATAACAACCGTTGATGAAGAAATTTGCAAAATAGCTCCTCTTAGAACGCGAGCGCAGAATATTGGGGTTTTGGCCACGGGCAACAAACAAAACACGGTCACAAGTAAAAATGAATTTGTTTTTTTTTGTTTTTTTTTTAATAGGTTATAATGTGAGTGTGTTATAACGTGCTCACATTATAGGCTTGTTGTGGCCGAGCCTCAAGCTCGACACACTAAGCCATAATGCGAGTGCATTATAATGCATTTGCATTATGAGTTTTTAAAAAAAATAATCAAAAAGTGGCCACAAATTGGCTACCCATCTTCATGCACCCGCCCATTATATAATTTACCACTGGAGTATTGGTCAAAGGAATGCCTTGAAAAAATCAGAAGAAACACTTCTGGAGATAGACACATCGCTCCTAAAAGAAAACTCTTATCTATATGTTAGATTACAAATATTAGCCATACAACCAATCCCTAAGGAGATAAAGCTAAAAACCAAAATGAGAGCTTGGTCACAAGAGGTGGAAATTGAAACCCAGAGTTTTGCTCAAAATGTAATCAAAGGAACCATACAACAAAATATTGCAAGACAATCCCATCTTCTAATAAAGTGTGGAGGAAAAAGGATACAAAAGGTAGTATAGAGGTAGGGTCAACAAAAAATATAGAAATCCCTAAAAGAAAAACCAAGAGATCATCCTCTAGACTGATAATAATGGGAAAAAACATAAATCCCTAATGAGTAGACTCAAGAGATAACCCTTCAGAATGCTAACAATGTGACAAAACCCATTTCGATTGATAAGAGAAAAGGATCTAAGGGGTGATAGAAACAACAGTACCAAAACCCAGAACAATCCTAGAAACATGTTTACAAGATCAAGAAGGGGAAGAATACTATACCTCTAAAAGTGACAATGGAGAATTTGATGAACTAGATATCATCAACAATATGAACATTTCCCAAATAGCCTCCCAACTACTAGAACTAGTGAAACAAAGGAATAAGAAGAAATGCAGAAAAACTAACAAGCAGAAAAGGGAGGAATTAGCTAAGGAAAGGGGCATCAAAAGTATTATAAACTTCTCAAAGAATCAAAGGGAGGAGAGCACTCCCAACAAAAGGAGCCATGAGAATTGTAACATGGAATCTTAGGGGGCTAAATGCCCCCAACAAAAGATGCATGATCAAGTGTCAAATTGAGAAGTCTGACTCATATATAATTCTAATACAGGAAACCAAATTGGAAGAGATAGATGACAAAATCTTCAAGATTGCAGTGTGGGAAGAAGCTTTCCCAAAGTCACATGGAACATTCGGTGGTCTAGGAATCCTATGGCGCCTTGCAACATTGGACTAAGAATTTTGGAAAAAGAAACCAACTAGATAATGTGCAAAGTTTCAAGTCTGATTCAAAACCTTCAATTCACATTATTTAATATATATGGTCCAACTAGAAACTAGGAGAAATAAAATCTCTAGGCTACACTAAGCCAAAAGCTAGATGTGCCTAGTAAAGGGAAAATCATCATGGGTGGTGATTTTAATGCAATGCTTAGAACAAAGGAGAAATATGGAGGCTTGAATAGTTGTGACCTCTATGAATGAATTTGGTTGTTTCCTAACTAGTAACAACCTGCTAGACCTACAAACAATTTTTTTTTTTTCACTTGGTCAAACAGAAGGGAAGGGGCTTGCTGCATAAAAGAAAGACTGGGACAAATTTATTTATTCCCAAGACTGGTTGGAAACCAACTTCATCCTAGAATTGTAGATCCTTCCATTGGTTGGATTGGATCGCCTTCCCATCAAGTTGACAATCACATCTGAGAAAATTCAAAATAAATATGCATTCAAAGTGGAAAAAATGTGATTCAGAAGGGAAGACTTGGTACCACAAATTGAATAGTGGTGGCAAGATGCACCAAAATGCAAAGGGACAAAAAGCTTCATCTTCATGAATAAGCTAAAATACATCAAGTGCAAGCTTCAAGAATGGAATAAGTCAGTATTCAAAATATCTTTTCTGAAAAAGATAGGCTAGAAGGAGAGCTATCAGTTTTGAATGAAGAAGTAATGAAAAAGGGCATGGGCTAAGAAGAGTACAAAAAAAGAAAGAATTATTGGCATAATATGAGGAGGTGTTGGTAAGGGAAGAATTCTGGCAAAAAAAATCCAGTGAAACATGGCTCTGTGAGGAGGATTCAAACACTAAATTCTTCCACAACACATCCAAAATAAAAATGGCATACAAAAGAATATCAATAATACAAACCTACAATGGTAGGATTGCTGAGGAAGTAGAGGAAATTCAGGAAGAAGTAGTTACTTTCTTCAAAGAGCTTTTAGCCCTGGAGGATGCAATTGACTCTCTAAACTATGGAGAAATCCTCATAAATATTCCCAACCAAGTTTCCCAGGAAGATAATAGGATGCTAATAGCCCCCTTCAAGAAAGAAGTGAAAGAGGCAATATTTCAAAGGCACCCTGAGAAAGCATCGGGCTTAGATGGTTTCCCAACCTTCTTCTACCAAAAATGCAGGCATTTCCTTGAAGAGGAAGTTTGGGCGATTGTGGAGGATTTCAAGCAGAAGAAGCAATTTATCAGGGATTTCAATAACGCAACTTTAGTGCTAATACCAAAGAAAGAGGTTTGTTGCAGTTTTGGAGACTATCGACCTATCTCATTATGCAGCAAAATCTACAAAATAATTTTGAAGGCTCTAGCTAATAGATTGAAAAAGCTTTTGGACAAGATTATTTCAATCAATTAGAGTGGTTTCACTCTGTGATGAGATATCATTGACAACATCATCTTGGCCAATGAAGTACTACATATAATCAATAATGACATAATCCAAATCATGATGATAAAGTTGGATGATAGCAAGGCATATGATAGAGTGAGGTGGAGATTCCTGATTAAAGTTATGGAGTAGTTTGGATTTTGCAAGTAATGGATTCAAATGATATGTTACTACCTACCAACAACAAGATACTCGGTCTTAATAAACAACCAGCCTTGTCGCTTTTTCGAAAGCACAAATGGTTTAAGGCAAGGAGATCCAATCTCCCCATTCCTCTTTGTAATTATGGCTAAATCTCTAATCAAAAACATTGAAAAATACCAAACTCAGGGGAGCTAGAAAGGCTTACAAATAGCTCCAGACATAGAAGCTATAACCCATCAACAGTTTGCTAATGACACGGTATTATATGGCGAATCAATGGTCATAGAGGCAGAAAGGATCAAAGCTTGCATGGAAGAATATATCAAGGCATCAAGGTAGCTAAGAAACATGGAAAAAATAAAAATATATTTCTTCAATTCTAAGAAATCCCTTAAAAAAAATAACTAACATTCTAGGATATACAATTGATGTAACACCATGCAAATATTTGAGGGTGTCAGTCTTCAAAGTCATAATAAGGGCCAAACTATGGGAGTAGGTAATTAAAAAATGTAAAGAGAAGTCATTGAGTTGGAGAGGGAAATGAATCTCCCTTGCTAGTCGTATAGTAATGGTCAAATCAATCCTCTGAGGAATACCTATATATGCAATGTCAAGCATGCAACTTACATCAAAAGCTACAACTAATCTGAAGATCATTCTTAAACATTTTGTAATGTCCCTGATTTGGAGACAGAGTGATTTAATTAATTTAATTAATTAAGTTGTCCAAATATTGATATTTCATAAGGATGACTAATTGATTATTTTAATTAAATTAAAGTGGTGATATTAAATTAATTATTTATTAAGTTATTCCAATAAATTAATATCTAAAGGATGACTTTATATTTAATTAGTTTAATAAAGTGACTAAATAAATATATCATAAAGTCACTTAAGTTAAATTATATCTTTTATCCCACATTGACAAGAAAAGTGTGTGGGCTCTCCTATGAAAAGTATAAGAAGAAGCTTTGGCTGGGCATTTGGGCATCTTGAGTTGAATACATCTTTTTTACTACATTGCTGAAGTTGAATGCTTAGCTTGTTGATTTCTAGTCTTCGTTTGTGAAAGACCAAACCTAGCTAGTTATTTCCAATTTCGGTTGTGAAATATCAACCCTAGTTTGGAATTGTGGAGGAGTTGCTTTAGACTTCTCATTTGGGAAAAATTTGTGGCCAAGGGCCAATTTTGGTTGTATCAATTTGAAGATTATATTTTAGATTTCGTTGGAGAATATTAAGGATCTTCATTTCAAAATTTTGCATTGCATAATTAGGGCGATTTGGGATTGGAGAATTTAGAGTTTTAAGACATTGGTTGCTATTGTCATAAAGGATCGATCTGTATAAAGAATATTCTGAAAATTACTCAAAAGGGCTTCACATGCCATCGATTTCACAGGAAGATTTGAGCAGTCACTTGAGGAGAGTTTGGTGATTGTTGTTGGAGAGTTTGGGGAGTTGCTGAAGGTCTGCAATTATTTTTTAGTCACTACATCAACACCTTTGGTACCTATGTTTTGGCTTATGGAGGATTCATACTCCATCAATTTGGTATAATACTAGGAGCGCTTGATTGCTAGTGCCTTGGCGATGGTTTTTGGAGGTGATAGGTATTGGAAGCTGCCATCAAATATTTTATATTAATTATTTCATACCAGAACAGAGGTGGCCTGAAGAGAGGTATGATTTGTGGTCTAAGGGAGTTGCTTGTGGATTAATTCATGGTCATCTCATTTACATTAGCATAGGTGACATTTGGGACTAGGTTCTTGAGATCTTTGCATTCATAGTATAGCTTATAGATTATTGTAGTTGTTGTAATGCCAAGAGTCTTGGCTGCCATGTGATATATCAACATTATATTTAGACTTGAAAGACAAATGAAGAGGAACCATTTGCAAGACAATTATTAGTCAATATTTTCATTATCTTAGATTCGTGCCAAGTGTTTGTCTAAATGCTTACAAGCTGAAAGTCTTCATTTGCATTCTAACCTTGCATGACAAGTGTTTGATCAAATCCCTAATGTTTTAGATGTCTTATTAGACCATAGGATGCATGATAAGTGTTTGTAGTAATGCCCTCAATGTTGTAGATGCTTATTTTACATCAATTACAGTCATATGCTTGCATATTTAAGTCATCTTAGTTGCTGCAACTTAATTTTAGTTATTTTAGTTTGCATATTCAGTTATAACAACATTGCATATTACATCCCAAATCATAAAAAGTACAAAAACAAAACTATTAGAAGCAGGGTCAGATTGTTGGCCAAGTGTTTGATAATATTCCTTGAGGCAAACTTAGGCCAAATTTTGCTAGGAAGATTACAGTGGTTTCTAAGTGTAAGCATTGTCATCTTGGTCTATCCTTCTCCTTTAGGTGAAAATCCTAAAGTGTTAGAGGGCTCTTAGCTACCAAGATATTTGTTTCACTTTAGTGAACCTAACGTTATTCCTTGAAGGAAAAAAATTAGATTAGAAGTTGCAAGGGATATTACACACTTCCTATGGGAAGGTTCAAATGATAAACACAAGGTTCCCTTAATTCATTGGGATAAAGTTCGTAGACCTCAAGACAAAGGTAGAGCTGGAATAAGAAACCTCAAGGCACACAATATGACACTGGGGGCTAAATTAATATAGAAAATGTACCAGAATCTAGATTTGTGATGGTGCAAAATTCTATAAAAGAAGTATCTGTATAATACTAATAGAGAGATAATCCTAAGAATTGCAAATCCCAAAGGCAGATCGCATGTGTGGAATTTCATGCTAAGTTGCAGGCACATAATAACAAACCATCTCACATGATAGATCAATGATGGCAAGAAGACAAACTTTTGGATGGATTCCTGGGGAGGGTACAAGCCACTAATTGAATATCCAGAACTAAAGGATCACATCCTTATTAACAACAACAACATAGGAAAATCGGTAAGGAATTTTTTAATTACAAATGAGAATGAGGTGTGTCAATGGAAGGATTTCCAATCTCTCCCAATAGAAGAATCTTTCAAAATTTGCCTCATTGAAATCATGAAAAACAAGCATGTATGCATAAATAATAAAAAGGATAGAATAATTTGGTGTGGGGCCAAATCAGGGAGCTATTCGGTGAAGCTTGGCTACCAAATACAAATGATAGAAGGTGAGAAGTCTTGGGCACGTAAACTATGTTGGGGCCGAGGTGTCCTTCCAAAAAAAGGGGCCTTCACATGGACAACCTTGCATGGCCAAATCCTAACAAGTTACAAACTAAATTCAATAAGAATTGAAGGGCCCAAATGGTGCATTATGTGCAAAGAAAACAATGAAAATGCAAATAATATTCTCTTGAATTGTTCCTATGTGGGGTAGTGCTAGGAATGGTTACTTGAAAAATTAAAATTGGGCCACATCAAGAGCAAAAATGTTATGGGATTTCTTCCAAAGCTAGCTAAAACTCAAAAAGGAGGCACTCGGGGGGAGTTATGGATAGTAGTCCCATCTCTAACAATTTGGAATATTTGGAAAGAAAGGAATAGGTGGATATTTCAAGATAAGGTAAAATTAACAAAGGATCTTATTTTAGATATAGAAAGGAATATCTCAGAATGGTTAAATGCTAGTATCAAAATACAAAGGAAAGCAAAATTCACAACATGGGATGATGAGATTATGAAGTGATGGAACCTCCTAAAGGTTCCCTCCTTTTACCAATTTGCACCAGACACCAAGGATAAAAGAGCTAAGGCCAAGTGGCATCCAACCCCAAAGGGTAGATTGAAGCTCAACACAGATGAGGCCTCATGAGGCAATCTGGGGGAATTAGGTATCGAGGGCATAATAAGAAATGACAAAGGCCAAATGGTAGAAGCAATATTAGCAAAAATCCTAAAAGGAACCAATAACACATTAGAAATTGAAGCAATCCTCAGAGGCCTCCAGCTATACAAAAATAAAGGTTTCAAAAACATAGAGGTGGAGTGTGATTCAAATGTCAACATCAATGTAATTTTAAGAGGACATATTAAGAAATGGACTCTACAATCAAAGGTTTTTAAAATAAGGGAGCTAATGCAAGACCTCTAGGTTCAATCAATCAGTCACATCTACATAGAAGTGAATAAAATAGCAAACAAGTCCTAGCAAATCAAGGGATAGATCAAATGAAGGAAGTAAAACTTGGAAATAGTGTGGAGGTATTACTATGGTTGTAACCCTAACCCTAACAATAAAGAATTGTAGAGTATCATAGATCAAATCAAGGGATGTTACTTCCACACTATTGCCAAGTTTTACTTCCTTCATTTGATCTATCCCTTGATTTGCTAAGACTTGTTTGCTATTTTATTCGCTTCTATGTAGATGTGGTTGATTGATTGAACCTAGAGGTCTTGCATTAGCTCCCTTATTTTAAAAACCTTTGATTGTAGAGTCCATTTCTTAATCTGTCCTCTTAAAATTACATTGATGTTGTCCTAGACCTATCTCTAACCCTAACTATGGTCGTAACACTATCTATTACTATGGTTGTAACCCTAACCCTAACAATAAAGAATTGTAGAGTGACATTACAAAAAAAATTTCTATGAATTAATATTGAGAACAAGATTTGGAATAAAGATATTAGATGAATAAAATTTTGAGGCATTATATCTATTAATCATATTTTAGTGATTTTTATTAGTAATATTTTATTTTTAATTTATTTTAATTTTTGAATAGTTCTAACCATAATTTTACCTTATTCTTAATTCTTATCCTAATCCTAATTATAATGTTTTTAGGATTATAATTTTTTTTTTTTGAGTAGGTTATTTTTTATTGGATTTGAGTGTTTAATACAGTCTTGGTAAGGGAAACTGGTTGCTTAATGGTGTCATTCTCAAATTTAATACTAAGTCATTCTTGTATAAATGTCATTACTCAAGGTTCCTTTTTTTTATATACCCTTGACTAATTCGCAGGCCTATTGTAAAATGCAAGTTGTTTCTTATATGGTACATCAATTTAGCTCACCATAGAGTTGTGTGGCAGACTAGTATGCTAATGTCTTATGGATTGGGAGTCCTTGTTTTCCAAGGCTTGACAAGGGCTCATTGTTTCCTTTTATTGTGATCTTGTCTCAATGTCATGCTCCCAAAATGGGACACTAAAATTACTAAGCATTAAAATACATATACATAAATATTAACGATTTTATTATTATAATTATCAAGATAATATTTTAATTACACAATTATTATATTAGAACAATTAATCTTATTTGTAAATATTATAATAAAATGACATACAATAGAATAAAATAATAATAAGATTATTTTATCGATATCAAATAAAATAAAATAAAACAACAAAATAAATATAATCAAATATTTAAATATTCTAAACTAGCAAGTATCCTTTCCTAAGAAGAAATAATATTAAAACAAATATAAAATATAGCATATAAAAGAAAAATAAATAACACTAAACACAATGAATGTTGTTTAGTTAAAAGCAATCAAACATCACTAAGAAACCTTTTCATATTATGAATCGTTTCCAAAGAAAAGAAGCAACGCATGCTTAAGTAACATGACCCATAGCAAGATCGGCCATAAAAGGGAAGACCAAAAAAGGCATCGAAGGTAGGAGAACTCAATCGCTGGAAAAGAAAGGAGGCCGTTCGGGGTGAGAGAATCCGGTTAGCACTAAAAGGCATGTCCCTCCTAAAGAGATACAATTATATGAGATGAAGGGAGGTATAAAAGAAGAACATGGGAAAGAGGAGGGGATAGAGAGAAGCATTAGAAAACAAAGGATGAGAATGTAGATGAAAGGAAAGTAAATATGGAAGAAGGGAATTATCACTGAGGTATCTATGAATTGCACAGAATCAAAAATTTGTTAAGGCATTGAGTAGTAAGTAGCTATATATATATATATATATATATGTTATTCTACAATTCTTTATTGTTAGGGTTAGGATTACAACCATAGTAATAGATAGTGTTACGACCATAGTTAGGGTTAGAGATAGGTCTAGGAATAGGATAATGGTTTATAATTTATTGTTAGGGTTAAGAGTAGGGTTAGAATTAGGGTTAGAGTTAGGGTGTGAGTTAGGGTTAGGGTTAGGTCATGCAAAGAACTAATTAACAATATTAAAACACTACAATTAACAAAAAAATACATTTTTTTTTATTCGCATTAATAAAACTTACATTTATTTTTTTCAAATCTAGAAATTAATAATTACAATACTATAAAGGCAAGTACTATCCACTACATGACACTTGTTGAAATATGTTATGGTTTCCATTAGGGCTCTCTTAATAATGATAAGTTATGCTAACATAGAGAGGTGATCACCCTTTCCCTTGAACCTATTATGCAAGTTTTTCTCCTTTGCATACTTAATGATAAACATATTTGCATGGTTGCTTGCTACCCTTGATCTTTGACCACAAGTTGTTGAATTAGTCTACCTAGGGGTTTGACTAAGGAGAACATGTCCCTCGCTTAAGCAAGCTTCTCAAAGGTGTTTGTAAACTCTAATAATATATCTATTGTAGATTCAAATGTTGAAAAAGCAAGGCCAAGTAGTTTTCTAGATCATTGAACCCAACATGCCAATTGCATACTAAAGGTTTTTTTATATGTAATGAGATCGACAATTTGTTGCACAATTGACTTGTATCAATTCCACACTATGATTTTACCCTAGATCAAAGCAAAGCTGAGTTTGTTGTATTTTAGAATATAACAAAACTAAATTTAATATTAGAGTGCTATTCTGAATCACAAAGTGATAATTTGTAGTCCAACTCCATTAAACTACACTTAATATTAAATAACCCCAATCCATCTTTATCATTTTAAAAACATACTTATTTATTTAAAATTTTTAAATAACCCATATAATTTTAAAATAAATAAAATTATTACTTAATTATCTATTTACCCTACAATATTGAAAATACTTCTTTATTTTTACTAACTTTTTAAATTATTTAAACTTTTTAAATTATTTTAGTTTTGGTTAAAAGTGTACCAACATGCTCTCATGCTGGATAATTCCCTTAACCACCCCAACTATTGTTGCACTTTCTTTATGAAAGAGATACATTTAAAAACTATTGTGGCACTTTCTTTATGAAAGAGATACGGTTAAAAAATGGATCTAAAATTTTCGTGTGTTATTTGGATTGGATTAAATATTTTTTAAAATAGAAATATAAATTTATAAGATTAGAAATTTAAATAGAAATATAAATTTATAAGATTAGAAATATAAATAGAAATATAAATTTATACGATTTAAAATATAAATAGAAATAAAAATTTATATGATTTAAAATATAAATAGAAATAAAAATAAAAATAAAAATTTATAAGATATATTAAAATGGTTGTAATTTTTTTTCCACTAAAAATTAGGTGAATGAAATAAATTAACAAATGTTAAATTTAGATTTTTTAAAGATTAAAATTAAATTACTTATAATTTACTTGAATTTAAATTTATAAGATTTAAAGTATAAATTATTAAATTTATAAGATTTAAAATATAAATTATTTTTAACATTTTGAATTAGTATATATTAGTAAATAGTGTATTTTTATGTAGGATGTAGTTCTTTTTCCTTTGTCTTATAGTTTTTTTTTGATATGCAAGGTAGTATTTATATTGATTTTATAAAAATTTACAAGCATCTGCTAAGTAGGGATAAAAGGTCCATCCTGGACTTAAAGCCGAACAAAAACCATTCCTAACCAGGACAAAATTTCATCATTTCCACCTTACAGTCCTACTGCGAGTATTAAAGATCGAGCCACTATAAAACTTTAATGCAAAAGATTTAGGTCAGAGGCCAAGCCTCATCCAGCTAATAACAAAATTTACATGCTACTAATGCTTGAGTCCACCAGAATTTGACAAGTTAATAGCCAAAAAAACTAGAAAAAACATCAACCAACAAAAGCTGAGCCTCACATGAAGCCGTTTAACTCTGCAAACCTTGTGAAACCTTCCAGCCACTCTAGCCCCTCCTCCGGCACCAGCTTCAGCTTTCTTTTTAGGAAATCCACAGCCACATTTGCAATCTTTCTGTGCCTTGACAATGCTGGCCCTTTAATGTCTAAGATGAAGGGGAAGACTTTAACAGCTTCATCCGATTCCCATAGGAGAGCCAAATCCGCAGGGCGCAGAATACCTTTGCCTATGAAGGCCGCCTTTAGTGTCTTCTCAAGACCTCCGAGCAAGTCATCCCGAAACAGACGCACCATCATCTCCTTGGCCTTCGCCTTTGGGGTATCCAGGTCCAAAAGCACTACGAGAAACCGAGAGGAGATATGTGCATTATCTCTAGCAAATTCTTTTCTTTCCAAATGTTCTTTGCCTAGGACCATTTTGACAGCAACTATTGACACTGGATCATCCACGAGCAAAATTCGCTTTAACCTCTAGTCTGTAACCTCCTGAAAGGCTATTTGCCTCTCCATGGCCACCAAAGAAACTGGTGTGTCGACACCAAAACTTTCTAGACCTTCCGCTGAAATATGGATGATGAATTTCGACTTCATCATCCTCGCCATTTGCAAATCTTTGACAGCCGTTCCCTGCAAAAAAATAGAAGACAATACCAAATTTTGAAGTCCATACTTTAGAAATGACTTCAGTAGTTCATTTAATACACCCGAAAGATGTTCAGTTGGGCCTTCGCACACAAATCTGGATAATGGTGAAGCGATCAAATCGTCCTTGCCATTAAGATATACTACGGCCTCCGTCCTTCCGACTACATACTATTATCACTTCGAATGACATGAGTTGCCACTCGGCCCTTCAACTTACGTTTCTATGATTGTCGTGCCCAATGTGTCACACTAATGGCGCTTTGAATGCTGTGCCATACATACCCCCTATCCTGCTCCAGAGTTTCCGCTATTTTCAAGAGCGACAGACTTAACAAAATCCAACTCCTTCCTTCAGCTAATTTTAGAAAAATGAAAGTGACATGACCATGCCACATCCACCTTTGTCTTATAGTTTTAGTAATGTTGTTTTTTAAAAATAATTTAAATGATCATCCAATATTTAAGTCAAACATTTACTTATTATTAATTTTCATGTGTTATTTGCATTGGATTAAAAAAATTTAAAATATTTTTTCAAATAGAAATATAAATTTATAAGATTAGAAATATAAATAGAAATATAAATTTATAAGATTTAAAATATAAATAGAAATATAAATTTATAAGATTTAAAATATAAATAGAAATATAAATTTATAAGATTTTAAATAGAAATAGAAATAGAAATAAAAATATAAATTTATAAGATTTAAAATATAAATTCTTTCCGCAGTTTTTCTAGGCTTGTGTTTCGAAGATGGCAGTGCACAAAAGTACTAATGTGCAACAATTATGAAAAAAAAATGAATTAAAATAGTTAAATTATTATTTTAGGAGTTTAAAAAATTAAATTTAAAAGAGTAAGACTATTTAGTTTTTAAGGATTAATGTTGAAGAATAAGTTTGATATAATGTAAAGTTTTTTGTTGTTGTGGTAAATTGAAAATATATATTATTTATAAATAACATGTGTTTTGTAAGATTTGTTCTTGTCTATTATGGGAATGTTTTGATAGGTCTATAAATTGTGTATAATTGTGATGCTTGCACTTTGAGCTAGATTCTCCTAGATTGACCCCTTGCTTAGAGTAGCTTTATAGTTGTAAAAATTTCCAAAGACTATTTATAATCTTCTATATCATAGAATGATTTGATGTAAACACAAGTTTATATTTGTGCTCCAAAGAAAAGATTCTTATAATGATGTTCCTTGCAATGCATAGGATTTCCAATTGTTTCCTTTTCAAGATCGTGTGAAACTGGCAATCACACCTTGGTGTGCAATGGGTACGTCGAAGAGTTATGGAAGATCAATTAGGAAAAAATTGGGTCTATTTTTTTTCAAACATTTTGCAAAGGTCAATTGGCAGGCCATTTAGAAAATGATGTTTTTTGTGCAACATAAGTTTCAATGGAGAAGTGATAGCTTCAAATCAACTATGCATCTTTTTATAGGGATCTAAACATGATTAAAACAAAACCTCTAAATGAGCTCCATTACCAACAAGCTCATGTTATGTTGCAATAGAGAGAGAGGGAGGGATATAGATAGAAAGATGGAGAGATAGAGGGGGGAAGAGTGTGAGAGAGGGGGGGTGAGGAGATAGAGGAAAAAATAGAGTGAAACTTAAAGAAAAAAGAGAGAGGACTTGAGAAAGAGAGGGATATGCAAAGAGGGGAGAGGTAGAGAGAGATAATTTGTCAAATATTATAGTCACAACTTCCATAGTAGACATGCATACAAAAAGTGGAAGCATTAACAAGGCACATGAACTATTTAACATAATACCTGAAGTTTTGAAGAAGATGTCATCCCATGGACTGCAATGATTGCAGGATATGTACAACCTTCCCACATCTACATAGATTTTTCAGAGCAGACGATAAGTCAATTTTTTTAGGATCCAAGTAAAAAAGTAGCATCATTGTAAATACTCTAAAACCTATATCCATATGTGATCTGTAAGGGCCAAGAAAACACATCCACACAACCATCACATGTTTAATTGGCATCTTAATCATAAAGTTTAGGGTGTTCTTGATGTACTCAGCATAGGCAAGAACCTCAAGCATACACACAATGATCAATTTTAAGTGTAATGCAATAAGGGTACTTGTCTTATTGAAATATATAAATGCTCATCCACTAAACCTGAATGGCTACATACACAAAGAACACAAGCAAAGCTTATATTGTTATGATATGTTCGAGAGTGCTTCATTATTTCAAATATTATGAGAACATCCTTGCAAAATCTATTTTGTGCATATCTTGCAAACGACACCACATTTCTTTGATGCACTTTTTTAAATAGTTCACAAGCCTTGTCTATGCTTTACATTTTCCATACATGTCTATCAAAGCATTTCCAACTATATTATTTGACAAAATTCCCCCTTCAATCAAATCTATACTGTGTTCCAAAAATCCCATTTTGGGACAAGCAGGGAGAATGTTGACTTTACAACTACCAATTTGATTTTCTTGAAAGTTTCTTAATCTTTGTCAACAAATCCATTTTGTTTGTGTCCTGCAATCATAGCATTCAATGTGACCAAATTTATTTTGAGGCACATTGTCAAATAGTTCGCGTGCCTTGTCTATGCTTGCACATTTTGCACACATGTTTACCGCTCTGGTTGTAACTACATCTATCCAAATTCTTCTATCCTTTAGATGCTTTGATGGATTTCCATACCCTGTTCCAAAGCTCCCATTCAACACAAGCTGCAAGGATGCTGACAAAGGTTGTAGAGTGTGGCTTTAAGCCCATCAATTGCATATGCCTAAAAGTTTCTAAAACCTTTTCAACAAATCCATTTTGTGAATATCCTACAATTAGGGCATTCCATGAGAACTCATTTCTTTAAGGAATTAACTCAAATAGTTTGCGTGCCTTGTCTATCCATCAACATTTTGCATACATGTTTACCAGGGAAGTTGCAAATACATCTTACGAAACCCCTCTATCTTTTATCTTGTGAATGGTGTGCATAGCCTATTCCAAAGCTCCCATTTCAACACAGGTAGGGAGGATGCTGGCAATGGTTGAGGACTCTGGCTTTACACCTACCAATTGCATTTGTTTGAAAGATTCTAAAACCTTTTCAACATACCCATTTTGTGCATTTTTTATTTTTTTGCATACAGTGAAACAATGCGACAAGCTTTGGAAACCCATGTCTTCTTATCTTGCAGTAGCTAACTTCTACAACGCGGGAATTTAAGTTGTGCGTGGGTGGGCGAGCGACACCATTAAGCGGTCAAAAAATAGTGCAAAAACTAATAAGATCGATGGTGCACTTGTTTTCAATCGTTGGCCAGGTGCTGTGGAAAGAGGTCAACCTTTGATTTCAAAATTTAGGTTGATCTCTCTCAAATTGGATACGCCTTCGATGTAAAATATATAGGAATATGTGTGGACACGAGTGTAATAGAAAGCTAATTATAGTAAATATATGATAATGAGAATGTATGGATAAAGCAGAGTTAAATGGATAAAAATAAGTGAGTGGAGGATTGGATGGTGGAAGAAGGGATTGAAAAATGTGCCCACCTTACATGGGAGTGCTTTTGTCAATATGTATGTTTATTAAAATTGTTCTAAAATTAAATTGGAATTAGCATGGGTATTCAAATTTCATTACTAAAATAGATAAAAATAATTATAAAAATTAATTTTTTTTAATAAATGTATAAAAAATAAAAATATATGGATACTTGATTATTGCTTTTTAAATAAGGTTGTGTAGAAGGATTTTTTAAAATGTTATTTAGTGAATTTTTTTTATTATTAAGTGAAAAAGTCCCTAGGTTGAATGCCTATGGGATAGGTTCATGTTGGGACCTATTTTTGGAGATTTGGATAATCTTTGTCCCTCCTAAAGTTCATATGAAATTTTTTACAAGATTTAACTTGGTTATGAAGCAACTTGACTTTAAGTCATCAAATCTCTTTTACCTAGTTTAATACATCCATCTTGGTATATTTTATCTATAAAACTCTTGAAGTTTGTGGGAGTTACATTCAAAGTTAGGGCTAGAGTTCAATTAGAGTTCCCTGGTTATGGGACAATTAGGGTTAAGGTTCAATCAATATTCAATTAGGCTTAAGATTTAATTAGGGTAAGGGTTAAGGTTAGGGTTGGCCGGGGTAGGGTTAAATTAGGCTAAGGGTTAGTATTAGTGTTAGGGTTAGGGTTCAAGTAGAGTTTTGATTCAATTAGAGTTATGATTCAAAGTTATGACTAAATCAAGATTATGATTTAATAAAAAATCAATATTCCACTCTTTCACTCTGAGTTTTATGAATTTTAGCTTTCTGTTAAATATGCACATCTTAGTGCAATGATCAACTATTTGGGTGAGTTAGGAGTCAATGACAACCATTTTGAAGTTTGAGTTTTCCATCTACACTTTTTCAAACTTGAAAGACACTCTTCTAGGGGATTTGTCCTTGTCTTTGAGCCAATAATCCAAACCAACTTCAAATAGGGTTTCGATTAGAATTCAATAGCTTTATAGTTAGAGCTAAGCTTCAATTTGGGTTAAGGTTCAATTGATTAAAAATAAACATTTTGAGAAAGATATCTCTCCATGTACTTTACATATATTTTTAAAATATAGGTATGCTAGTTTTTACTAACTTTTTAAATTATTTAAACTTTTATAATTATTTTAGTTTTGGTTAGAAGTGTACCAACATGCTCTCATGCTGGATAATTCCCTTAACCACCCAACTATTGTTGCACTTTCTCTATGAAGAGATACGGTTAAAAAATGGATCTAAACTATTCTTGTACTCCTACGAGCCGACTCCGTTTACGATGGCTCGAATCTGTGAAGGCGCCCTACCATATGTGGTGATAAATAACAATGAAATAACCACTTCAAATGTTAAAGCACAGACGTGGCCATCTACGAGGCCCCAGAATATCAAACGAAGACAAAGTAGTTAAGAGGCAGCATGGGCTGATTGATTGAGAGCACTAAGAATAAATAATGGCATTGAACCTGTCTCTCTCAGCTGGTTTAGCTTCGCCCTCATCTCCACAACGCTTGGTGGGGTTGAAGTCAGGTACACATTCATCATTTCCGCTCTTTTTTAAAATTAGCAATTATTTTTATCATTGCTTGATGCAACTGGGCTGTCATTTCAATTTAAGTTCATCTTGGCAGTTGGTCACACTGATCTTATCCTTGTCTGGTGGACATGCAATTGCTTTCATTTTGTTCTAATGCCCTTTGTTGATTTCTAATGCATTGAATGTAGTGGCATAAAATATTAAGAAAATGGCAAAACTGGGAATATTTTACCTTGCAAGTCAATGCATATCTGTTTTATATTCTACGGTGTTTGGAAGCATCACTGCATTCGTTATCTTATTTCTTAATGGTGTCAATTGTTTCCAGTACGTGTGCTGAAATTCCGTAACTGTTTGGAATGACACATTGCTTGAATCACTGATAATGGCCAACGAGCTACCATTCGATCTTACATCCATGCAAATGCAAAATGTAAATGCTGTGTTGTTTAATTTTAAGCCGGTGAGGCTCAGGGTTCAAGTTCTAATCCAATTGGGAATATAAACATTGCGATATTTTTGTAGTATATTATGAATCATCTAACTTCCTTTGACTTATTACCAAGGACCGAGTGGTATCCGTTTTTCCAAATTCCTTGGTATCCATTTTTCCAAATTTACCTGGGACTTGAAACGGACATCATCACTTATAGTGTCAGGCATTTGTACTGAAAATAATTGATCCCCGGTGAGCTCTTTATGAACTAAGAATTCTCACCAATAAACCAATGGCCATTTGAAAGCCAGAGGATTTCCGTAGTAGAGAGTACACCAAGACAGCCATAGGCCACATGACATTGTTAATCCTGGTATTAGACCTTGCCAAAAGAGGAATCACGCAGCTCTGCAAACTATAAAGGCTTATAGCCTCACCTCTGGATATGTGGCAAGAGGATTTTTCCTACTCAACTGAGTATTGGCTCAAGATATTGACCATAGAGAGAACTCTTAGGCTTTTCCATGCCATCTTATCATGTTGGCAACCATAGTAACCATGTCCCAATAAAAATGAAAGATAATATAGGTTAAAAAAAAGTTCAAATCAGTCACAGAAAAAACATAAGCTGGAAAATGGGGGAAAAATGACATACAGAGTTCTTTTCTAGCAAGTATCACAAAGCATAACTTTTTTTATGTTTATCCTTTTTAATTGGTATTCCAACAATAAAACTCTATCTACTGGATTCAAACTCCAAATTGATCCTCTCTTGCCATTTATTGTCACCAGTTGATTTTCCTTTGAATTATAGGCCATCTGTTGACGTTTAGTGTTTGTTTGTCTATCAAAGGTGTGCTTCCTCCCTTCCCATTTGATTTTCTCATTTAATCATCAATATATTCTTTTCCCGATCCTAGATCACATGTGACCAGTTTGCCTATCCCTCTAACACATGACAAGCAAACAATTGTAGAGGCATGGAAGTTAGAACACATTTTACCTATTCAATCCACTACAGAGGGAAAATGATATATATTTCTTCGTATTCATGGTGAAGACTAGAGTAAAAACATGCCCAAATCTATTGCAGCAATCCTTGATAGGCATAATTTGGTGTTTATTATTGACATCTCATAGGGAATTGAGATACTGGTTCATGGTTCCAACCAGCCATATTACACCATAGTATTCAATATAATGTCTTGGTTGTGCCACCAATGTTCCCCTTGAAGAGAATTAAACATAGCATGGTTTATATTTGAAGACATTAAAAGAATCATTGTCCAGTCTGGTTGTGGTTACACGCTCTGAATTTAAAATTGTGGTATCTAGTTGATCTCACAACAGTGACTAGCTTTCAATGTTCTCCCAATCAACAATAAGAGGACATCACTAAAATAGATCCTATCTATCATCATGGGTTGCATAATGCTAAGCTACAATATGATTAATACAACACAATTATTTCACAAAAATAAACATAATCCAGCTTCCATTTATTTCAGATGTATGATATTGAGAAGGAAAAAAATCTAAAGAAATGATACAAGTTTGCTGAAATATGTTGTTAGGAACCATCCTATATCTGAACCCAAGAACAAAATACAAGGCCACGTTTAAAACAAGCCACTAAGTCAAACAAAACAAGTCTGGAACAAGTGGAGACTATCGCTAAACCATGCATGGTTAATGGGTGCCCCTTAATCTTCACCGTCAAGGCATTACTAATTTGGGACTCCAGCC
Source organism: Sequoia sempervirens (assembly GCA_007258455.2). Lineage (NCBI taxonomy): Eukaryota > Viridiplantae > Streptophyta > Pinopsida > Cupressales > Cupressaceae > Sequoia > Sequoia sempervirens. The sequence goes on from VDFB02168118.1 coordinate 59,616,527, forward strand.
CATTGCATCTCTATTGCCTAACCTTAGAAGAATATTTTAATAAATGCAGAAACAAATTTTCACATGTACAACTTATCATTATTTCTTTAGATATCCCTTTAAGGCCAGTTTGGCAAATTGTGCCACTATCCCTTAAGGAATCGTGGCCAAATCATGCCACCATCCTTCATGTGACTGTTGCTTCAATCTTATTGCCATCTTGTATGGGACTCCTGGCTAAATATTATATGCATCTCATCTGCCATCTCTTACAGGATCATTGGCTCAAAATTTTCATTGTTGTTGCCACTATCCCTAATGGTACTGTTGGCTAAACAATTTCATCATGCCATCATCCCTTAAAGGACTGCTCATCAATTATGTCATTATCTCTTCCACCATTCCTTACGGGGCTTTTGGCTAAATAATATATCATCTTTTCCACCCCCCCTCACAAGATTATTCTGTAAAGAAATCATTTCTTTGCCCTTCCTTTGCAAGACTGTTGCCCACATACTTCATCATCTTTGCCACCATCATTTATGGGAGCATTGGCTAAATAACTTATCATCTTTGCCACAATATTTTATGAGACTGTTGTCTCACATAGCATTCAATCATCACCACTATCCCTTAGTGACTGTTGGTGAAATGTTTATTGTAGTGACCACCATCCTCTAACTTATTGTTTATTCAAAGGATTATGGTTTTGTTGGTTCCACATTTCAAAATGAATGTTGGTATGCTTAACACCTGAAGAGCTGATGTACCCTGAAATTTAAACAAATCAGTTAACACTGAGAACAGACTTAACCCTTTCAGGTAGATACTATTGTGAAAATTCAACATTGGTACACAAAGGTCAACATTGCAAAAAATGGTAAAATGTAGCAATAGGACTCAAAACAGCATCTAATTCATCTTGGATTTCAGTCAACACAACAAGATATAGTATTCATATCAGTCAATACTCCTCTATCTTGATAATTACAGAGGGAATTAGAAAAAAATATGTTCAAACTGACCTATAAATATACAGTTAATTTGGTTAAAATAACCTGGCATTATGTAGTTGGGTCCAGTCAAATAAGCATTTGAATAAAATAATTGACAATTTAATGCTGGTCAGTCAGAGAGAGAAAATACGTGGTTTAAAACTACTTTTTATCAACTTTGACTTAGAAAATAAGGTTTTAATCTAGTTTAACCAACTTTGACTTGGACTTGGTGACTTGGAAAATAAAAAAAATACCTAAATTCATTAACTTGGTGAAAGTCAGCAAAACTCACCAAGGCTTGCCAAAACTCACCAATGAGCAATTTACTTGGCTGCAGAAATATCTTGTGAGCACTTGGTGAAATAGAATCTATAATCCTAACTGTAGATTAAATTTTGTTAACAAAGTGTATACTAATTAAGATGATAAAAGCATTAAAATTTAAATTAATTTAATTAAGTACAAGAGCTGGGTTTAATACAAATTGAAACTGGATTAAGATACTTAAATTTTGATTACATAACAAAAAGCAAGTTTACAACATTGAATATGCAAGGAATCTGAAACAGGACTAGAGAAGATGTACAAAACTAGAACCAATAGAGTATTTTGGACAAAATTGCAGGTGTGCTATGGTCCTAAAAGTGCACTATGATTCAAGGTTAGCAGAGAATTAAAATAAACATATATAGTTGCTAGAAATCCTTTCCTTGGAAAGCACAACAGAAACTCCAAAATGTCAAATATTCATAGATTCAAGAGACTTCAAGAATACAAAGAGCCCCAAAGAACAAAACAATATAGAAGGATGGAGTAGAAAGCTTCACATTGAAGATGACCAAATGCTCAAAAGACCAAAATGCTACTATAAGATGTTGGGATACTGTAGATTTTGGGAAAAGTTGTCTCAACCTTGCGTTTCTAATGTTCACTAGACATTCACTATTTTGTCTTTTTTGTATTTTTCTTCATGTGGGAGAGTTGATGTCCTATTTGGAGGTGACATGGAATTCGTTGTTAGTAGTTTTGTCCTCACATGAGGAAGTAGGCATCTCACATTGAGCTGTCATTCTCTGGTCATGTTTCGGCATCTTGTAATGTGTGTAAGGTCATCATGATGGGAGTTACATATGACAAATTCTATGATGCATAAGAGCATGTAAGAGGGAGGTTATAGGAATCTTGACCAACATTTTGACTATCTAGGACCTGTGCTACCCCAAGTTTCCGGGACGGGGATGGTAGGAGATGAGGGGATGCGTTTTGGAGTCCTCGATTTTTCGGGCCATTGTTGGGGACGATAGGGGATGATAAAGGGGATGGCTATATAAAAAATAGGGAAAATTTAAAATATATAGGGAAATTTTAAATTCTCATATGATACCATTGATAAAGCATTCATACATACATTATAGAACCTCAATACATAACATTTGTGTTAAATTGAGAGTTCACCTGAGAGTCAAAATTGAACAAATTAGCAAATGTCAAACTTAATTCAAATTGCTTCGATAATTCATTGTCATTATGGCATATGAATATGATATTAAAAAACAATATACAAGTTACAACAAAATGCCCAAAGGCTACAAGTTTCACTTTCGATTACAATATGAAAATACAAACAAAAAGTTCAAAAGAATTAATTGACAAGTTAATTAACAAGTTAGAAACTTTAAAAGTTGAAACATTGAACTATAGAATTAAAATATTAAAATAAAAAATTTAATATAAAAATCAACAATTTAGTATTTAATAAAATCAGCAGTTTAATAATAAAATCAGCAATGTCTTACCTCACAGTGGACCACCAATCATCAAGGATCCTTTGTTTGATGGCTTTTCCTTCATTATAGCTTGAATTAGGCCATCTACTCCACTTTGAATTCACCATCATCAATTGCAAGGGCTCATGCACCTCAATCATCCTCTCTAACAAAATGAAGTAACTAGCATATCTTGTCTCAACAAGTTTGAGGAATTCCTTCTTTGAAAATGTCCTGAAAAGAGCAAGTGAAGTGTGGTGGTTGCAAATGAACATTTGAATATCTCTAGCTTCTGCCACCACTTGCTTCACTCAATCTATTTTCCTTGTCTTTCAATGCATTGTTCAATGCATGAACACAACGTGGGTTCCAAAAGATGTGCTTGTAAGCACCCTCCACCATCATACTAGTCAGTTTGCACACACATGCTGAATTAGTGACCACCTGTACAACATTTGAGGCCCCAACCTCCTCTATGGCCTCTCTCAAAATGCTAAACTAGAAGTTTGCATCCTTACACTTCCCTGGACAAGCTGCAACTCTAAGAAAATAAGAGCCAGTTGGGCATGTGACTATGATATTGATGAATGGCTGATGTCTAATATCAGTCCACCCATCCATCACAATATAACAACCCGTCTTGATCCAAGTTTGCCTCATATCCTCCATTAGCAAATTAACCTTAGAATATTCTTTGTCTAGGAGGGTAGTGCATACTTTTTGATCTCCAAGGGGTACAAATGAGGGACCAATAGATGCTACATCTTTGACCATTTGTTTGAAATAAGAGGAATGAGCCACATGACATGGGATGGCATGGGCATAAAAAAATTTGGCAATGGAAGACTTTGTTGCATCTTGTGCCTACACATTAAACATACCTACAACTATCCTTGGCTTCTCACCACCACTAACCTTCCTCTGTCCTGTTGGGGCAATATCACTACTAGCACTACCAGCCATGGATTACATAGGCATAGATGAATGCCCACTTGCAAAAGAATGTGTCGGCATTATCACACTTGTAGACCTCATTTCTACTTCCATGTGCAATCTATGAGCCTCTAGCTTCTCATCATCCTTTATGTCTAGACAAACCTTAACTCCACGGCATGTAACACCCAAGAAATGAGACCGTACCCTTGTGTAGCTCCCTCTAAAATCTGTATTGCAAATGTGACACAACCACACCCTACTCCCTCCCGAATTTTTACCTCTGGTATCTAGAACTGCCACAAATTGGAGAAGAGGTTTGTTTTTTGTTAAAATGGCCCTTTGCATAAATTTTCAAGATTTTTGAAGGGCACTGAAATGGATTCTTTGGTTGTTCACTTCCACCCTGTTGATGTGTTTTTTGTGACCGCACCAACGCAAAATAAAGTCGCCAACGGCTACCCTATTCTCTCTTGATCAAAGTATCCAGCACGCTAAGATTGTGAGAGAGTTCGTGCGTTCAACTCCAAGGTTCTTTCAATGCGAATAGTCTTAGTTGGCTCAATGTGATTTGCTGGTATTTCAAGGGGACTTACGGAATTGTTCAACAGCAGAGGAAGAGGTTTTCACAATTCGACAGATTTATCAATAAAGCACAGGTTTCCTATTCTAACCAGAAAGTACTGAATTTAAAGTGGCTGCAGGGTTAAGAAGGCTCTAATTTACTATAAGGCGTGGGACATGGCGATCAATTCTCACAAGCTTCAACCAGGCTCTGCTTTGCCTCGCTTCAGACAACCTCCACAGAACTGGTGCAATCTTCAGAGGAGTAGCTCAAGGTGTTCAAATCATAATTCAACGTGAAGACACCGTCACAACGACGCATGCCTACGTGTGAATCACAAACGAAGTTAAGTCCGTGATGTTCCAGTTGACCACGCAAGGCGAACTCACCATTAGCGAGCCCACTAGTGGTATGGATAGACGAAGCTTGCTTAGATCAAACACCACATTCCACAGCTAACATCTACTTGCATAAAATGAAATTACGCTACTCTATGCTACTTGAAGTAGAAGGGATTAAGAAACCTCGCTAGCTATCCATAACAAAGACGAATTTCACCATCAATGAAAAGATCTTTTATTATGAAAGTTTTACACAACAATCTCTTGCAAAAGTTTTCAAAGGAAAACTTTCCTTCTTCAACTACACTATCAATCTATACTAAGCTACTTCTAAGCTATCACCTAGCTGTCTCTCTATTCTAATCTCTACTGTCTAACTTCTACTTCTAATGAGATACAAATGAGGGGGACTCCCCCTTTATATAGTTGGCCAAATCCAGCGGACGACTCAAATTACAATCGGCTGGATGGCCCAGATTGTGCCACCTCAGCCCTAAACAAGATTCACCCTAAAAACCACCACAAAGAAGAGTGGGGTAATAAATGAGCCATTAATGTCCATCATCCTTCTAGAAGATTCCAGCCTTGAAACGCATTCACACTGTTCTTGATTTTCTTCTTGACGTTGTTCTTCAACTTCTTCTTTGTCACTTGAGCTGGGTACATACGAAGTCTCAACACTTAGCCACTTTTTGCAATTTTTCTTCCTTCGAGGTTGAGATGTCATCTTGAATTACTTGCTTCATCACTTTAAGTCACCACCACTTGGTCTCGACGTTCCTCCTGCAAAACAAGCAAGGAGAAGAGCATTAGAACACTTCATAATATAAATTCACTTTACTTACCTGATTTTCACGCTTTAACTTCCAAGGGTTCATCGTCTTCACTAGCCAACTTTGCGTTCAAATTCTTCATGCCTTAGCCAAATTTCCAACCCATCTTGCATTCTGCTTGGGCATACTTCACTCTGATATGTCATCAGGAATTTGATCAAAACTTACCTAGACGCTCAATTTCAAATTCATCCGCCAAGGTATTTTTAACACATTTTATTCCTTGGCTTAGAAATTTTTTTTATTTCCCTTAGGAAAACTCATTATTTCAAGTGTCGATCAAATTCTCCATCTTAAACGCCTTGGCGAAGAGCATAGGACCTTGAAATCCACTCCTTGTCAAAGATCTTCAATACCCAGAAGAAAATTTTCTTCAGAACGTGTAGAATTCATGGGTATACAACGAACGGGTTCATTTAATTTTTGTTGAATTTTGAACCTTAGAAAAATAATTCCTCATGAAATTTAATCCATTTCTTCAACTCCAGGCGCATTTCCTTGCTCCGACTTGAACACTTTTTATTGACCCTGTGCAATTGGCATCATCTGACTTCATCACTGGCAATTTCATCCAAATTTCATACTTCCAAGTCCAGGCATGATTTTCCTCTAGGGAGGTGGAAATTTGATAATACTTAGAAAAAATATTTAGATTGCCTTAGAAAATTTTTATTTGATCTTCAAATCATCTTCCTGTGGTGAGAAATTTTTTATTGTTTCGACTCACTTAGAAAAAATTTCTTCTTGAATGCCTTGGGCACATTTCAATGGATGGGCCTCGAGTTTCGATTTTCCAATACTTAGAACATCTTGCAACCCCTTCCACAAGTCAAGGCGCATTTGACTGGTTGAGCCTCAAATTTTCAATACTTAGAATAATTTACCCTCCAGTCAAGGCTAGGGCACATTTTGGACTTCAAGCCTCCAATTTACATGCCTTAGCAATTTTTTTGTTTTTAAAACCCACCACTACAAGCATGGGCGCATTTCAAGTATAGAGGAGCAAATTTTGACACTTAGAATATTTCATCAACCTCTTCTTACTTCAAGGGCGCATCTGGAGGTAGCCACCTCAAGTTTGTGATACTTAGAAAATTTCCAAGTCTCCCCATCCTTCTAGGGCGCATTTGCATGTGTGAACATCAACTTTAAGTGCCTTAGAGAACTTTCATCTTAACTCCATTGGGTGGGCGCATATGAGAGGTCAATCTTTCATTTTGCAACACTTGGAGAAACTTTGCTGGAGTCACCTCAGAGCCAGGGCGCATTTGACCCTCTCTACTTCAAATTTTTATACTCAGAAAGTTTTCCAAGCTTCTCATCTTCCATTCTCCCTCAAGGGTGCATTTAGAAGTGTGAGCCTCCAATTTTGGATACTTAGAAAATTTCTTGGAACCTCTTCAAGCTTGGGCGCATTTTGCCCTTGGGACTTCAAATTTCATGCCTTAGAACATTTCTAGGCCCTCTCCTCCAGCTAAGGCGCATTTAGAAGGGTCTACTCCAAATTTGCAATACTTAAACTTTTAATCACCCTCTTCTCAAGTCAAGGGCGCATTTGGAGACTTCCACTTCAACTTTCAAGACTTGGAAATTTTTTTTAGTCTCTTCAACATGCAAGGGCGCATTTTGGAGGTGCTACTTTCATTTTTCCATACTTAGAATATTCTCCAGCCTTCCTCTAAGTCAAGGCACAAATGGAGTGTCTAGCTTCAAGTTTTGAATGCCTTAGAGTAATTTTAGCAATCTTGAACCTCAAGGGCGCATTTCACTATGCCAACTTCCAATTTCAAACACTTAGAAGAATTTTCCATCAAACCTAAGTAGTCAAGGTGCCTAGGAGAGCAGGAGCTTCAAATTTTAAGTACTTAGTCAAACTTCATCTTCTTTCTCTGACCTTGGGCGCATTTCCCTAGGCAAGCTTCCATTTTCAATGCCTTCACTAAATTTCCTACCTCATCTTCAGCTTCTCAAGGCGCATTTGGCCTGTGAACTTCAAATTTCAAGTGCTTAGAGAATTTCCACCAACCTTCAGCTTTTAAAGGCATTCTTCACTGGCTGGACTTGAAAATTTATCAATTTCAGTGAATTTTATGCTCTTTGCCTGATTTAGGGCAACTCAATCATGCTAACCCTAATTTGCTATTTTTAGAAAGTTTGTCAACTTTGCACTTCAAGCTAATTTCAAGCTCCAAAAAGGCTGGATTTTGCTTTGTTCTGAACCTCGGGATGTGTTTGTGCTACTGATGCTTGATATCTGTCTGTACCTGCTATTTTAGCAACTTACTAAAAATAGCAATTGCTCAGAATGCCTTCAAATTTTGCGAGCCGATTGCCTGAAGTGTGGTGATCATAGCTAGATGTTGCATTTGTACGATTGTCGTGTTTTGCCCTTGAATTTAGGAAACCCTAATTCCTCTGTACCAGCCTGCTAAAAATAGTAAGTGTCTGATTTTCCATCCTCTGCAACTCCGTTTGATCTGAAATTCGCGCCATAGGGTCTTCATCACTTGCTTGACTTGTACCTACTGATGCCTTGCGCTGACCTGCTATTTATAGCATGTTTCTGGAGGTGGCTTACTATTTATAGCAGCTGCTTGATTTTGAGACTTCCACAGCTCTGTTTGATTTGAAATTCGAATGACATGCTCCTCATCACGTGACTTCCCTGCTGACATCGGCGCCTGCTACTGACTTTCTATTTTTAGCCCGTTTTTGAAATGACTTACTATAAATAGTAAGAGCTCCGTTCGCCTTCAAATTTTACCAGCGGATAGCTTGAAAGATGCTGATCGCTGTGGTATACACTGGTTTTCGAAAATTTTGACTTTTTACGCCTTTTTGGGTCCCGAAGCTGGAATCCCTAATTGGTCTTGCATGCGTATCAAATGACCCTTGTTTGTCTTCGTTTTTGTTGCATTGCGATCAGTTCGTGATTCTGAAGTGCTGGGAAGCGGCTGTTGGGATGCACCTGCTAAAAATAGTAAGTTCCTGAAGGAGTGATTATCTCGCTTTGCATGTCATATCATCGCGAAGCTCTCGAAAAACCCACAAGGAATATACAGACATGCAAAGGAAACCCTGACATGTAAACTCTAAAAAAATAGCCTCCGAAGGCTGAACTTTGGAAGTCGTTATTTCATTTTGCACGTTATACTGTCGCGAAGGTCTCAGAAAACCCAGAAGGAATCTCCAGACATGCACTGAAAAACTCTGCATATAAGCCCTGAAATCTGCTCCGGAAGTTGAACTGCTAAAAATAGCAAGTTGTCCGTTCTAGCTCAAATTTTGCCAGTGAGCAGCTCGATGTGTTCTGGATGCAGTGTGACGATTAAAACTTCAAGAATGCTAAAGGATCGCCTGGAATCACACACTTACTAAAAATAGTAAGTTGTCAGAATCTGATGAAATTTAGCTGAGAGTCTATTGGAAGCATATTGACCTCAATGTTAATCCCTGTTTTCAATATATTCACCTTTTTCGATCTCAGACTGACCAAAAAGATGGAAACCCTAATTTTCAGACTCGGCCAAATTTCACGTTTAAGCTCAATGGTGGACACATCCCCGAAAAGACAAGCAGTAGAAAAGAGAGATAGCAACAAAACGACCCAAAAGCAAAGCCAAAATTAGGGGGTCCCCATTTGCAATGGGGCGATGTGTGAAAAAGGTCACAACACACCCCCAACACTTCCACACTTTGATGAGGTTGAAACCCTTACATTTACTTGAGTTTCTTGCATTTCATTGTCACTACTGTCATTCTTACTGCTGCTCATGTTGTTTTTTTAAGATTTAGTAGAATTTTAAACTGAAAAATGAAAGAAAAAATCAGACATTTTTTACTTTAAGCTTTGAAAAAAATTTGCAAAAAATAAATAAATTGATAGAATGATTTACCTCTTTGAAGAAATTGCAACCTCACTACCAATGATGCCCTAGATTCAACCTCTTTTGCAGCTGCTCCTTCAATCCCTACTCAAACAATTTGCTCTTCCTTCAAACCTTGCTGCAATATATTTGCACAAACAGAATTTACAAATGAAATGAAATGAACCTTCTTTTTCCCATTTAGGGTGAGCTAGGATGTTGGGGACCACTTAAGAACAATTTTAAAATGTTTTTAAAAAAAAAAATTAGAATGTCTTTTTAAAAAAAAGAGTGAAATATCCCCCCCTGTTTGACTGGTAATTTTTCATTTATCTAGTTTGACATATTGACATTTTGTCAAACTGTTTTGCCAGATACCAAACTGAGTGTATTTGCTGATTTGAGATATAATTTTGCAAGCTAATTGTTTTGAGGGTGGCAATGGTTTGATGAATGCATAACATTAATATAAACTCAGCTAGTATCACCTCCATTCAAACTTACACCATTCCATTGCATAAATTATTACAGGATACATTCAAATGTATGGACAGATTTCATAATAAGAATCACACCCTCATACAATGCTGAATGACTGAGTTACAAAGATATATACTGGTAAAGGCTAAAACAACAATTACATTCAGATTGAACAATGGCAATGAACAGACATATAGATTAATGACAATCTATATTGTGTTACACTAATGAGCAATTTACAATCAAATAATATTCTGACCTGTAATACAAATCTGCATTCAGAATGTCATTCTACAGTTGCAACTCTGCTCCAGTTAGGGTGTTACAAGTCTACAGGTCTCAAAGGGCACACGTTGGCACACAAAACTCCCAAAGCTTGCATTTTAGGACATGTAAAGACAATTTTCTGAGCATGTAGAATGGCACGGTTCAAAATAGTGCAGCACATAAAATCTGTCATATGAATGCAACCCATGTACAGTTAATTAGTTCCATCTGCACCATCACTAATGTGAACCAGCACTTCCAAGAAATGAAATTTTAGCATTCTTTCTCCATCTGAAAAGATACCAACAGCCAAATCATTCAGCCAAGTAACTCATGTATTAATTTACTGAGTATGATGTGTAAGTACGGCTAGCCAAGACTGTACAGATAACTCCCAGAAAATATAAAGGCATTAAACACCAATTTAAATGTCCAAGAATGATCGCCAAGACAAGGAAAGACTTATTAAACAACACCCATAATCATGTTTGACTCCAATCAGAAACTGCAACGACAATGTTGTATAGTTGGCACTTGTATAGGTATATGTACAACAGAACTTAGGAAAAAACCAAGCTCGAATCTCTTGATTTTAATGTTTCAAAAACATTCACCCAGCCAAGAAATAGCTATAAATCCAATACCCACATCTAAAGCTGCTCCAAACAATAATTCCCATCCACACAAGAGGTACAGCTTCCCTTTAGCATGTACAACCCTGTAGGATCAGCATTAAACCTGTGTTTTTATTGCTCAAGAATGTTTGTTAAACCTGGTGTATGGCCAGGAATATGTATGGCTTAGACTAGGTGTACGGTACAAACCAGAATTTTCAATGTGCTTCTAAACTCTTGTTCTAATATATTAACATCATTGCCTAGTTAAGAAGAAAAATAAAAAATGATACCCAGAATCACACTTGCATCATTTTTGATCTGTCAACTAAAGAATGGATTCATAATATCACCTGGAACTGAGTAATAAACCCAACCTCAATCTTGCTAGGAATGTTAATTGAATAACTTCAATTATGCAAATGAAGCACAAGCATAGACTCTAAATGAATCTATCAGCTATCACCCAAAGAGGATCTTTCACCACCGTGGATGATTTACTCCAAGAGGGGTTTCGTCCTCCAGAAGTTCGAGATGAAGCAGGTTCGATCTCTTGAACCACAAGGGTTTCGAAAAGAGAAATAGAATAAGCATTACATAACCAAATGAGCTCTCATAACCTCCTTTTATACTTTTCCCGCCAAACTCTCCACAAGCTTTTATTTTTAAATTCACTTTTTAATTTAAACTCCCTTTTAGCTCTGAAAATGACTTTTTCATTAAAATAATGATATTTTGATACACAAGGTCCCTATTTAATTTATCCAAGATTCAAAACACTTCATCCTAGTTCCGAAGAGCTATAACACTAAGGGCCTTTTTAAATATTTTAATTAATATTTGGCAATGTTAGTAATTTAATTAAAATAAAGCCATTAATATACTCATTTTGCAAAAAATGTTGGAATGCATTGTAATCGAAAAGTAACTGCATTGGAATGACCCTGATGAAGAATAATGACAAATGGAGCTGACTCGACGACTTACTATTAATAGAAACTCCCTCCAAGAATCTTGGAACCCAAATCGAAAGCCCAAAATAATATCTGAAAGCATCATAGAACTCGCCATCTGAGCTCACTAGTAACCTCAAATTATCCCTTTGATCATGCAGACACAAACCCAAAAAGACATCTTGTAATGTCCCCCTTTTTAGCGTGATCTCGTTTTGAGTGTGTTAGCCTATTACTTAGACCCTTGTGGGCTAACTGTTTTGGTTAGAGGGTCAGTGGTATCTTCTGGAGAGTTTGTTCGTTCTCATCTTTTGTGATCAGGGATTGGCTCATTGCAGGCCTTGGCTGTACAGGAGTTGTCTGCTTCTGACCGCACTGAATTCTATTGAGTTTTGAGGAAGTTAGGCTTACTTAAGTGATTTAAGTTATTATTTAACTTAAAGTATTCTTATAAAGTCAATTTGACTTTATTATTTTATATCACTTAAATAAGTTTGGAAAAAAAAAGGTGATTTAATTTTATATCACTAATACCTTTATGTGGGGGCCAAATATTAAATCTGAAACTATTAAAAAGGACTTGAGGTTATTTCAAAATATTTAAATGACCTAAAGTATGCCCTAATCCTTAGAAATTCACACCTCTTTGCTATATAAGGGTTTTAGGCAATGAGAAACTGATCTATTGAATATTTCAACTTTGCCTTGGAGGTTTTTCCCTTGCTTTCATCCTGTGATCAGGTTTGCAGCAATCCACCATTGGAGAACGAAATCTCTTCAGTGTGAGCACTTGTGAGGCTGTAAGAGATCAGCTGAATTGGTGCAATTTGAGGGAGCTTCATTAAGAAGTTCTATAGTGTCTTATCAGAATTTTGTGGGGTTTCTACATCAGCAACAGAGGGTTTGAGTGGATGATGTTCTTCCTTTCTTCATGGCCGGCATCATACTTCAATGGCTGTACCATCTGAGATGTTTTGGTCTTCTTTTTGCTTGAAAGGTGTGGCTGTTTGAGCTAGGGCGTACCAACTACATGGAGAAAGGCCTTCCTTCTTGAGGGTTTCTCTTCACCATCATCAACACTTGGCATCTACCTTTCATTTGCTCCAGTTTCTCAGCTGGATTTCATGCTTGTATCATTCTACACTAGATTCAGTCAGATTTCTTCTTCTAGACTGGCAAACTGGCTTCTTTTCTTATTTAAAAAATCTAGAGGCTTACGGGTATGTTTATATGTTTTAAATCCATCGTTGAGGCTATTAAACACCTTCTGCAATTTCAGTTCGATTAGATTTGCTCAAGTTTTCATTCTGTGAGCTTTTATATGATGCGCACCTTCTCTTCTGTCTACAAAATTTCTTTAGAAAACTAAAAAACACAAATACACTTAAGAAAAAGATAGGGGTTTGAGTAGTGAGCTAGCAAGGCTCATCACAGTGGTATCAGAGCACTGATCTTGCCAGCTTGTGGGGTTAGTGGATTCTATGCGGTCACACCAGGACAAATTTGATAGGTACTGTTCACACAGAGGTTGAACAGCAAAGTGGTTATCATGGCTTCTAAATTTGTTGATGAAGTAATGGTTGCTTATGAGGAATATATAGCATTTCCAGATAAGATAAAAGATCACCTAGACTTCGAACAATATATGGAGCATCGGATGGTTTATAATAAGCAACGAAGCAAATCAAAGAAATGTGAGCAGAAAAATGTAGAGAGCATTTCAAATAATATTCAGCAGAAACCTATGCCATCACAACAAAGATTAGCTCGTAGCTTGCAGCAGTCTGAAGACTCCATTTCAAGACAAAGCTCATCACAAAACAAAAAGAAATTGAGTTTCTTTGATGTGTTGGGGTTAAAAAGGGATCAATCAGCAGTTAGTGACCAGCATACAGCTGATCTTATGGAGGACAAAAATCAGACTTACATAGAAGTAGATGTTGGGCACAGGACACTTCAGGATGAGCAAGTGTTGTATGAAGACAAACCAGTTGCATTAGAGCAGCCACATGAAGATAAGGTTCCTTGTGATGTTTCATCAATTACTATGAAAGAAGAAGTGTACAGAAATATGGCTTCTACAACATCTTTTGAGACAACTTCTATTGAAGAGAAAGTTTTACACCATGATAGTGGTTTTGTTGAACCCCAGGAAGATATTATCAGCACTAACGGAGATGATATCAGCCTTGAGATCAATTCTAATTTTATGAACAGCAGTCCATTACTTTCACAAAATCATGAGGTGACGGATAAAGTACATGAAGATGGTCATGTTATGGAATCTCCTAACATTAGCATTGAAGTTTTGCATGTTGAGCTTGAAGAATGTTTGGTGGATTCAAGTCACAAACAGTCTGATTTTATATATCAGACCTTGGAAGATGTGAACAAAACTCAAGTTTTGTGTGATGGGTGGCTACAAAGGGCTAAGAAGGCAAAGATGTTGGCTGCTCAAGCAAAACAGCGTTTGCAAGAGGTCAAGGAACGCTGCAGCCAGCTAGATCAAGCAAAGAAACAAAGGGAGTCACACCTTAGATCTCTAATTCTTCCAAGAGAAGAACATGTAAGAGGTGAGCATGCTATGGATGGACTTGCAGTGACTTTGGCAACAAAGGTGTGTGAGGATATTGTCATAACAGCAGCTTCTACCTTGCCAGTCGGGCCATCTTATGAGGTACATAGCAGCAGTACCTTTGATGATATTGTGTGCGAAGTTGATAGCACACACAATGTTGCTTATCAGTTTGTTGAGCCAATTCAGGAGTATGAGTCGATTTATTGTTCTAGGGATTCTGAGATGGGTGATTTAGATCAGCATGGAGTGATTGTGCAGTTTGTGAATAATCCATTATTCGAGTTTGATGGTGGATTAGTCTATGATAATCCACTCTTTCAGTTGGAAACTGATCACACTTTTGATACTAGTTTGGCTTTGGGCAATGATCACAGTGTTTGGGATCTTTCCAATACATCGGGGTACCAAACAGGACTCACAAAGGAGTTTTACAGTGTGTACATGGTGAGGAGTGCTTACAGTTTTGCCTTTGATCCACCTATACATGATTCGTATTCAATGCACAATTCTTGTGCACATGATGATTCTCTTTGCGCAGTCGAGGGAAGCAAATCATTTTTGTGCTCAGAGTCACCATCTTCACGAGGTGAGACTAGAGGCTGCAAGTTCCCGACTGAGTTGTTTGCAAGGGATTACTTGCAGGATCAAAGGTTGGATTACCATCATGTTGGTGTGTACCTGACAGAGTTTGCTACTTCTGGGTTTCATGGAGGTTGTAGTGGCAGTGGACATGATGGTTTGGTTAGTTATCACATCCCTAGGAGTTTCAGAGGGACTGTCGAGAGATGTTGTGTTGTGGATGCTTCCCAATATTCTTACTTTATTACGATGGATGGATGTGAGTACCGTTTATATTGGGATCCAGGTGGCAACAGGATTGGTACTGTGTTTTGGTTGGGTCCTAGTGGATTGCTTCACCACTTCTGGCATGGTGAAGTTGAGATCAGTGTTGCGCAACGGAAGACAGTTGATGATAGTAGGGACATTTCACAACACTATCCTTGGGATCCTGGTGGAGTGGTTGATCCTTTGCTGTTGAGATTGCTTGCGGTCAAGCAATTTCAGGGAGGGCGGATTGTAATGTCCCCTTTTTTAGCGTGATCTTGTTTTGAGTGTGTTAGCCTATTACTTAGACCCTTGTGGGCTAACTGTTTTGGTTAGAGGGTCAGTGGTATCTTCTGGAGAGTTTGTTTGTTCTCATCTTTTGTGATCAGGGATTGGCTCATTGCAGGCCTTGGCTATACAGGAGTTGTCTGCTTCTGACGACACTGAATTCTATTGAGTTTTGAGGAAGTTAGGCTTACTTAAGTGATTTAAGTTATTATTTAACTTAAAGTATTCTTATAAAGTCAAATTGACTTTATTATTTTATATCACTTAAATAAGTTTGGAAAAAAAAAAAGGTGATTTAATTTTATATCACTAATACCTTTATGTGGGGGCCAAATATTAAATCTGAAACTATTGAAAAGGACTTGAGGATATTTCAAAATATTTAAATGACCTAAAGTATGCCCCGATCCTTAGAAATTCACACCTCTTTGCTATATAAGGGTTTTAGGCAATGAGAAACTCATCTATTGAATATTTCAACTTTGCCTTGGAGGTTTTTCCCTTGCTTTCATCCTGTGATCAGGTTTGCAGCAATCCACCATTGGAGAATGAAATCTCTTCAGTGTGAGCACTTGTGAGGCTGTGAGAGATCAGCTGAATTGGTGCAATTTGAGAGAGCTTCATTCAGAAGTTCTATAGTGTCTTATCAGAATTTTGTGGGGTTTCTACATCAGCAACAGAGGGTTTGAGTGGATGATGTTCTTCCTTTCTTCATGGCAGGCATCATACTTCAATGGCTGTACCATCTGAGATGTTTTGGGCTTCTTTTTGCTTGAAAGGTGTGGCTGTTTGAGCTAGGGCGTACCAACTACATGGAGAAACGCCTTCCTTCTTGAGGGTTTCTCTTCACCATCATCAGCACTTGGCATCTACCTTTCATTTGCTCCAGTTTCTCAGCTGGATTTCATGCTTGTATCATTCTACACTAGATTCAGTCAGATTTCTTCTTCTGGACTGGCAAATTGGTTTCTTTTCTTATTTAAAAAATCTGGAGGCTTACGGGTATGTTTATATGTTTTAAATCCATTGTTGAGGCTATTAAACACCTTCTGCAATTTCAGTTCGATTAGATTTGCTCAAATTTTCATTCTGTGAGCTTTTATATGATGCGCACCTTCTCTTCTGTCTACAAAATTTCTCTAAAAAACTAAAAAACACAAATAGACTTAAGAAAAAGACAGGGGTTTGAGTAGTGAGCTAGCAAGGCTCATCACACATCTCCAACTACAGAGCAAGAGAACCCTAAAATGGGGACATTACAGTCTTCCCAAAGATTGCTTGTCCTCAAGCAAGGCGAATACAACCCTGCAACCATCAATTTGATTGAAAATAAAACCAAAAATGATCCTAGGGTCCCAAGTCAACCTAGGAGATTTGTAGTACCATCCTCTCAAGGCTTGATCTACAGGGTACCAACACAAGAGACCCCCTGAAAACCTCCGATAAGAAGAGCAATCATATACTACCAGAGCTCGGTCAACCCCTCAGAAAATTGCTCTTCTAGGAAACTAGTCCAAAGCATCATAGGAACGAGCTCAAGAAAGTCAACATCGGCTTTCTCGTTCCCAACAACTACTAGTCTACAACCCAATGTGATCCCAGGGTTCCAAGTTAATCTCTGAAAGGAATCACCATGCTGACACTGTGCCACTCTGATTTAACTGTTTGACCGTCAAGCCCAAGCTGCATTAACCTCACCTAGAATCTTGAAGAGTAATCACCAGTAAATCCTATACTGAAATACTTGAAAGGACTAAAATCTTCACCAAGTGACATATCTTGCCAATGCATCTCAGTGAAGTACAAAGTTGCAATCTCCTTGTCAGACTCGATCATGGGCAACACAAAGTATAATTGACTCACCCGCAAAGGAAAACCTTCAGCATATTCCCTCATGTTATCCCTAATATGAAGCTGATCAACCACTGTCAAGAGGCTGGTAAAGAATATATCAGCAAAATAATCTCTAAAATTAGCCATTCAGGATAGACCCCTGCTGCTAAAAACTGTAAAGGTATCAATGACATTTAACCTCCAAGTGTCAAAAGGGGAAAATTGAATACTCCAACACACCCAGCTTTTTGCAATCTTCCAAACATCACCTGGGAATATGTGTAACAACATCATGAAATGACTGCAGCAACCATCACTCACCCAAGCGGAAGTGGAAGTTAATTGAACTATACTCGAAAAATCACCCACAACTGGCTGCACCATAGCATGTATGAGTTCGAAATCCACTTCCTCATATACGGAAGTTGCCATAAATAGCGCTGAAATACTAGGGCAGCAGCTGTTATAAAAGATTACCCCTGAAAACATAGGGAATGTAAATGTGGGATTGACCCAAGGGACGACTCCACTAACCATATAACCTCCTCTAATTAACACCAACTGAGAATTACTCCACTGCTGAGCTGGGGGAGTTAGACAATCCATCTACATGATATTATTCATTGTCCTATGTAGGCTGATTGGAAAGTGGACAGCGGTACCATTTTTCAAGTTGTATCCACCATTCCAATTCTGAATCAACATCTCACCTTTGGCAACTACACCTGGATCTCAAATCCTATGATTGTTGCCAATCTCCACATTGGAATCAAAAAGAGCTCCATCATCCAACTTGAGGAGTGGATTATCATAAGTCACATCAGCATCTACCTCAAACAAAAGATTATCCATAAACTAAAGACTATCATCCTCTTGCTGATCTAGACTTTCTTTTTCTGATTGGGACAATGGACAAGATCATACTCCTCCTGAATGCAATCAAGCTCTTCCATTACCTATTTGATCTCCTTTGCCCTTTCTCTTCTCTCCTCCCTGAATTGTTGAACCTCATAGAGCTGATCATTTGCTTCAAAAAGTGCCTTTTGGACACTTTCCAAAGCAAGCTTTGTGGAATTAAGCTCAATGGTGAGCTCACTAACCTCTTCCCTTAATTGCTTAGTCATGGGCAAATTTTTATCTGCAAACTTGGAGGCAACATCTCTATCATGCATAATGTGTGAGAAAACTGTTTTTATTCCCTCCATAGAACTTTTAATCATGTGCAAATCAACAAGGGTAACATTTTTCTCATGTTGGTTTCTTGGTGTCATGAAGATGAATTTTTCAACAAGGCTCCTAATGTCATCCAACCTCGATAACGTGTGCAATTCATTTTCCATAGACACCAAAAACTGATTTTTCCAATCTTGTTCAGGCAAGGGTAGTACATTACTGTTATGATGCATGCTAAAATCAGAACTTTCATTCCTATCATTAGAGTCTCCAAGGCTGTCCCATATCACTTGTGCCTCTCTTTGATCATTCTCAATAGTGGTTTGTGAATCCAAATCAACAAGGTTGCTAGGTCTCTGCTCATGATTAGCTACATGCAATGTGAAATCAGATTTGCTCTCAAGATCAAGAACAACATCATCAATGCCATAATCCTTGCATAACTGTGGGGATAAAGTTAGAACAAGACTATAGTCA
Organism: Sequoia sempervirens; assembly: GCA_007258455.2. Taxonomy (NCBI): domain Eukaryota; kingdom Viridiplantae; phylum Streptophyta; class Pinopsida; order Cupressales; family Cupressaceae; genus Sequoia; species Sequoia sempervirens. The sequence continues at coordinate 59,635,296 of VDFB02168118.1, forward strand.
AAAGGAAATTCATCCCAAACAGGATCCTTGTCATACTTAGGTGCCATCACACCAGGATCCCAAGTGCTAAAAGGCTGATTGCTCTATTTAAAATAAATGTGCTCACTGTACTCCTCTTGGGGTGTTGTCTCTTTGAATAAGTCACCTCCCAACTCATCAACACTGACATCAACATAATTATCTCTCCATAAGCTGGGTCTGGTAGTCAAACCAAAAACCACCCATGTCACCATCACTATAATGAGGTAAAGAATCATCAATGTTAGCTGTTTTAAAAACTCTATCCTTTTTTCCTTCAACGAGCCCATCATCTGAAGGTATATCACTGGTCTCAACCTTGCCACCCTTGGTACTAGTGTCAACAACTTCATTGGACAGCTCAAGTGATGCATTCAGGGTTGTTGTTATGTACTTTTCCTCGTGCACTATCTCATCAATAGTAGTCATATGCATGTCTAAGAGGTCATCCTGGTTTTCTATCATACACTATTCGTGTGATAAATTCTGAGGAGTTGAAGCGACATCAAGAGGAAAATTTTCCATTGCCAAATCTTTATCATGATTAGGTGCTAACACACCCAGATCATCATAAGCATCTTCACTCTGATAAAAGGACGAATCATCATCATTAGCTGTTTTGAAGACGCTGCCATAATTACCCTCAACAACACTAGTTTCTTGCAAGTCTAAGGTAACGTTTTGGGGCTCTATCACACATCCCTCATATGTCAAGACAGCCTTCCCATCCAAACATTTAGATTTTGCAACAATCCTTGAATATGTCTTTTTAATGTCAGGATCCCTCATTAGCGTGGTCAGTTCCTGCATCAACTCAAATATAGAATTCTCTATAGTCATCTTACCCTTTTGCTTCTAATAACTATCAAAGAAGAACGGTAATGGATATGTAGGTGCTGGTCACCAACATGCAAAGAGATATGAAGCCACTAAAACTCTATCATGCAATTGAGAATATCAACTAGTGTTAGCTTAACCAATAGGATGGAAAGATCACCAGCTTTGATACCACTGAAATATCCCCCCCTATTTGATTGCTAATTTTTTCGTTTAACCAGTTTGACATATTGACATTTTGTTGAACTGTTTTGCCAGATACCGAACTGAGTGTATTTGTTGATTTGAGATATAAGTTTGCAAGCTAATTGTTTCAAGGGTGGCAATGGTTTGATGAATGCATAACATTGTTATAAACTCAGCTAGTATCACCTCCATTCAAACTTACACCATTCCATTGCATAAATTATTACAGGATACATTCAAATGCATAGATAAATTTTATAATAAGAATCACACTCTCCTACAATGCTGAATGACTGAGTTACAAAGATTTATACTGGTAAAGGCTATAGCAACAATTACATTCAGATTGAACAATGGCAATGAACAGACATATAGATTAATGACAATCTAGATTGTGTTACAGTAATGAGCAATTTACATTTGTTGATGTTAGAGCAGCATTGTCGATTTCTTCCAGCATATATATTATGAAGATAATAATTAAATGTAGACTTCATCTATTTAATTATTATATGCGATTAAATGAAGAGACACATACTTTGATTTATACATTGATTAATGAAGAGGTGCGAAGCATTTATGAGGCCGTCCTCATTCCTCTTGATGTGGCACGACTTTCTAAGGTGGCTGACCTCTTGTGAAGAGGTGTGAATATTTGATCAGACCGACTTTTAGTTATTGAGGAGACACGTCCTTCCATTGGTTATTGTATATATATCCATCACATTCCTTCATTTGTGATCATTCAGTTCATTCGATATTCACACTCATTCATATTTGTTCAAGTGCGACTTCATTCATACTCAGTTTGTAGAAGGAGCAGTTTGTAATCAAGAAGAAGTCTGAGATATCTACAGTTAGATTGAGTATCTCAGATCTGTATTTGCATCAATTGTGGTGCTGTGTAATTGGCCATTCTTTTGGCTCATTGTATGTGTAACTTTCATATTGAACAATCAATAATATAAGAGATATTATTGGCTGGGTTTTTCTCCCTCAAGAGGAGGGTTTTCCCAGGGTATCTACTGTGTGTTGTGTCATTTTGAATTAATTTTCTGGCATGTTAATCTGATCATTAAAATTTACATGGTATCAGAGTGGGTTTGAGAGGATCGTGATTAGATTATTGCTAATCAGCATACCCTACTTGTTCATTTGTCTACATTAGTCAAGATGGTGAACGGTTTGAAGGTTGAGGATAGACTCGAGGGTGCATCTAACTTCACTTCATGGAGATTCAGGATCATGCTTACCTTGCGTGAAAATGACTTAGGTGAGTTCGTGGAGTTTAGTGCTTCTGAACCTAAGGAGGAAGAAGAAAAGTTGCAGTGGGTGAAGAAAGACATCAAAGCAATGAAGATATTGGTTGATTCTGTCAAGGATCATATTGTTCCTATCATCTCTAAGTTGAAGACAGCGAGAGATATGCTCAAGACCTTGGAAGAGATGTACGAAATCAACAATACCAGCCGTGCACTTGCACTAAAGCATCAATTGCATCATGTGAAGATGTCAAGGGGAGAATCTGTTATTGCATACTTCATGAGGATTTCAGATTTGAGAGATCAGCTCTCAACAATTGGACATATGGTTGATGACAAGGACTTGTCCATGCTCGCTCTTAATGGTCTACCTTTGTCTTGGGAATCCTACATTCAGGGAATCAGTGCAAGATCAAAATTGCCTAAGTTTGATCGCCTAAGATCTGATTACATTCAAGAAGAATCAAGGTTGGTGGCAAGAGGAGTTGGTCAAAGTTCAAAGAATGAAGACATTCATGTTCTCGCCTCCCATACTTCAAAGAAGAAAGGAAAAGATGGAAGGAAAGGATTCTTCAAGAGGAATTGGGACAAGGGAAATGATGATGCACCTCGATTCAAGAAGAAGAGGGATATGTCCAAGATTCAATGTTTTAGGTGTGACAAGTTTGGGCACTTCGCCAAGTATTGTCCAACTAGACCTAAGCAACAAGTTACTGTTGCTGATGTTGATGATGCTTCTCCGCAAAAGGATTCAAGTGAATATTTGTTCTATTCGGCATTATCAAGCAGTGTACCTTCCGACACCAACACTTGGATAATCGACAGTGGTGCTTCACGACACATCACCGGCTTTAAGGAGCACTTATCAAGTTTGGTGGAAAAGGAGTCTTCTGAACAAGTCATCATTGGAGATGATGCTAGCTACTCCGTGAAAGGAATTGGGACCTCTATACTTCATTTGGATTCCGGCATCTCACTTCAGTTGGGTAATTTTCTTTATGTTCCCGGAATCAAGCGCAATCTTCTTTCTATTTCAGCTTTGGAAGATAAAGGATATCAAGTTGCCTTCTCCAAAGGCAAAGTTCTAGTGTGGATGGAGAACTCTAGCTTCAAGGATGCTCAAGTAATTGGAGTTAGACATGAAAACCTTTACAAGGTCTACACATGTTCTTTACATGCTTTGGTTAATGACTCTTCAAGTCTATGCGATCTTTGGCATCGGAGATTGGCTCACCTACACTTCCGAGCCTTACCTATCACAGAGAAGATGGTGTCGGGCCTTCCAAAGTTCAACCAGGAGCACGAAGGTACTTGCAAGGGCTGCACATTGGGTAAGAATATAAAAGCCCCTTTTCATAGTAGAGAAAATAGATCTAAGTGTATTTTAGACCTTATTCATTCTGATTTATGTGGTCCTATGTCTGTTCCGTCTTCGAGTGGATTCTTGTATTATGTTTTGTTTATTGATGACCACTCTAGGAAGATTTGGATTTATTTTTTGAAATCTAAAGAGTCTCGGGAAGTGTTGGATAGGTTTAAAGAGTTGAAAGCCTTGGTAGAAAATCTTTCTAGTAAAAGAATTAAGGTCCTCAGATCTGACAATGGTGGAGAATACACCTCTAGCAGTTTTCGGAATTTTTGTATTGATGCAGGGATTAAGAGGGAGTTCTGTGTTCCCTATAATCCTCAACAGAATGGTGTTGCAGAAAGAAAGAACAGGACAATCGTGGAAGCAGCGAAGGCCATGATTCATGATCAAGATTTGCAAACCTTCTTATGGGCAAAAGCTTCTAGGACAGCTGTATATGTTCAGAATAGAAGTCCTCATAAGATCTTGGAAAATATGATTCCAGAAGAAGCCTTTACAGGGAAGAAGCCTGAAGTCAGTCACTTGAGGATCTTTGGATGTCTTGTCTATGTTCATGTTTCAAAGGAAAAGAGAACCAAGTTGGAGCCTTCTGGCAAGAAGGGAATATTTGTGGGCTACAGTGAGACATCAAAAGCCTACAGAATATACATTCCAGGTCAGAAGTTTATTGAGATCTGTAGGGATGTCACATTCGAGGAAGATGTTGCATTCAGGAGATCCAGGGGGATTCATATGGAGATTGATAATGAAGAGTCTCCTAAAGATATGGAAGTTGACCATACTCCTGAGATTCAAAGGGAGACTTCAGAACCAAAAGAAGATATTGATCTTGTTGAACCCTTGGAACCTACTGATGGGCCTACTGACATTGTTATTGGGAGAAAGAGACCTCTATGGGCCAGGTGTACTATGCAAGAAGCTGAAAGTTTTGCAGCTCCTAGAGGCATATTCAGAGAAAGCAAAAGGCTACATAAGTTCTCCAGTTATGTTGCCTTGATGAGTCAGATTATAGAATCTGAGCCTACCTGTGTTGAGGAAGCATCTAGTCATCAGGTTTGGAGAGATGCTATGACAGAGGAGTATCAGTCAATTCTTAAGAATGATGTTTGGGATATTGTTCCTAGACCCGAGGGCAAGTCTGTGGTATCTTCTAAATGGCTATTCAAGATTAAGCATGCTGCAAATGAAAGCATTGAGAAGTACAAAGCGAGATTTGTGGCTCGTAGGTTTTCTCTGAAAGAGGGAGTTGATTACAAAGAAACCTTTGCTCCTGTTGCTTGCTATACTTCTGTTAGAACCATCATTGCTATTGCTGCATCTAAAGGATGAAAGATTCACCAGATGGACGTGAAGACAGCCTTTCTCAATGGAGTGATTGAGGAAGAAGTTTATATAGAGCAACCTGATGGATTTGAGGTTCATGGAAAGGAGTCACATGTTTGCAAACTGAAGAAGGCCTTGTATGGTCTTAAGCAGGCTCCTCGTGCTTGGTACGAAAGGATTGATCATTACCTGTCAAGCTTGGGTTTCTTGAAGAATGATGTTGATTCGAATCTCTATTTCAAGGTAATCAATGGTGAAGCATTAATTTTGGTTTTATATGTTGATGATTTGATCCTTACTGGAGAAGATCACCTGATTCTTGAGTGTAAGAAAGAATTGACCTCTGAATTTGAGATGAAGGACCTTGGGTTCATGCATTACTTCCTTGGCCTAGAAGTTTGGCAGAAACCAGATGAGATGATTCTAAGTCAAGGGAAGTACACCATTGATATACTTAAGAGATTTGGCATGATGGATTGCAAATCCATGTCCACACCTATGAGACCAACTTACATAAGTTGAAGGAAGCTGCAACTAATTCAGACTTGGTGGATCCTACCTTGTACAGACAGCTAATTGGATCCTTGATGTATCTAGTTAACACTAGACCTGACATTTGCTATGCAGTGAGTGCACTTAGCCAGTTTATGTGTGATCCGAGACAGATACATCTTGTTGCAGCTAAACATATCCTAAGATACTTGCGGTAACGCGATTGGATATGGGTTGAGGTATTCTTGAGATCACCGAACTTGGGTTACATGGTTTCATGATTACGATTGGGCAAGTTATTATACATTGTGCCCCAAAAATTAAAATTTTTGTTACACTTAGACATTTGAAGATGTCTTGCATGGAGGGGTTAAAACACAAATTTTTCAAATTCTGACGATCTGGGTCTGCTAAGAGCAGCTTGACCTACAAAACCCAGATCTCAGTTTTTCATCCCTAAATTTTAGGAAAACTGCTATTTTTAGAAATTTTTCGAAATAGTAAAGTTTTACACAGGTTTTTAAGGTTTCTTCGAAGCAGGATCTTGTAAAATTTTTCTAAAAATGAAAATTTCTAAAAATGAAAGTTGGTCCGGCCGAGTCGAGCCCATTTTGATTGGCTCAAAATGTGTAGATGTCCCGGTACAGTGCCGGTCGGAGAAATCTTAAAAATATCCGGTTTGCCCTCATAAGGTCTATTGACTTTTGAGAAGCATATCACGGAGTTAAGGGTCATCAATGGAGGTCATCCAGGAGCTGCCGGGGAAGCGTCCAATGTTGGCATTCAAACTCCAGCCCGAGAAAGTGAAATGATGAACATGCACGAGAATCCCGAGGGAAGAAAATTGAAAAGTCATGAAAATTTTCTAAGTCTGCTAAGTTTGGGCGCCCCAGTTGAAGAAAGGCACCCACCTTTTTAGGGCACCAGATGAAGAAATTAGGGTTACGGTCTCCAATGGAAGTTGCTCAGTTTTCAGTCAGCTTCGCGATGGATATCCCCGTCAGAGCATCTGATGATCCAGTCTCCGGCAAATTCAAGTCAAAGTAGAAGGTATGGGTAGAAAATCACGGAAACTGAAGTTGAATAAAATTATGAATTTTCTAAGTCGGGCCCGGAAGCCCTAAGAGAAGTGGCACTTTTCAGGATGCGGGAATGAAGAGATTCCCTACTTGATCCCGAAGCTATAGCGGGATCACGGAATCCCGAGGAGAAATTCAAGCTGGCTTTGCGGTGAGCTATTAACCGCGACAAAGCGGAGCTCCGCGATCATCCAGTTCAAAGAGGTGGCAGGCAGAAGGTTCGGCGAGGTAAAAAGAAATTCAAAGCAAAGAGTAGAAAAAGGTAAAAAATAAACTAAGTGTTGGTAAGGTAGAGCCCCGATCAAGATAAATGGCACGAAGGGTAAAATTCACTTTTTGACCAGCGTGTCCTCGGAGCACCCCTTCATTCTTAAATTGACTTCGCGATGAGCACAACCATCAGTCAATCCGACGCCCGGAGCTTAAGATCCAACAAGGTCATCTGAAGAAGTAAGAGACCTGAATAAATTGGAAAATTTTCTAAGTCTGATGGAAGTGGGCGCCCCAGTTGAAGAAGGGCGCCCAAGCTTTAAAGCCTTCAGATGATGGAATTTGCGGAAGTAACGTCCAAGAAGGCCTCGCCAAAATCAGTCTGGCTATCCAACGAAACACTCAGGCAGTCAGTCCGATCAACGTAGCTCCCGGAATCGAAGATTCACCAGAAGATCAAAGAGAAGTTAATGAAGAACTTGGAAATCAGGAAAAATGGCTAACACTGAAGAAGTTGGGCGCCCCTAGAAGGAAAAGCCTCCCGTGAATTCGGAGGCTGAGATCGAATTTTTAGCCGGAGGTGCCTCCAGAACATCTTTTTCAGAACCAGTCAGGCTTCGCCGTGAATCACTCAGCTCGTCTGTCGGGTTGATCAGTCAACGAGAAATCAGAGGCGAAGTGGCATGTTAAAATTGAGAAAAGTTGAAAAAGTTGAAATTTTGGCTAACACTGGTGAAGTTGAGCGCCCCTCTTGGGGAAAGGCGCCCAAAATATCATGCCTTAGAAGATTTTTAAGAAATTTCAAATTTCAAAATTTGCTTGAGAAGAAGATGGCGTCCAATTCAAGAGGGGCTGAGATTTAGGGTTTTGAAATAAAAGCAGAAAAAAAAAGCAAAACCTAAAATCAAAACCTAAGTCTATTTAACACTTCTTTTCAATGTATTTTTTTCATTATTTTTGCAGGTAGCATCCAGAGGAGAAAGTTGGAGCAGCAAATTTGAGAAATTTTTGTGATTAAAGAATTCATAGTTGCTGGTTTTATATCAGATTTTTCAGACCAGCAAGCATAAACCATTGTTTTTTCAAGATTTCTGTTCCAGAAGATCAAGTTTTTCAAGCAGGAGGCCAAGGCTTTCAATTTTTCAGTCATCTGGGTCTTTTTGCCTCTATCTTCTGAAGAATTTTTCAAGAACTTCATCAAGTTGCAGCAAGTGCTTTTATCTTGCATGTCGGTGAAAACCTCGGTGCATTCAAATTTCAACCATCTGGGTCCTTTCGATGGGTCTTAAAGGCCCATATAAAGCTTTTTCCAAAAACCTAGGGTTGGCTGCTTTTTGATCAAGCGTCGAGTTTTTGCAAAATCCAATCAGGGTCCATTTCTACTTGATAATACGAGCCAAACCGGTTACCCGACTTTGGGAAAAATTAGAAGAAATTAGGGTTTTCTTTGCACCGGTCAAAATTCAAGATTTTTCAAAAAGCGGACTGATCACGGGTTGTCTTGTATCGTCATTACGAACAAAACCCATATCTCCGGAAAAATTTCTCAAAAATTAGGTAGTTGAAGCACAAAAATCCAGCATTCTAAAATAGAAATTGTTCAAGACTTATGCGAACGATGATTCTGATCATTCTTCGAAGTTTTTAAAAGTAGGTACACTCTAATGTTTTCAAAATTAGAATCGAAGCACTTTCCGCGATTACATCAAAGCGGTAGGAGCGGACTTGCATCATCAGCCGGTATTAAACCTACTGCGCTGACGGGGCAACACTTCAATCAAGAACACGGGTCGTTACGGACTCCTAGCAGCGGCGTCAATTCCTATATCAGTTGAGCCTTGAGTTAAATGTCGCTTGCATTAAAGCATTACAACGGCTACTAGGGGGAGATCGGTCGGCCGGATGGCAGGTTGATTTGCAGTTTAAAGCCTGACATGGTTGAAAAGTGTTTTTCCATTCCCCCATGGCCCGAAAGTGTAACTCTTTCGAGGGATGAGTGTGAAAAGATGTGGAATATGCATAAGGACAAATACAGCAAGAAGATTGCCCAGAGATGGATGAAAGAAAAACATAAGACATTGCCCAAGAATGTCGGACGAGGGGAGTTCAAGGACGAAGTTGCCATCATCATCACTTTGCTCAACAGGGTCATTGGTTCCGAGGATGCCACCAAGTTCCAACCTTGGATGTTTTATGCCATACCTCACATTATGAAGAAAACCGAGTTTTATGATTGGCCTACTTTGATTAGTGACTGCCTACATCAACAAATAACAGAATATTTCCAGTTTCATGTATTTCACATGGTGTCATATCTAGTCTACCTGGTGGCCTATCAAGGTCAATTCAGAGGATTGAACACCGAGGGGTCATTGAGCGTTCAACACATATATAATTATTATCCTCAGCTGGAGTTCACAAAGTCGTTGCACCACTACAAAAGGGTGAGCGAGGCATTCTTGATGTACACGGTGCGTGACTTAGACAATGAATTACCGCGTCCAGCATATCTTGATTGCTAGGGCAGCAATGGCCAGAATGGGCCGGTGGTTTTGCTCTGGGTTCCTACCTTTACCTATCTCGGGGGTTATGGTTGATGGGGTGCCACAGCTCATGTTGCCAAGGTATCGTCCCGGGGCGAGGTCATCTTCATGGAATTCTTGGGGGCAAGCTCCGCGGTGTCCACCACGGTCTTGAAATGAAAAGAAACCCTCTCTTCACACTTTCCATTAGGGTTGGGTATTTATACATGCGGGACTGCTGCGGATGCCAGGACAATTGGAGAAGAATTAGATAAATTCGGTCTCAAACCCTACAGTGGGAGGCGGTCATTTGATCCTCATGGTGTCTACGCTGGCCGGTTGGAGAAGAACTACAATCATATACCCGCACTTGAAGATTTTTGGGCTAACTGTGCAGACGAGTTTGAAGTGCGAAGGCGTAGTTACAGCAGGTTGACTCTCCATCAGATGAAAGATTGCTTAAATGAAGATATAGAAGGGCTCTCAGATGATGATGAAGATGTTCTTCTACCAATGTACACTCAGAAAAGAATCAAGGATCAGCCTCTTCCACAAGTTAATTGGGCAAACAAGGAATCTCTTTCAGTTGAAGACAGAACAAGACAAGTCATTGAGTATAGTAAGGTTTTCTTAGTGCTTAAAAGGAAGAACTCTATTCCAGTAGCAGAGCCGCCAAGGATAATTCCCTCTTCTTCTGCAGCACAGTCAAAAGGAAAGGGTAAAAGTCAGTCTCAAGATGGCGTCAAAGGATGTAGATCAAATAAAAATGTAAAGAGAAGGTTGGATTTCTCAGGCATAGTCATACAGGAACAGCCTACAGTTGATTCAGAAGTTCCTCTTGACGAGCCCATACCTCAGAATGAAGCAGAGGAGCCACCTTCAACACATGTTCCTGTACCTTTGACGGGTTCGTCACCAATTCATATTGATCTTGATATCGAAGATGATGAAGAGATCGCAGCAGTACCTCCTGAGGAAGTTAGTAGAGATACTACGGTGTCTTGGCTTGAGAACTCCTTAGGAAGGGTTAGGAGAAGGCCTTCATATCAAGTGAGTGTTGATGATCTAGATAATATTTATCAGGAACCTCCTAAGAAGAAGGCAAAGAAGCAAGTTCACTTTGATAGGAATCCTGATAACGAGATTGTTGTAGAGACTGCTGTGCCTCCAGAAGATAAGAATAGAGATGAGGTGAACATGGATGATTTTGTAATGGTCAAGGCTAATCTTGGTAGAAATACCGGACATGCAGATTTGAGTCTCTTCAAAGTTGTATCCGAAAACCTACATGAAAGAGTGCTTAAAGATGGAGAAGACAAGGCAGCCCCCAAGGCTGAAAATCAGCAGCTTAGGCTTTTCATCTCTAACCTTGTTCGTGGTTCTTCACAAGCAACCCAGTTGCTGCCCCAAGTCTTAGAGACACCAGCTGATCACCATCAGTTAAGACAGCTGGTCATATGTGGGAAAGAAACTCAGGAATGGATCGAGAGCTTCATTGTCAGAGGAAAGGAGATCTTGGCTCGGATGTTCCAGTTGAGAGAGAATGCTCATAAACTTCGTCAAAGCATCCAAGGATTTGAACAAACATGGGCTGAAGTAAAACCTAGGCATGAGATTATCATTGCTGATTTAGACACAGCCTACAGTTCAGCAGTTTCGAAGGAGCATAGAAGACAAATCCTTGCATGGAGAGAACGTCATGTTTTCAAAGTTAAAACCTATGAGAGGATATCTGAAGAATTCATCACCTACAGGCAAAGGGTGGTTGAAGCTCTCCTTTTCATCAGCGAATTTGTCATAGAGATCCCCTCTCAGTACAGTCTTGAAGATGGTTCTTATGTCGGGCTTGAGGAGGTGCAAAATCAGTTCCAGAACGTTGTTCATAGTTGCAGCCCAGTTGGCGGAAGGATAGGTCATATTTCAGTGATGTCAGCAAAGTTCAATAAAGCGGTCAATGAGATTGAAGATTTCCTAAGATCTATTGCAGATGCTGAAGATATTCTTGGCGGTGTTTTAACATTTGATGAGAATAGATGCACCCGAACGGGACCGCGATCTCGGACTTCCCTAGCCGGATGTGATCGAGGCTTTAAAAGCGGCTTTCTTCTAGAAGCTCTTTCCAGCTTTCTTTCTATTCTTGGAATAATCCTTATCCATTCTTTGAGGATAGAAAGAAGATAAGATCTTAATAGTTAGGCGTTTCCCGCTTTTTACGCTTTTAGGGTTTTAGTTGTTATCTTGTTTCCTAGATTTAGTAATAAAAGCTTGCTTGTTGAGCCAAACCCTAGATTGTGAAAGCAAAGGAGATTTTAGGGTTCCCTACTCTCTGCTTCTCTCTATAAATAAGAGCCTTTGCTCATTTAGTTTCTTTAGAGTTATTGTGATAACAAAGCGGCTGCGACCTATTTGCCTTCTATTTGTTATTGGTTTAGAGTTAGGTTGTATTGTGATAAGCAAATTGTTGAGCCTCTTTAGCCAACAAGGAGTTAGTGAGATTGTTGTTTTCTATTGTGTTAAGAATAAGTTTGCAAGCCTCCTTAGCTGCAATTTCTTATTCAAGGCATGTTAGAAGGGAGTTTTGTTTTAGAGATTTGAGTAATAAAATCATGAGCCTCTTTTGCCTTGGTCTAAAATCTCAGATTTCCGTTATCTATGTTATGCTTTCATGATCTTTATTTCAGCTTACAGTGAAGTGTGTAGGTGTTTGTTGGGAGAGAGATTATCAAAGTATTTTGTCAGAAGATCTACCTTGTTAATTGCTAACTTCTCTTGCTCTGCTATTACTTGAGAGGTTAGGAACGTCTTTAGTTTAAGTTAGTCGTGGTTGAACTTCTTATTAGAAAATCTCAGCTGCGGCGTTTGTGTTAAAAACCTTGTGCTCTAAAAGGCGATCAAAAGATAGGCAGCTTGGTTTTAGTTTTGCTTTCTTTCAAACACCATCAGCAAGAGGGAGCTTCCCCTCCCTAATTTGAAGGCGGTTATCACATTGCATGGCTATCCCGTTTTCAAATCCGCATTCGAGTCGCGAATTTAAGCGCCAACGGTAATCACCGGTCGGAAGAGCACCTACAGTTTGTTGGTTTGAAGATGCGGGTTCAGCTATGATTTCACAGTGCAACGGGGAGCAATCATCATTGAGTGCTTGACCGGTACATTTACAACTTGTATGGCAGCTTCGAGAAGCAATGCGGCCCATTAGCTCCTTGTAGGATTGTTTGGACAATCAATGGAGCCTACCATCATTCATTGTGATAATCGAGTTGGTAGCCAAAGCTTTTTAAATGCAATCCACATGTGTTCCATGTGAGAACCAAGCATGTTGAGATCAAGTACCGCATTAGGGATATGTGAATTATAAGGAAAGTACATCTGATTGAGAGTACATCGGCCAGCGTCATGAGGCAATGAGATATTCTCCGCAAGCCTCGCCCGGGATAAAGTTTGTGTACTTCCGAGATAAGCTTGGTATGGTGGAGAATCCAGCCTTGACTGAGTAAGAGTCTCAGCATCATTGAGCCTTATTTAATGAGTTCTTCTCTGAGAGAGAAGTTCGAGGTGAAATCCCTTGTTTTATGCATTTTCCTTTGAGACGGAGGAATTTGAGGTGCAAGCCCTTGTTAATGCATTTCTCTTTTGAGATTTGAGGTGAAAGCCCTTGTTTCCACCCTCTGAGCCTGAGTCATGGTGGATGTCATGTGTGAGACTCCATGACACATCTTGTACTTGTGAAAAGTCATGTTGAGGTGACAACATCACGCAAGTGATGAACACTTGTACTTACCATAGTATGGTTGTAGCCATTATGGTTGATATCGTGTTGAGGCGATATCTGATATCACGATGAGGTGATATTCATTTCCACATTTGGTTGTAGCCATTGTGGTAGACATCACGTTGAGGTGATATGTCTTGTGCAGCTGGAAGTACTCTCCCTAGCTGAGAGGGAGTGTTGATGTTAGAGCAGCATCGTCGATTTCTTCCAGCATATATATTATGAAGATAATAATTAAATGTAGACTTCATCTATTTAATTATTATATGTGATTAAATGAAGAGACACATACTTTGATTTATACATTGATTAATGAAGAGGTGCGAAGCATTTATGAGGCCGACCTCATTCCTCTTGATGTGGCACGACTTTCTAAGGTGGCCGACCTCTTGTGAAGAGGTGCGAATATTTGATCAGGCCGACTTTTAGTTATTGAGGAGACACGTCCTTCCATTGGTTATTGTATATATATCCATCACATTCCTTCATTTGTGATTATTCAATTCATTCGATATTCACACTCATTCATATCTGTTCAAGTGCAACTTCATTCATACTCAGTTTGTAGAAGGAGCAGTTTGTAATCAAGAAGAAGTCTGAGATATCTACAGTCAGATTGAGTATCTCAGATCTGTATTTGCATCAATTGTGGTGCTGTGTAATTGGCCATTCCTTTGGCTCATTGTATGTGTAACTTTCATATTGAACAATCAATAATATAAGAGATATTATTGGCTGGGTTTTTCTCCCTCAAGAGGAGGGTTTTCCCAGGGTATCTGCTGTGTGCTGTGTCATTTTGAATTAATTTTCTGTGCATGTTAATCTGATCATTAAAATTTACAACATTCAAATAATATTCTGACTTGGAATACAAATCTGCATTCAAAATGTCATTCTACAGTTGCAACCTAGCTCCAGTTAGGGTGTTACAAGTTTGTAGGTCTCAAAGGGCACATGTTGGCACAAGAAACTCTCAAAGCTTGCATTTTAGGACATGTAAAGACAATTTTCTGAGCATGTAGAATGGCACAGTTCAGAATAGTGCAACACATAAAAGCTATCATATGAATGTAACTCACGTATAGTTAATTAGTTCCATCTGAACCATCACTAATGTGAAACTAGAACTTCCAAGAAATGAAAGCTTAGCATTCTTTCTCCATTTGGCAAGATACCAACAACCAAATCATTCAACCCAATAACTCATGTATTAATTTACTGAGTATGATGTGCAAGTATGGCTGGCCAAGATTGTACGGATAACTCCTAGAAAATATAAAGGCATTAAACACTAGTTTAAACGTCCAAGAATGATTTCCAAGACAAGGAAAGACTTTTTAAACAATGCCCATAATCATGTTTGATTCCAATCCGAAACTGCAACAACAATGTTGTACGACTGACATTTGTACGGGTATATGTACGAGAGAACTCAGGAAAAACCCAAGCTTGAATCTCTTGATTTTAATGTTTCAAAAACATTCACCCAACGAAGAAATAGCTAGAAATCCAATACCCACAACTAAAGCTGCTCCAAACAATAATTCCCATCCACACTGGAGGTATGACTTCCCTTTAGCATGTACGACCCTGTAGGTAGTACGACCAGTTCATATAATTTCCACTCAGCATTAAACTTGTGTTTTTATTGCTCAAGAATGTTTGTTTAGCTTTGATATTAGCCTTGAACCAATGCCCACATTAATTCATGACTCCACATTTCATATGCAAACCCAAACCTGGTGTACGACTAGGAATATGTACGGCTTAGACTAGGTGTATGACACAAACGAGAATTTTCAATGCGCTTCTAAACTCTTGTTCTAATATATTAATATTATTGCCTAGTTAAGAAGAAAAATAAGAAATGATTCCCAGAATCACACCTGCATCATTTTTCATCTGTCAACTAAAGAATGTCATGTCCCCGAATTGGAGGTATATTAGATTAATTATTTATAAAGTTATTCTAATAAATTAATATCTTAAGCATGACTTTATATTTAATTAATTTAATAAAGTGACTAAATAAAATAATAAATCATAAAGTCACTTAAGTGAATAAAATAATATTTTATTCTAGAAGCTTCTTGGAGGTGAATAAGAATTCTTTATAAGGAGCTAATTGCAAGCCATTTGATCATGTCTTGGATTATTTTCTATTTCTCATACCTGTGTGGTATAAGCTGAGGCTTGCATTGCTCGAGGGTTTGAAGACTCTAGAGTACCAAGTTCGGTTGTGAAAGATCAACCCTAGCTGGAGTTTGTGGAGGAATCCATCTAGGGTTTCTACATTGTGTTTAATTGGAGAATTTCACAATTTGCCTGAGGGTTTGAAAACTCTAAGGTACCAGTTTCGGTTGTGCAATATCAACCCTAGCTGGAAGGGAGTGAGAGATAATTCAGTCTTTCACATTGTGCCAAAATTTTGTGGCCTTTGGCCAAATTTTGATCATTAGAGAAATTTGATTTGAAGGAGAACATTGCAGATTTCTGAGAGGGCGATTTTCAATCTACAAGCCATTCCATTCAGTATTTGTGGTGGATGATTTAAGGACTGCATTGGAGATTATTTTTAGTCTATTCATGAATCGATTTTGGTATTAGAGGAGGTTGATTGTGGCTTGCAAGGGAGGATGATTTGCATTGAGCATTACATTTTGATATTGTTGGAGACATGGGCATATGAAGTCGGTTTTGGCTGTCATCGATCTATACTCAAACTTCAGATTTTGATTAGTTAGAGCTCATACATGCATCAATTTACTTTGTCGAGGGAAGCACTGCCATCTATGAGTTAAGACGCTGATTTTTGATGTTGTTTGGAGCCTATACAAGTTGCCATGATTTTCATTTGGGAGTTGCATCTTCAGAACAGGGGCGACATGAATAAAGGATCAATTTGGCAATTTGATCAGCTATAAAGCCTTCAACATCATCATCGACTTCTTTCAGCTTGAGTCAGGTTCCTTATTTGCATTTTATAGGTTCATTTGCATATTTAGTTGATGCCTGTTGTACCCAAAACCAAAATTTTTGCTTCACTAAGGCATTTTGCTTAATTGAGTCTAAATCTTGTTAGAGTGTCGTCAAATGGTCGTTTTTGGAGTTTTCAAATATGGAGTTGGTGTCAGTACTATGTCAGTCTGTTACCGAAGAGATTTAAGAAAAGTGAAAATCTGAACGAAAAACGTCAAAATTTTCTATCTCTGAAGAAGGGAGCACATTCTGAAATAGGCGCCCTATTTTTTAGGGGCCCAGATCCTGTTTTTAGGGTTTGTC